>JASAOG010000166.1:0-600000 GCA_030265305.1 Biomphalaria pfeifferi
ATAGGTGCAATGTGTTTACTGTTTAAACCGCAACTTGCCTTCAGCTCTGTATCGTCTGTTCAAACAAATTAAAGAATTCGCCGTTTTTTCTCATCAAAAATGTGGTGCCTAGTGCTGCCTTTATATATGTAATTATGAAATATGTATGCATCAATCAAAGCGATTTTGCTGCTGGGAGACGACCATATACCAAAGAGGCAATCTTTTTTGGTGAGCTGAAAGATGCCCGGCGAATCAGAGGTCCCTCCTCCTGAAAACGCTTTAAACATCATTTAAGACACCATCTTGCTTAACAGACATTGACGAGAGCACATGGCAGCAGGCGACTTCCAAATGAGATTTCTTACAAAGGTTGTGGGGTACACATTTGAAACCAAAAAGAAATCTACTGCTGAGAACAGACGTAGGCCTAAACGGCGAAAAGAGAACCTAAACCAATAACCAACAGACAATGATTATGTGACGTTTTGTTTGCGCTTGCTGTAGCAAGATGTGTAGATCACAAACAGGATTTCGTAGCCACGAGAAATACTGCACTCATTAAGCCTTATTATTATAATATTGATAATTCACTCCTTAATGATAAAATATAAATTTGATCTCAAATGATTAACATTTGGTGGACACAAACCTGTAATTTGTAACATTAACCTGTTCACGCATGTGTTGAAGTGTAAATTCGTGTAATAAATATATAATTAACGTTTGTTTGTCAATATAAAATATAGTTACTTTATTATAAGAAGTCGTACTGGATGGATCGTGACACCAACCAGGAAGTTTTGACACGGGCCAACATGCACAGAACTCTCCTTCAACAGAGAAGACTACGCTGGCTCGGTCATGTCACTCGCATGTCAGATGGAAGAATCCCTAAAGACATCCTATACGCTGAGCTTGCAGAGGGTGTGTGGGGTATCTAGGAGGGGTAGCACCTCTAGTGGAAAGGCAGTCGTACCCTCTTTTTGAGGGTAGCTTGGCTCACTCTTGGTCCCCCACTCGGTACCCCAACTCTCATCTGTGGCTCCCAGAAGCTGTAGCACGCGCAGCGGCCACACCCCCTAAAACGGCTTTGACTGGCCGGCTAAACTAGGTAGAGGGTATCTGACGTGTCCATGGCACTCAGTACACTGATGTTCTGTCAAACCTAGCATGTGAAGTCTGGACTTGGCGGCCTGTGCGTTACGTCACAAAACTAGACTAATCGGACAGAAAGGCAAAATACCATTACAGCGCTGTGGAGCACTCAAGAGCAGGACAAGACACACATAAAGTCTCTGGTCATCCACTGCACCCAAACTTGTCTCCGGACGTCTTGACCAAATCTTGCTTCCGGAAAAGGATGGGCTTTAGGGCGAGAGAGTGAGGTCGACGTGTTTGCGCGAATCCTCCTCACTTTAATCCAAATTCCAGCGCGTCACTTGTCATCCAACCCCCCCCCCCCCCCCCCCCCCCAAAAAAAAAAAAAAAAAAAACACAACCAAACCAAAGTTCTGTGGCGACAGGCAAGCAGTGAAGCGGTAGGTGTGGGGCACACGATACTCTACTATAGTCAGTATAGTAAATAATAGATCATATATATCTAGGTCAGTGCCTTCGATGTTGTCTACATTAAACACAGATCTACTTCCGGTTCATACTTTTACATGTGCATTCAATCCTCTCTACTCTAGATCTAGATCTAAATAAAATAAAAAATAGTAGTCTATAAAGACTCAAGATTCTAGAATATATAGATATAATCTACCTTTGAATTTAAGATGTCTCTTTTGCTAATGTACTACTTAAGCGACGAAGGGGATCGTGTTTATACACTAAAAGTAAGTACTAAAGTAGTCTAGAGTTAGACTTAGAGTTAGAGTGCTAGACTCTTCTTGACTTAATTAAGTCTTCTACTCTAGTCTCTACTAAAAGTAGTATAAGTATGAGTCAGTTATTGAGTTAAGAGTACTCTAGTCTTGATTTTCAAGTTTCATTTTGATAGTAATTAAGTAATGATACTGATAGATAGGCCTGATGATCATCATCATGATTATGATACTTATCATACTATTATTTACTAGATGATAGTAGATCTATATAGTGATAGTCATTATGATTATAGATCTATAGTATAGTATAACTAGTTACTAGTCTATACAGAGTATAGTATAGACGTAATAGACAGTATACTGATATACTGTATCAGATAATACCTGATACTTATCATACTATTATTTACTATATAGATCTATAGTATAGTATAACTAGTCTTTAGTATAGACAGTATACTGTATCAGATGGTATTAGTTTACGTGACTAGAAACGCTAAATCAGGTTTATCTAATATTTTAAGAATACCGGTATGCAGAAAAAAAATGCAGATTACAAATATGTAATTTGATTTCCTCAGAGATAAATTAAATAAATAGTTTTTAAAATATATATTTTTAAGTTTTAT
Source organism: Biomphalaria pfeifferi (assembly GCA_030265305.1). Taxonomy (NCBI): domain Eukaryota; kingdom Metazoa; phylum Mollusca; class Gastropoda; family Planorbidae; genus Biomphalaria; species Biomphalaria pfeifferi. The sequence continues at coordinate 2,441 of JASAOG010000166.1, forward strand.
TTCTTATTACCATATATTGTCATTGGAAATACGCCATTTTGGTTTTAAGGCTTAATATTACACTATCTCCTTTGAATTACTTGCCAACATTTTTCTGTTGTTGTTTTGTCTTTCTTTCTAGCAACTATTAGATCTTATATTAAAATTCATTTAAAATGATAGCATAAGAAAAAACTTTTTAAAAAAAGTTATTGAAAAAAAAGAAGAAACAACTTCATCAATTTATTATTAACATTTTTTTAGACCTTCATTTCAGAAAATACACTGAGAACGAAGAAGAAGAAAATACACTAAAAACTTCATAAGTTGACAGCATAAGAACAAAAATCTCTTTTAAAAAAGTTATTAAAAGTTTAATATAGATAAGGGAGATGAATATGCTTAAAAAACAACATGGTGGTCAGTAAAAGTATCTGGGCATCTAAACTATTACTGTCTATAGATATAACCTATAGGGATTATAGGCTGATTGCCAGATTTAGATTACTCACAGTGACAGTGTCTCACTCATTACTGATTAGGCTGATGATACTTATTATATCTATCACTCATATCAGGAAACAGGATCAGGATCACAAATTTTACTGACTTGGATCTAGATTTAGTGAAGATAATTCAAACCCATCCATGAAAAGTTCATCAATTTTAGTGAAAAAAAATTACAGGTCTTGTCTCTCTCCTTTACACAACCCCCCCCCCCCCCCCCCCCCCCCCCCCCCCCCATTATTCAGTACCAAATGTTAGTGCCAAATTCTCAACTTAATTTTGCCTTAACACGAAGTCCTGCAGTCCACTCCACCTCCTTAGGACTTGTATGCACCTCCAAACATTCAAAGTTAAAGGTAGATCTATTTAATCCATGAATGACAAAACTGAACTTAAGCCAGGGGCCCTTAAGAATAAATATGTCCTTTAGTGCTTTACTTTTTTCTATGAACAATTTTTTTCTCTTTTAGAAAACTGACCCTGAAGGAAAACCAACAGTATCAGCACATCCTGCTCGGTTCTCACCTGAGGACAAGTATTCTCGACATCGAATTATTGTGAAGAAAAGATTTGGTCTTCTGCCTACTCAGCATCCCAAGCCTGTACTCTGATATTAAGCTGATTTGTTCATTGTTGTATTCTAACATATGTAAATACTGAGACATCTTTGTTATTATATTTGAAAAAAGTCATTTTCAGCAGTTATAAATATGTATGCATTAAAATGGCTTGACTTGTTTGGATGCTTCAAGTAAATAAAAAAAATACTGTACTGGTATTTAAAAAAAAATGTGTTTGCTCTGCTTTCATTCTTTAACTGGGTTGAAGCATCCACACTGTAATAATGAAAATTAATAATATATTTTTTTTTAAATTGAAAATCTTACCTAATTAAAGTCATTTAAAATACTAACATACATTTTCTATTCTACTACACATTGATGAATAGATTAAGAGATACATTTTTTTAAGCTTTTGGACTGTTAGGTTAAAAAAAAAACTTACAAATTCATAACATGGTCGTGGACTTTTTTTTTTTTTTTTTTTTGTTGGTAGTATATCATAACATCACATTTTTAACTAACCACGATCAATTTCTACTTCATGTTCAAATAGTATAGTAAACAAAACATTCATTTTTTATTTTTACATAATTTTGTCAAAATTAAAAAAAAAAAATCTTTAATATGGAATTGGTTTTACAATTGTGTATTACACATAAAAATACACTATTTAAGTACACAAACATGTTCATACCACAGTTTGTCTTACATATTACATTGTAAAATGTACAACTTCCAACAGTACCGGTAATATAGATATGATAAATATCACAACAACAAAAAATAAGTGATAGCAATTCTTTCTTGCTTTTTCACTGTTTCTTTTAAAAGTCTTTATGTACTACATCTGTTACCTAAAAGGATTGTACCAGATACGGATAATAAATAATATATATAAATAAGAAAAATACAATATGATTGTTAGTTCCTCAGAATCCCATAGATGTAACACTGGGCTTAAGGGATACAAATAATAATAATAAAAAAAAAAGTAAACCCCTTTCAGACCTTCCATTCTATAGAACAGATGTTAAAATCATCTGTTTCTACGGCCTATGGTTAAATACAATTTTTAAATTAATTAATTAATGAAATGATCTTTCTGAAATTTTAATACGATGTGTTATTACACAGAAAGAATTAATGTGTGAAATTTCAGCTTTATATGACTAAAGTAAATTTTTCAAAAGCTTGAGTTAAAAGTAGGAATTGAGGAAAAAAAAAAAAAGGAAAGATAATGTACCGGTATTACAAACACCACATATATTTCAAATTTGTCCTATCATTGTTAGTATTCTAAATCTATCTTTCCAAATGATTTTATTTATTTATAAAATATAATAATTGTTAGTATACTAAATCTATCTCTCCCAAATGCTTTCATTTGTTTATAAAATATATTTTTTATTCTTTAGGAAATTTGTCTTGCAATTGTGCATTTCACATAACAATACATTATAAGCTTTATTGGGAGGCGCGGTGGCTGAGCGGTAAAGTGCTTAGCTTCCAAACCGGGGTTCGAACCCAGGGATTTTTAATTCCGGGATCTTCTGGCGCCTCTGAGTCCACACAGCTCTAATTTGTACCTGACATTAGTTGGGGGGAAAGTAAAGGCAGTTGGTCGTTGTACCTGCCACATGACACCCTCGTTAACCATAGGCCAGAGAATCAGATGACCTTCACAGCATCTGCTCTATAGGCCGCAAGGTCTGAAAGGGGAACTTTTTTTTTAATATGCTTTATTATATTTATATCTGGTACTCTATCTTGTTATTGTTCTATTTTTATAGTAAAGCCTCTTTCCTTCTTTAAAACTTATCTGGGCTCTATGCTTGTCATGTTTTCCCTGTATCACTAAAAAAAAGCAAATCAGATGACTACATAATTAGCTTAGGGGAAATATTGACAAATTCCAAAGTATTTGATCAAATCATAAAAACATGTAGAGACTTTTTTTTTTACAAAGATGTTAATATCTAACCTAAATTTTCTTCTCAGCCAAGGAACTATAATAATAATAATCTTTATTGTACGTAAGGAAATTTGTCTTACAATTTGTGCATTACAGCAAACAAAACATTATAACTATAAAAAAAAAAATGTACATTCACACCAGACTCACTCATAATTTACATTTGAAAAGTTTATATCAGATTGTTTCTATTTAATAATTTGATTGCCAGGGGAACAAAAGAGTTTTTGTGTCTCTTTGTCTTTGCTATCGGTGTCTTATATCTCTTTTGTGATGGTAAAATCACAAAATCCTAGCCCAAAGGGGGATTTTTTTTAGCTTTTTTAAGGATGTTTGTCTCAAACAACTGCCCAAATGGGGTTTGTTTTTTTTGCCCATTACTTTACCAGCAGCATTTAGGATTCTGTGAAGTTTATTTATATTTTTTATTGCTTAGATTGCAGACTTAAATACCATACATCTCTATATAAGTCAATGAAACTAATAGAATGAAAATGTAACAGTGCTCATGCCTAATACCAGTATATAATAATAACTGTTGTGCTAAAAAAAAGGTATAACATAGGAGGGAAAAGGAATACAAGCACTAAAAAACAACAGTAAAATATCCATCTTTAAAATTAAGAGCATTATATTCACAAATACTGCACCATACTGGTCAATGTAAAATGATATACACAGGTACTGCAAAAACTGTACAAAATATTTCAGATCTATACGTTGGTCTATTTTTGTTCTGAGATTCAGTAAAAAAAAATAAAAAAATAAATATCCTCAAATTTCAGAGAAATGTCAAATCTGTCTCTAGAGTCTGTGTTTCAGATGACTCTGTTGTTATAAAATCATCCCAAGGGGTCTGACATTCTCTTGTTATTGACAAATCCAGATCAAAAGCAGTCTGAGTTTCTGAGGTTTCCATTCTGACATTTTGTGGAGAGCATTGCAAAGCTTCTAGATCAAGAGCTATTGAAGGTAAGACAGGGTCAATGTCAAAGTTTGTTTGAGTATGTGACGATTCAAAGTTTCTTTGGTGATTTGTCAGACTTTCATGCAAAGTAAAAAATGGATCAAATAGAGTTTGTGTTTCTGAATGTTCAGTTTCTTTAAGAAAGGCTTGAGGACTAGAGCCTAGCATGCAATCTAATTGTGGGCTCAGGGTTAGGGTATCATCTTCAGCACAACTAGATGGACTTCTCCAGGGTTCAACACAAATATCATGTAGTTCTATGGGCTGGGTGTCCCAGATTGTTTGTGTGCCCACATTGTCCCCTAGAGTGATATCTGGGTTATTTTTTGGAGAGCTGTCTTGGTTCTCAAATATACTACTCAGTGAAGTATTAAGTGATTTTGTTACACTGTTACAGATATCAGATGGATATGTCAACTGATCAAAGAACTCATCCAAAGTCTGAGTCTGGGTATCACTGGTAAGATATTCTAACAGGTCATCTCCAGTTTGGGTCATAGTGTCAGACACAATATCCTCTACTGTCTGAGTGCCTATGTCCCAGGCCAGATCTTCAATTGTCTGAGTCATTGAATCCATGGCCAGGCTTTCAAAGGTCTGAGTCTCCATGGAGACAGCATTGTTGGCATAGCAACTGCTAGATAATGCAGCTGAGGATTCCCACTGTACACTGTTAAGCAGCTGTGACAATAGATTAGTCTGGTCATAAGGACTCAAAACTTCAAGGTTATCGTCTGAAGTAATAGGCTGAGAATTCTCATTAATGTGGGCTGTAGTTAACTCTGGCTCAATGATTGAGACAGATCGATGTGTTTCATTATTCTGTATACAATCTGGAGATGGCAAAGTGTTTTGACTTGATTCCTCCAATAGACTCATTAGTAATTGGTCTGGAGTTAGTACAGATTCTTGGCAGCTTTCTTCCATGTCAGATAGCTCTTGCACAGTCTGGGTCTGGATGTCTTGAAATGGAACATGCCCAACACCATTTTTTTCCAAGAAGCTGATGTTGTTAGCTGTTTGAGTAACCTGGTCCATGCTGGAGTCAAACATTTTAGTCTGGGTCACTTGGTCAGTAGGCCTATTAACCTGGCGCTGAGAAATGAGATAACTATAAGTGTTAGTTTGCGTGTGGCAATCAGTAAACTGACTTAATAAATCTTGTGGGATGCAGCTCAGGTTTGTTTGAGTGGCCATCGAGCCCACATAATCTTCTAGTTCACTCTTCTTCTCTCTTTCTTTGGTAACTTTTGAAGATGCACTGTCAAAGTTGGCAATCGTACCCTGTGACTGTCTGGGTTTATTTTTTGGTTTTCTTTCTCTTGTTCTCTTAGAGCCTGACTTCTGAGTGGATTTACTAAGCTTCAAAACAGGAATGCTTGCCACCATCATAGCACCCTGAAGAATGGAGTCTCCAGTTTGAGTCTGGACTGCACAGACATTTTCTGCTGGTTTCGTCCCCATGGTTTGCAAAGCAATAGACAATGTTCTAGTTTGAGCATTGGTCTGTATGCCTGCTGTCTTGGTGCTGGTACTAATAGAGTTGGTTTGAACTGACTGAGAGACTGAATGCTGGGAAGACATTTTACTGATATAGAACTCTGCAGCTATACTTTCTGTTTGTATTTCTAAACTGCTGTGGTTCAGGGCTGGTATTGTTAAAACAACGGGGAGTGGCTTAGGTAAAATAAATGCTGGAGACTTTTGATAAGAGGGAGACAACTTCAGCTTATTCACTTTCTTTGGAAGATACTTTTCCTTTGCAACTTTATCTCTGTTGGAAGACAAGATTGATTGATAATTATGAAATAAGAGCATTTATGCTGCACAGAAAATACAAGATTAAGCTAGGGTTCCAATAAATACAGTAGTGAAAAAAAAAAATCTCAATGTTTAAAAAAAAAAGAGACCATAATTGCATGATTAAGGCTAGATGTTTGTCACTGTTATTAAGTGATTTTATGTTGTCTTTATTTCCAATTTTACATGTTTTAAGAAAATGATAAAATAGTATTTTTAAACTGTTGGAACAGTCTATGACGCATGACGGGGTGAAGAAAGATAAAAAGACACCTGGGTATATTCAAGTTGATAAAAAGAAGGATTTAATAGATGAGTTTATTTCATTCACGAAGAATATGGAAGTTTATTTTATTTAGATATTTTACATATACATATTGTTATAACTCTGCCATGTGCACTGCCATCTAAGCTAGTGCAGAAGGTGCGCACTGTTATAGACTAGACTGAAAAGGATGTCAACATTAGGAAGGAGAGAACAAGTTCAGTCCAAGTCTAGTGCCAATATGAAGAGACAGTGCTAAAGATAAGTGTTGTTTTATGTACTTGTGATGTCCCATGAATAAACATTCTTGCCTCGTTGAGTTGCCTCCCTTAAGTTATTACAATATTTTACATATCTGAGATAGTTCTAGCTATAGAGAGATCTCAACCATGCAGTAACACTGACAGTACTTTTTACTCATCAAAATGGTGTATACTTGTATGAATACAATTTTGCTTGTGAAACAACTTTCCAAAAAATAAAATTGAATGTTATTAAATCAAGTAGTAAAGATTTATTACCCAACATTGAAATTAGGTCTTTTATGTCTGTTGTAGTCACAATGCTTAATTAGTGCAGCTTTGTTGTAGTAGTTTTTACCACAATCTACGCAGGTAAATGTTTGTCCACACTCTTTGGTATGCCGCTGGAAGTCCCTCTCCAAGCCAAATGTTTTGCTGCACTGGAGACACTGAAACTGTTTAGGCGAATGCAGCTTCATGTAATGCTGAAACAGTTGATAGGTGTTAAGTTTCATTACAATGCAGAACATTAGGAACACAGTTTAAAATGTCCTAATAGATAACACATCATGGTTCAGCTAACTTTTATATCAGTATTAAGGCTTACCTAACTCTAATAGATAGAGTAGCAATAATACATAAAACACTAAATAATAATTTACAAATACAAAGCAAAGACACAACCTAAAAAAATACTCAGAAAGACACAAAGATAAAGGCACATTTCTTATTCGATGTGCTTGGACTAATTGATACAAACCCTTCCACTAAATCAGTCAGGAAAACCAATGACTTAGCAGCTTTTGTCTAATCAACATGCACAACTAGAATGACACATGGAAACATGTAGGATGTAACAATCTTCTGTTAAGAAGAAATGTTTTTAATTTATAAGATAAGATAACTCTTGTGTCAGAGCTTAAGTCACGTTTGTGCCATGGTTTCTACAGAAACTCAAGTTAGCAAAGTCATTTTATAAGCCATCATTAGTTTAAGTGTTAACTTTTTTTCTGAAAATTTAAAAGCTATATAAAACATGTCTGATGGAGAGTTGATGAACAAAGTTGTCAAAGAGCTTGATGCAGGGTGTTACTTTTAGAATTCTTATCAAATAATTTTCACATTTGGACACAATTTTACTCCTTAACCTACAAGACATGACTTTATTTGAAATTTAAAAAATACATTATAATGCATTGGAATCACATGTAACCACTTACAACTGTATAATATGGGTTGAGAATGTTGCAAATTCATCACAAAGAAATACTTTCAATTAAAGCCTAGCATTTTTTTAAAATCTAAAACTGTTACATTAGTTAATGAGTTGTACTAACCGTCCTAACAATGTCCAGACTTTTAAAATATCTGAAAGACTGTGAATTAAAAACACATTCAGGCACAGGGCAATGGTATTGGTACTCAGTGTTTTTTTCATGGGCAGTTCTCTGAAATGTACACATAAATTTTATAAACATTGTTTTGCTATTAAATTCAAGTAAGCTTTTCATATGGAAATCAATCACTTACTGTTTTATGAATTTTTGTTTTATGCCAGCCTAGTAATGAGGGGCTTTGGGCTACATAGGAGCAGCCATACTCTGAACATTTGATAGAACCTTGATTTTGTCTGTTGGATATTTGAAGCTCACTTGGAGTAGGTACGACTTTGACAATTCTGACATCACTTTCCGTTATATGATCCATGTTTTCTGAAATTCACAAATAATTTAAACCTTCATTAAAGTGTTCTAAGTTTTCTAAATCCTTCACCTCCACCTATCCTGTTGGACATTTGGGGCAAACACAATCCATTTGCCTTGAAAAAGAATCTCTTTCAATGAAAGGCCTGTTTATTTTGAAATGTTTATTTCCCAGCGCTTTCTCTGCTTCTTCTATAATTTATTTGACAAGAAGGAAGGTTTTTGCAAGCCTTGAGGACCTTGTGATATGGTCATAAAGTTTTCTAAATAGATACCAATATTCATGAGCACAAATCTCATACTCTATAGTATACAAATACATTGAGCTGTAAATGTACTACATTAATAAATTTAATAGTCATTCATTTACATTATGACATTAACATGGAAGTAAAGTCTTAAGTTTCACATTCTTCTACCCTACACTAATATATATTAGACTTTTAGAGGTACATTTCTTAAGAAAAATGTGTACAAGTGCTCCTCCTTACTTAGTGTCATTAGAGAATGGAATCAGCAGGGAAATCCAACTACTAGGCCCTAATTAGGCAGAGTTGAGGTTATGTCACTACTGATTAACAAAAAAAAATCATTAAACATGCATGACTATAAATTTAATTATATTATTAATTTATATAAAATAAAAAATGACTGTTAATGTCAGTAAGAGTAAGCCCTAGCAGTAGTAGATCTAGATTCTAGAAGATTATTAATTAATTATATTAATTATTATTAATTATATTATAAATTATAATATTGCCTAGGCAGTAGGATTCCCGATGTGACATTAAAATTAACAATATAACTATTTTAACTTCTTTTAATGATAATTAAATAAATTTGACATTTTTGGACTAATTTTTTAGTCTTTTTATATTCAATTGAATGATTATTACTTAATAGTCTTATTTAAACTTATTAGAATTAAATAATTAATAATATTTTTTTAGTGATGATCATGATAGATGAGATTATTATTAGATTTTGATATAGATGCATACTTGTATGATTATAATAAATTATATTTATATGATACAGTTAAAAGTTACTCATACTGAGTTAGTAGACCTAAATCTAGAGTAATCTACTCATTCTAGTATCTAAAGCTAGATATATTAGACATTACCTACTCTCACTTGGGAGTAGAACTAGATTTTACTAGATCTAGATCCTTTTCATTAATATTAATAATATCATCTAATCTAGAAAAATTGGTCTTAAGACTATTTGTTATTTTCCAAGCCTATACCTTGACACAAAAGAGCTCATTTGTTGCTATCGTTAAAATTTCTAATATTGGAGGTATTATTCTTATTCCCTATGAAAATATTGTTACGGTATTTTTCGGTCGCCCTTAACCTTAGTTCCAGTGTAGTGTAGGTCGTTTTCACTCAAATAAAATGTCGTATTTACAGTATACGACACATTCGCATGCAAGAAAAGTTCGTAGCTTATATAAACAAGCGATTAGGCTGTTACAGTCATACTACGAATCGTTTGACAGGTGAAATTATAGTCTAGATACAGCTAGCTAGATATATTTTTAATAGATTGTTGGGATTTGGGTATAGAGTATAGACTAAAGTCAAAGTGACTAAAGACTGTCAGTTAAATCAGTATCATTAGTATAGTATTAGACTTATTAGTATCGTTATGATGATTATATTTATTTATTTATATCATCACTAACTAATTAACTATGTCTATAGACTATACTATTTTTTTAAAATCTATACTTTATACATAGTATTATAGTAACTATAGTATACTAAGACTAAGTATAGACTAAAAACTATAGTTACTAGATCTAGTACCGTATATTGTATAGTTTTTATAATAAGTTTAATATAATAATATATTAATTTAATAGTATAGACGACATAAATCAGGAAACTAGAATGATTATCATTATAAATTATAATTAGATCTATAGTATATTATATATATTATATATGATTATAGATAATAGATCTTATTCTATATCACTCATATGATATTGTTATAAACAGATAAATAGATAATAGTGAACAAATAGATGCTATTTTACTAGATTTTTCCAAGGCTTTTGACAAAGTTCGCCACCATAGTTTGCTTAAAAAATTAAAATATTTCTGCATTAATGGTCCACTACATCAGTGGATTAAAGATTTTCTGATAGGGAGAGAACAAACTGTAATAATAAATGGCTCTAAATCAACACCAATAACAGTAAACTCAGGTGTACCTCAAGGAACAGTCTTGGGTCCACTACTATTTTTAATTTACATAAATGATTTACCAAATTGCATTAGTTCAGGAACAAAAGTCAGATTATTTGCAGATGATTGCATAATATATAGAACAATAAAAACAACACAAGACACAGATATTTTACAAAGAGAATTAGATGAATTACAGAAATGGGAATCAAATTGGATCATGTATTTCCACCCAGAAAAATGTCAGTTGTTAAGAGTAACAAAAAAACTAAAACAAATTAATTCCACTTATCTTATTCATGGCAAACCAGTAACACAGACTAAAAACGCAAAATACCTAGGTGTTATAATAAATGAAAAACTGTCATGGAATCCACTTATTGATGAAACTATACCAAAAAATCAAACAAAGCATTAGGATTTATTAAAAGAAATTTCTATAAATCAAATAATAACATAAAACTAAAATGTTATTTAACCTTGGTTAGGCCAATAATAGAATATGCATCCTCTGTTTGGGACCCCTCAACTCAAGAAAACATTAAGAAACTGGAACAGACACAAAATAGAGCAGTGAGATTCATAACAAATGAACATTCACATTTGACTAGTGTCACGTATTACGAATTGAATTCTACTTTTAAATGGCTTGCCTAGGGGAACGTGACAAGAGAAAAAGGTAGTTGTGTCACTTATCTTAAGTCTGAATTTAATCAAAGACTTACAATGAATAACAAAAAAAAAAATGACACAAGAAATCGGAAGGTAAAATATCAACTTAATGTTTAATAAAATGTAACTCGAATAGTACTTTTAACTGAATCACCTAAAGCAAGAAAAAAAAAAAAAACATTTACTCAATACAAAATGGAAGGGTTGACCAAAACCCTTTTACAAATATGGCATGTAAAAATATTACAATACAAGAGTTTGAAAATATAATTACAAATACAAGCAAGGCCTTGAAAAAAGAAAAATCTTAACTTACACGATCAATTGGTATACCACGCACGGGTCACGCAATGTCTCCGCTATTCTGTCTCACGGCTGTCTCCGTATGTCTGTCCGTCAACGTTACACGGGCGGTCTTTATATAATATACCGCGCGTCGATATCAAGACAAATCTAGTAATTTCTAGAACAGAATAAGTCATCAACACCCAGATCTAGAACGCTCTTCAAAGAGACAGAAGAAAAAAAAACCACCCTCCTTTCAACCAGAGGTACACACATAGGTCAAGGACCGGTCACTGTCTGTGTGGCTTGACTCACCGCGAAGAATAAAATAAAAAAAACTTATTACACAAAGGGGCAGACAACCTACAGGTCAAGAAAAAAAAATAGTATCTAGGCATTGTTACCTAGATACGTAACACCTCCCTCCTAAAAATAAAAAGTTTACATTTCCACGAAATGGAAATCTTTTTAGAATAATTACAAAAAATGATATTTACATTACAGAATGTATTTATCATGATAGATATAAAAAAAAAAAATATACATCAAAATACTTTTTACAATCTAGATAAGGCATCGGCGATAACATTTTCGCGGCCTTTTATGTGTTTCAGATCTAGGTTGTACTCTTGTAAAAATAAACTCCACCTGAGAAGTCGTTGATTCTTGCCAGACATTTTGTGGATAAATGTAAGGGGATTGTGGTCAGTAAATACAACCAGTGGCCATCTGGACCCACTGATATAAAAATCAAAGTGTTGTATAGAAAGAATCAACCCAAGACATTCTTTTTCCACAGTAGAATAATTTCTTTGATGTCTATTAAATTTCTTGGAAAAGAAACAAATAGGGTGCTCTACTTGGAAATTATCTTCTTGGTAAAGGACTGACCCAACACCTGTGTCACTGGCGTCAATAGCTAACCTAAAAGGTTTTCCGAAGTCAGGAGCCATCAAAATGGGGGAGCTAGATAATATCTGCTTAATTTGGTTAAAGGCTTTCTGACATTCATCCGTCCAAGTAAATCGGACGTTCTTTCTCAGGAGGTTTGTTAAAGGACTGGCAATGACAGAAAAATTTTCGCAAAATTTTCTATAATATCCAGACATTCCCAAAAATCTTCGGAGTTGTTTCCGATCAGCAGGAATAGGGAAAGCTTGGATAGCTTCTACTTTGGCCATTACAGGTTTCACCTGGCCTTGTCCTACAATATGGCCTAAGTATTGGATGGAAGCCTGGCAAAAATCACTCTTACTCAGGTTTACAGTAATTTTTGCATGTAAAAGTTTAGTAAAAAGACAATGCAGTTGTTTACAATGGCTAGAAAAATCTTGGCTAAAAATTACTACATCGTCTATGTATGCGTGGCAATTCTCCATGTCAGCAAGCAGGGCATTTATCATTCTCTGGAAAGTGGCAGGAGCATTCTTCATGCCAAATGGCATCACTTTGTATTGGTACAGACCATCAGGGGTGACAAAGGCGGAGATTTCCTTTGCCCTATCAGTCAGGGGAACCTGCCAATAACCTGAAAGTAGGTCTATTTTGGTGATGTACTTAGCGTCACCAATACGATCTATGAGATCGTCTATCCTAGGGATAGGAAACGAATCGGTCTTTGTTACAGCATTTACCTTACGGTAGTCTGTACAAAAACGATAAGTCTTGTCCTGTTTAGGTATCAAGACACATGGGGAGCTCCAGCTACTGGAACTTGGTTCAATGAGGTCATTTTCAAGCATATACTTGATTTCTGACCTAAGTATGGCAAGTTTTTCAGGGTTGACCCTGTAAGGATGCTGCTTGACTGGAGTAGCCTCGCCAACATCTACATCATGCATTATAACATTAGTCTGTTTTGGTACATCAGAAAAAATGTCATTAAATTCATTAATGAGTTTCATGATAACTGGCCTTTCTGTCGAAGACAGATGAGACAGTTTTACATCCAAATTCTGTAATACAAAAGAATTAGGTATTTTGTATTGTCCAAATTTCTCCTTTACAATATCATCATCAATAGGAGAAAACATGGGTATTTGAACAACTTTTGACTGTATTTAAGACACAATTACTCTTCTCTGAGTGATCTGGCCGAGATACATAAGGCTTCAGCATGTTTATATGACATAGCTGAGTCTTTTTCCTACGGTCAGGAGTTTTGATTGTGTAATTGAGGTCACTAATTTTGGTCTCAATTTCATAGGGACCAAAATATCTGGCTTGCAAGGGTTGACCTGGTATGGGCAAAAATACAAGCACCTTATCCCCGGGAGAAAATTCTCTAACACGGGCCTTTCTATCATACCAGCGTTTCATGCTGGATTGGGTGTTTTGTAAGTTATTTTTGGCCAGAACACAAGCATCATAAAGTCTAGTTTTAAACTTACTTACATAGTCTAAAAGTCCTCCAGTGGCTGTTGGTGACAACAAAGTCTCTTTTATACATTTCAAGGGACCGCGCACCGAATGGCCAAAGACTAAGTCACAAGGGCTGAATCCCAACGATTCCTGGACGGATTCACGGTTTGCAAACAGCAGCATGTGGATTCCTTCGTCCCAGTCTTTTTCGTGCTCGAAGCAATAGGTTCGGATCATGTTCTTGAGAGTCTGATGGAATCGCTCAAGAGCGCCTTGCGACTCGGCATGATACGCACTCGACATGCAGTGTTTGATGCCCAACTGAGTCATGACTTGCTTGAAAAGATTGGCCGTGAAATTCGTTCCTTGGTCCGATTGGATGGACTTTGGTAGACCAAATAGAGTAAAGAACTTGATTAAGGCCTTTACAATGTTTGATGCTTTTATGTTCCTTAGAGGAATAGCCTCAGGAAAACGAGTTGAAGCACACATAATGGTCAACAGGTATTGGTTGCCAGCTTTTGTCCTTGGGAGAGGACCAACACAGTCAATAAGTACTCTGCTGAAAGGTTCTTCAAAGGCTGGAATCGGCTTCAGAGGAGCAACAGGGATCTTTTGATTTGGCTTGCCAACCATCTGACAGGCATGACAGGATCGACAGTACTGGATGACATCTTTCTTCAAACGTGGCCAGAAGAAGTGTGACATAATCTTGTGGTATGTCTTGTGGATGCCGAGATGACCTGACATCGGTGTGTCGTGAGCCAGATTCATGATGTACGCTCGGTATCTTTCTGGTAACACGATTTGATGGCATATTCTCCATTCTTCTTCGTTGGATGCGTCTGGAGGTTTCCATTTCCTGAAGAGCATATCATCTTGGATGTAGTAGCACGTTGATGCTAGCTCTGCCTCTTGTGATGTCATTGCGGTTTCTCGGAGTTTGGCGAGCTCTGGATCCTTCTTTTGGTCCTCAATCAACTGTTTTCGAGTTGATGCCGGCTTTTCAGAATTTGGCGTTGGTTCTTCTTCAAGAGAAGCAAAGAATGTGGTGCTCAAGTCCACATCATCGTGGTTACTGTTGGCCTTGATGACGTTCTCTTCTTGAGATGCTTTCAACCTCATTGCCCTTGTTACTGCACACGCTGGATATAACTCTAGGTCTTCCTCGGGTGTGGCAGATAAGTCGGGTGTTTGAGTGACGATGGGTTCGGCTATCACCTTTCCACCTGCTAAGTCATTGCCTAACAGCAACGAGATGCCTTCCAATGGTAATGTTGGTCGGACACCTACAACAACCGGTCCAGTAATGAGATTTGACTTTATGTCGATTAGATGTAGGGGCACATCTATACATCCAAGCTCTACGCCTCGTAACAGGATGCTCTTCCCAGTCGATGATGATTTTGACAAGGGCAAGATACCCTCTAAAAGTAGCGATTGTGAGGCACCTGTGTCTCTCAAAATGGTGATAGGTCGTAGACTTGTAGAATCACCGGGTAGTGATACGAATCCTTCCGAAATGAAAGGCTTAAAATCCTCTAAGGAAACATCAATTTTGGTTGATGCAGACTGGACTTGGGTCGAACTCTCGCTGGAGTCATTGACATCTCTAGGAGACGCAGTGGAGAAACTCTTTCTTGAGTCAGTAGAACATCTTTTGGATGTATTTGGAGAACTCTTGATGGAGTCATTGGAACATCGGGGTGATGTCTTATGGGAACTCTTGATAGAGTCATGGGAACATCGGGATGATGTATTATGGGAACTCTGGATAGAGTCATTGGAACATCGGGGTGATGTATTATGGAAACTCTGGATAGAGTCATTGGAACATCGGTGTGATGTACTAGGTAAACTCTTGTTTGAGTCATTGGAACATCGGCTTGATGTATTTGAAAAACTCTTGTTTGAGTCATTGGAACATCGGCTTGATGTATTTGAAAAACTCTTGTTTGAGTCATTGGAACATCGTGGAGACATTTTCGGAGAGTCTTGTACAGTCAATACATTTGAAACAGGTGGTGTCGAGGTATTCTTGATATGACTTGATGATGAGGGAGTAGACCTCGCCGACCACTGTACTGTGCAAGCGCTGACTTTTGAAGGAGCTTTTTCGTTTTTCTTCCTCAATTTCCAGCAATCGTCAATTTTATGGCCTTCTCGTTTGCAGTAGGAACAAGTAGCTTTACTTGTAGTAGGTTTTCTGTCATTTGTACTGCTGTTCTTGATGGAGTTGCTAGCAGTGGACTCAGGCTGTTTGACTTGTTTTGGCTTGACATCCGTCGTATACCTGGCAAATTGATGTGATATTATATAATCGTCTGCCAACACTGCAGCCTTGTGCACATCTTCCTCGCCACGATCAGCTATATGTGTACGGACGTCCAGCCGCACACAACTCTTGAACTCTTCCATCAGCATTAGGTTCTTGAATTTTGCAAAGTCGGTGCCGATTTCCCTGGAAGTGAGCCATTTCTCAAAGCGTTGCTCCTTTTCCCGCAGGAATTCTACATGGGTTTGGCCATCCGATTTGCGACAATCCCTGAACTGCTTTCGGTAAGCTTCCGGAACAAGTTCATATGCCTTAAGAATTAAGGCCTTAACAACATTATAATCTTTTTGTTGTTCAATGGTCAAAGAACAAAATACCTCTGCAGCTCTACCAGTCAAAACTGTTTGCAGCAAAGTGGGCCACAAAGTTTCAGGTACATTAAAATTTTTCACAGCAAGTTCAAATTGTGGAAAATAATTGTCAATTGTGGCTTCATTAAAGCGTGGAATTATTTTCAAAAATTTTGTTGCTTCAGCAGTATGACTGGCAGGGGAAGAATCTGGTCTTACATTAGCAGCTAACTCTAATTTTTTTAACTCTATTTGTAATTTCATTTCCATTTCTTTCTGCTCTCTAGCCGCTGCAAGCTCTAATTCTTTTTGTGCGGCCTGTTGTTTAATTTCCTTCTCTTTTAAAGCTAACTGGGCTTCTATTTCCATTTGTTTTAATTTTATCTAAAGTTCTAAATCCTCATCGGGTCTAAGGGTTTCTAAAAGGTCCTCAGAAAACACTTCCTCGTCTACATAATGGATTACAATGTTATCTCTGATTTCTTGTTTAAGGGCATTTGATTTTATTTTTAACCCTAAATGTTTAGAAATAAGGACCAGTTCCTTCCTAGTAAAAGCATCAAGCTCTTCCACAGAGGGATTTGCAAGAAAAACCTGAATATCCATGGCTAACTAACAACTATTACAAGCAAAAAAAAAAAATGTATACAATGTAAATATACAGTACGAAATCAGTACAACAAAAAACCTTAAGAGAGTTTGGTCAATACTATTGATACTTTACTTCCGACTCTTTGACACAAAAAATTTTTTTGTTAAAGTCAACTTCGCCTTTACAAAATTACTCAAGTAAGACGAAAATAGGTTCAGAAAAATATCCGGGACGAAAGCCCTCAAACTTCTTTTGTCACTTATTACGAATTGAATTCTACTTTTAAATGGCTTGCCTAGGGGAACGTGACAAGAGAAAAAGGTAGTTGTGTCACTTATCTTAAGTCTGAATTTAATCAAAGACTTACAATGAATAACAAAAAAAAAAAATGACACAAGAAATCGGAAGGTAAAATATCAACTTAATGTTTAATAAAATATAACTCGAATAGTACTTTTAACTGAATCACCTAAAGCAAGAAAAAAAAAAAAAAACATTTACTCAATACAAAATGGAAGGGTTGACCAAAACCCTTTTACAAAAATGGCATGTAAAAATATTACAATACAAGAGTTTGAAAATATAATTACAAATACAAGCAAGGCCTTGAAAAAAGAAAAATCTTAACTTACACGATCAATTGGTATACCACGCACGGGTCACGCAATGTCTCCGCTATTCTGTCTCACGGCTGTCTCCGTATGTCTGTCCGTCAACGTTACACGGGCGGTCTTTATATAATATACCGCGCGTCGATATCAAGACAAATCTAGTAATTTCTAGAACAGAATAAGTCATCAACACCCAGATCTAGAACGCTCTTCAAAGAGACAGAAGAAAAAAAAAACACCCTCCTTTCAACCAGAGGTACACACATAGGTCAAGGACCGGTCACTGTCTGTGTGGCTTGACTCACCGCGAAGAATAAAATAAAAAAAACTTATTACACAAAGGGGCAGACAACCTACAGGTCAAGAAAAAAAAATAGTATCTAGGCATTGTTACCTAGATACGTAACAACTAGAGTAACACCATTAGTAAAATCACTAAATTTAGAAAGCCTTCAGGACAGAAGACTCAAAAGTAAAGTAGCAACTATACATAAAACACTGAACCATAATCTTTAAATACAAAAACAAAACTTAATAAAATACTCTGAAAGACACAAAAATAAAGGCACATTCCTTGTCACCTATGCTAGGACAAATTTGTACAAATACTCCTTCTTCCCTAGTGCTATTAGAGCATGGAATGGGTTGCCTGAGCTAGCCAGAAAAACCAGTTACTTGGCAGAATTTAAGTCATTGGTTAATATGCATGACGCGTAGGAAGTAATCATCTTTTTTTTTTGAAGTAACGTCTGTATTATATAAGATAAGATAAGATAAACTTGGTGGTGGCACAGATGGGAGTAGTGGTGTGAGTGTAGTCAGTCGACGCAAATCGCCCCAGGCCAGCGCTAGACGAGCTGTCAATCGTGACGAGTTACGACGGTCAGCAGAGACGAGTGTCAACTCGGCGGTTCGGGAAGGATGACGTCGTGAACAGAGCTCAGAAGCATCACGAGAGTTGTAGTCATCTGACCACCTAGAAACATTGAGCGGCGTTCTGTCCGGTTCGAGAAGGCCAGCAGGGACCCTATATAAGAGCGGAGGTGTCGCAGTCAAGACGGTCGATAAAAGAGGCTCAATACAGCAAGGTTCGCGAAAGGAGGTTCAGGACAAGAGTTCAGAACACTGTCGACTACAGCACAGTTCAGCGGTGTGGTTCTGTACGGAGCATTACGACGGTTCAGTGCGGAGTGCTATCAAGTACGGTTGAGACAAACGGCGTCTTGATCTTGGTCTGTGATCGAGTCCGACACAACGAGCCTAGTATGTGAAGTCAGTCCTGAACTGTTGAACCCAGTGCAAGCCCGGAAAGAGACGGAGAGGCCAGTGCAAGAGTTGATACTGCGGTACGGTGTTATTGGAGAGATATTTGTACAGTCTTGTGTTACGTGCTGCCAATTGTACAGTATTGGCTGTTATTTATTTAACTATTAAAGTGTTACGTTACTTTGGAGCCCTGAGTTGTCAAGTTCTTTAAGTTGGTGGTGTAAGGTGCAGTTTGCAGAGAGCCTGGATAGTGAGATTTGTAACAATATCAAATTATGATCATGATTCAATGGAATCAATTTATCAATCATAATCAATGACTCAATGAAAATCTTGACTCGACAGTAGACTCTTTTCAGTATTCATAAATCAAAATAAATCTGTCATTTAATAAATCAAAATAAAAAATTCTTTTAATTTGTTTTTTTTAAGTGTTTTTTTTTTTTTTTTTGCAGTAAGTTAAAACTTTTAAAATTCATCATGTATGGTTAAATTGGTCAGTGAAGTGTTATAAAATATACTATAGAATCTAGATCTAAGATATATATATTATATATCTATTACTATTTGTTAGAGTCTATAGATACTAATAACTTGTATTTGTTGTAAGGCTTGTCTTTGGGTCTAAAGATAAATGAGTCTCTGCAGTAGACAAGTGGACTGCATCAGACTGAGTCTGCATTAGATGGTAGAAATGTAGATCTAGATAGAATCTAGATCAGGCCTATTGCATCAGTAGTATCAGGCAGTCTGTCCAAAGGCTGTGTGAATTGTCTAGTGTGGTAGCTTAACTTGCTGCCACCTCTGGCTAGCATCTGTGAAAGGGGAACAATTTTGTAAGTCTCTCTTGCCAATACATAGCCTCTCCACAGCAAGTCTTATGCAGAACCTGCCTGTGGTGACAGATGGGAACTGAGACTGTGAAGCCTCAGGCTAATCTGCAAGGGTCTCGGAGGAGGTTTGGCCCCAAAATGTAGGTCAATGGCCTCACTGCCTTGTGTGTGTCCCTGTAAGGTCAAAGGCAAAGAAAGTAAACCCTAACAGAAAATACGGTCTTAGAGCCCCATAGGCGGGGGAACAGTAGTAAGACTACTGCTCTCTGGCAAACTCCTGCAGCCACCTGACCTCAAATTGTGATGGCTTGCCATCCCTTTGGACCTGTTCAGTATGGGAGAGAGGTGTGTGTTGACAGGTGAGCAGCCCAACAATCGCAAATTTACAGTCAAGGCTTTTCAACAATCACAAAGAGTAGTGGCTCAACCAATGGGCATCAGACCCTTCAGGATAGCAATTATACATAAAACACTGAACCATAATCTTTTAATACTTCGAAAGATACAAAGATAAAGGCATATTCCTTGCTTAGCATGCTAGGACAAATTTGTACAAATGCTCCTTCTACCCTTGTGCTATTAGAGCATGGAATGGGTTGCCTGAGCTAGCCAGGAAAACCAGTGACTTGGCAGAGTTTAAGCCATTAGTTGACATGGGGACACACATAGGATGTAATCATCTTTTTTTAAATAACGCCTTTATTTGATAAGATATGATAGCTCTAGAGCTTAACATGTATTGCATCCGTCTATTAATTTTTTTGCTTTTCAGATATGAATTTCGATATCAAGCTGTGGTGATGCGAGCCAGATTTGATGAAAATAAAAATGAAACAGATTTAAGAAAAGCCAAAAAACTTCTGCTAGATGGACAGAAAGAATTGTTTCTGAAGACTCATGCACAGCCTGTGAAATGTAAGTCTCATTTACTTTCAGTTTCAGTTCCATACAGTAAAGATCCTTTTGAGAATTAGTGGTCCATGGGGCAGTTCCCCTCACTTGCAGCTAACATTAATTGAATGTGTGGCGAGGCAAGTACAATGAACATCAGTTACTTTCTCCTTGCAAATGTCAAGTGGCTATGAGAGATGGGTAGACTCAGGCATTTTCTTTTTTGAAGTAACGTCTGTATTATATAAGATATCCTTGCATGAATATCTTAGTTTCCAGAGATTCAGTGAATAACTACATTGATTATAAGGGTATGTAGCAAGGAAAAAGAAATTTTAAAAAATATGATCAGGATTTTCCCATAAACCTGTTTAACTATGATGTCACAGATACATCCTACTGTGAATATATTTTGCAAACTATCTAGATCTGTTTGGTTTGTTCAAATATCTTTGACTTGTCTTGCTTTATATATCATGTATAAATGTAGTATCTAAAGTAGCCTTAATTTACCACTGGCTCTTGGAATACCTAGCCTTCCCCCCATTCCGAATCCCATTATTTTCCTTTTTTTTTTTTATAGTCTTTATCTTTGTAATCAGTGAATGTATCTGTCATTCAGTAAATGTATAAATTTGATTTTTATGAAAGTGTAGATTCCAATATGATACAGACTAGGTTTTCAAAACACAGTAAATCGCCTCCATTTTGTATAGCATCAAATGATGTGATATCTGACGGGCAATTCTTTTGTAAATAAAATTAGGCAATGTGATTAAATGTGTAATTTTTAATGGTTATTATTTTTTAAAAATTTATTACAGTTGCAGAATCACCAGGAGGTGTGGCTTACCAGAGGCACTTTCCACCACCAGACTGGGTCAGTTGATTCTAATTTTCTGTTGAAAAAAAATTTTTTTTTTTTCCATATTCTGTAAATGTTGAGTCATTTTATTTCCCCCCCCCTACCCCCCCCCCCCCCCCCCCCAAAATATATTTCTATGTGCAAATGAAAAAAAAAGTTTAATTCATACCAGTTCGGGTGAGAAGTCATTTTAGATTTAATTCATGTCAGTTATCTCCTTCACCTATCTCTTAGTCTGTTGGACTGTTGATTTTATAAAAAAAATATTTGAAGTCTTAACTGACTAACTAATTGACCAATTATGTTACAAAAAAAAACACTTTTTAATTACCATACTTTATTTGTTCTCAGATACTCGACACTTGGCATCCCTATGAAAAGGCTCAATACCCAGAATATTTTGCTTTACGAGAAATCAGAAAAAAAGAGTTTATAGACAGATGGGAAAAGCAGTATGGCAAGGGAGATCATGAAGTTGATCATTAAATAAGTGAAATGATTAATGTGTTGTTAGCTAACAATTGGGTATTGACCACTTGAAATAGTTAGGTAATTAGTTTTAATTAGCTATCATTCACTGGTTTCATAGTGAGTTGGATAAGAAATCACTTGTTTATTTCTGGTTAATGCTTTGTTCTGTCAAATTTATGACAGTGACTGACAAATAAATATATTTATATTTCACTGCTTGTTTTGAGTTTTGATTGTCTCTGCTAGTCATCTGTAATTGTGTTTATAAGCTCTTAATGCATTTAACATGTATCATATGGGATATGCTTGCTAGACATTTTGTAGTTATCAATTCAACACATGCATGCTTTCAATTAAAAAATATTTAAGGTTAAAGTATAGCTTGGATTTAATTCTCCCATAGCTTGCAATCTAGGAGATCCCCCCCCCCCCTCCGAGTAACAAAATAGTCAACATTTGACTGGCTCAACTCACTTCACAGGCTTCTGCCTGCTTCCTTCATACAATTAAGTAGTTAATTATTATAATTTCAAAAGATTTGTTAATTGTCTATTATTTATTTAAAATTCTCAGTCAATGGAAGAAACATTTATTTGTTTATATATGATGAATCAAATGTTTGAAATTTATTTATGTGACAAGGTCGATGCTTTAGAGTCGAAGGCTCTGCTCTCTGTAATAAGGGTTCTTTAGGATCTGTTTCATTTGGATTATCATAGGCTGTTGAGATGTAGATATTGTCTTTAGTTTTTTTGCATGTTCTGTATACTTGCTTGTGTTCTATATACCTGCAAGAGGACAAACAATATTGGTAAAGCAGTAATAATAATGGTTTTCAGCATTGGTTGTGCATTTTTTGGGTGGAGATTAGCACTCGTTATGTTCGCTTTACCACACCAGTCTTCACAGACATGTTGCTAATTTAAAATAATGCATACAAAATAATCATAGTGTTATATTACTAAGTGAAATTTCTGGCTTAATCATGAAATAATTCTTAGTTTGTGATGGAATTTCCAAGCTTAAATTTTTCTACTCACCCAAGTCCTTTTTTATTGTGTGCGCTTTGACCTTCCCCCTTCAATGCTGTAATAAGACCATGTTGAGAACTTCCCAAACAGGTGCCTTCTGTCCAGCCTTGTTTCTCCATAATTTTGCGACCAAAGCCTTTAGTGTGTTTCTCAAATAATCCTATTGGTTGCTGATCTACTTTTTTCTTGATGCTAGACTTATGTGGATTTATTTTCTGAAGATGTCTACCAATGCCTATAGAAAATCTATCTGTGCTATCGTAACCACTACGAAACCTGAAAATTAAAAAAATCTGTAAATTAACAAAGATTAACTACAAATAATCTCTACTTTGATATGCTTGCTTTTTTCACAATACATTGAAATAGTTATTGAGAAAAAACAATGAAATTCTACATCAGGATTTTTAAAATGTTTGGATACATTGACTGAATCACACAATTTGGTCTTTCTCCCCTCTTAGTTTTTCATGATTATGCACGCATAACAGAAATCACAAAAAACAAGGAGTACACCATTTAACTGTCATGTTTTAAAGAAATGTAAAAGGAGGCGTCACATTGTATAATCAGAAATGTTTCTTTACAGATGTCTGCCAACATCTTGCTATTAAATTATGCTTCTAAATGCTTATGATAGATGTTTTTCATGGCAAAACATTTTTTTTTAGTTTTGCTATATACATGCAGAATGATTACCTACATTCCTATCATATTAAATGTCTTAAAATGAACTTTGTTAAACTGCTGCTCTAGTAAAGACATGCATGAGGCGGAAACATACCTAAGGTTTACTTTACTTCATGTCATTCTTACATGTGTGATGTTATAAGGTTTTATATGAACATAGGTTAGGATATTTAAATCACAAGCAATAACGTTTACAAATAAATGTTTTCAATATCACTCTCAGTATACCCACCTTGCCTCATGACGTATTTTCAAGAAATCTTTGATATCTTTATCCCCAGTTCCTGGCTCTTCATAGGCACTCAAGTCAACATCCAAATCATCTGTTGTCTGTTCATCGAAATCTAAATAAATAATTCAAATATTTTCACAAGTTTGTAAAGAAAAAATTAATTTTTACATTGAGTCCATTATTAAATCCCAAATATTATCATAAATTAAGTCAAGAGTGTCATGATTTGGTTTTAGAGAACAGTGTGTTGTCTCCACAATCATATGAAATGCAGATTCAGAGGTTCCTTATTTAAAATATATTCCAACTCACTACTTAGATACACTATTAAGAAATGCTGCACTTTCTTGAGTTTAAAAAATAAAATAAGTGACCCAATGAGAAATGAACAATAAAATATAAATCACTAGTACAATGATTAATTGACTAACAAAATATAGTTGAAAAACAAATAAAACAGTGAAAATATAAGTAAATAAAAAAGTTAAGTAACCCTTTCAGACTATGTGATCAATAAGGCTGATGATGTAAAGGTCATCTATGAAGATATAGGCCATCAATAATAATCCAGCATAAGCACAATGACTGACTGCCAATGACAGTGAAAATGATCCCTATAGCCAAAGATTTTTTTGGATTGTGAATTCTCCAAGATTCGACCCTGACCCGACATCTAGTTTATTCAAATAGAGCTTATTTCGAAGAATCATACCCTACATCTACTTCATTCAAATAGAGCTTATTTAAAAAGTATCAGCTTCCTCCCACACACACACAATATGACCTTATAAAACAGACAGTTCAGGAAAGTTCATATACTACTGGTCAGCTACTATTGTGTGCTGTTATGTATCCACACATGTGACAAAGAGTATGTAAGCCTAAGCCTCAAAAAAGGATAAAAATATAACTTGATTACAAGTCTCAAAATGAAATACAAATAAATGATTTAAACTTTAAGCCCGACAATAAAGAATTCAAGATAACACTTGGTTAGAAGCCTAGAATACACAATAAGATTATTCCAAGTCTATTAAGCTTACAAATATAAAGTTGAAATGTAATGAAACAAAGAAACACTTAACGCTAGTGGACCTACCTCCTTCTTGTTGTTGCCAGTACACAGCATCTGTGTAAAAATTGACTCCAGCCCCACCCTTCTCCCAAGGCATTTCAATATGTTCATCGTACAGTCTCTCTTTATTTCTCTCTTGATTACTGGGATCATCTTCATTAGCTTCGCAAATGTCCCATTCTTCTGCAGCTTCTTCATCCTGCAAATATTGATACCTGTATCAATGTCAATCTCAAATCACATCTTAATGGCGATTACTAACTGCCATCAAATATTGAAATGAATATCTAATTGCAATCAAACCAATAATTTTTTTAAAGTGCAGTCTAATGTTGCTCATATGAAGTCTTTATGGAATCATCCATCTAGTGCCTTCCGACATAAAAGAGGAATGCTTTCCAGATATGAAGGGCATTAGAAAAATAACATAACCAAAATAAACCCATGCTGCATTGCAGGAAGTACTTAAACTAAAATAATGTCCGCTAATCAGAGACCACATTATCTGCCAAGAGACACTGTCTACAGAAAATATATTAATATTAAAGTTTATAAAAGTGGATTAAAAAAATAATTGATAAGTGACCACATTTACAACATGGCTAATGGGCAATACATTATTTTTATTTGGTCCAGCTGTGCTTTACAAATTTTATTTTTTACAAAGCTTATATCAATTCACTCTGTCTGTCTGTAAAAAGTTATTACATGTTATTTCTCCGACACCTAATCTCAGATCAAGCTGAAATTTGCCAAGAGACACTGTCTACAGAAAATATATTAATATTAAAGTTTATAAAAGTGGATTAAAAAAATAATTGATAAGTGACCACATTTACAACATGGCTAATGGGCAATACATTATTTTTATTTGGTCCAGCTGTGCTTTACAAATTTTATTTTTTACAAAGCTTATATCAATTCACTCTGTCTGTCTGTAAAAAGTTATTACATGTTATTTCTCCGACACCTAATCTCAGATCAAGCTGAAATTTGCCAAGAGACACTGTCTACAGAAAATATATTAATATTAAAGTTTATAAAAGTGGATTAAAAAAATAATTGATAAGTGACCACATTTACAACATGGCTAATGGGCAATACATTATTTTTATTTGGTCCAGCTGTGCTTTACAAATTTTATTTTTTACAAAGCTTATATCAACTCACTCTGTCTGTCTGTAAAAAGTTATTACATGTTATTTCTCTGACACCTAATCTCAGATCAAGCTGAAATTTTGCACAATTATTTAATTTACCTAACAAAATAAGAATCAATATAATAAAATTAACTAATTAGTTAATTAACTATTGGTAATCAACAACTTTGTTTGGTTTCTCAAACAAGTGAAAGAAACTGTACTTGACTGAGGTGGTGGTATAAGCTGAATTTTTTTTAGTCCCCTTTGTAGGTCGCCTCTTTAAAGTAAATTTGAAACAAACTATACAATCTTCTATTTTCATACACATCTCACTAGCAGATTGGCTAAAATGTCGGCTTTAGTCATGAGTTTGAATTCAGGTCGTTCCCCTCTTTTTTTTTTTAATAAATGCTTTTAAAAAACAATTATGGTAAAATTCACACAGATACCTCTGAAATGTATACTTTTACTCTGTGATTATAGGTAGGATAACAAGAGTAATGTTGATTAGGGTTATAAAAGTGAGCATAGATGCTGAATTTTTTTTTTCTTTTGTAATATTTAATCTATTAATTTTCTTAAATTGTATAATTCTATCTGTTTAAAATGTATTGCTTTACTCTTCCAGATAAATGTTAATGACACATACATGATAACGCTGCTCCAAAAAGATGAGCTTTTCTTCTATTCCTTCAGCCATCAACAGTTTCATCATTTGATTCTCTTTTTTCAAAAGCCTTTTTTTTTCTCTGCTGGTCAACCCTGGTAACTGTGATGAATTAGTTAAGGGGCTCTGAGGAGGGCCATGGTCAAATGAAACGAAGCCTTGAGCAGTTGTTGAAGGGCCCTGAACAGAAGATGAGGTG
This sequence comes from Biomphalaria pfeifferi, assembly GCA_030265305.1. Lineage (NCBI taxonomy): Eukaryota > Metazoa > Mollusca > Gastropoda > Planorbidae > Biomphalaria > Biomphalaria pfeifferi. Next base: position 29,145 of record JASAOG010000166.1, read on the forward strand.
CTCTGTGCAGTCCATGAAGGGCCATAATCATCTAAAGAGGAGCCCTGAGCAGTTAATGAAGGGCAATGATCAGCTGAACTGATGGTGCCCTGAGCATTTAATAAAAGGCCTTGGACAGTAGGAGTACATGTTTCTTGATCATTATTTCTATGATTGTCTTTTTCACTTTGCGTAGTGTAACTGAAACTTAAATCTTTAGTTTCTGTTTGGTTTGACTGGCATTTACAAGACGGCTCTTCATTACCACTGATGTTTTTATTGTTCATATTGTGCAACAGTTTCTTTGAATGCAACACTCGTGTGTAATATTTCTTTGGGACTAATAATGTTTTTTTATCAAGTTCAGAAAATGTACTAGCATTAATGACTTTGTTATCATTAGAATGTTTATGAGAACCTAATCTGTTATCATACTCAAAGTTGACATTGCCATACATTCTTTTTGCTGCTGTTTTTGGAAATTTCAGTTGTAATTTGCTGACAAGACTTTGTGGGAGTAAACATTGCTGGATAAGATCTAGAAAGACTAAAGTTGGAGTTCCTACATTTCCATTAGGCATCAATGGTGGAGGATTGAGTTCAGGCATTGCTAATAATACCTCTTCTGCAACAGAGTCCTGTTTGTCTGTACAAAATACAAAAAAGATCTTGTTACTTTGACAGATAATAATAACAGTAGCAATAATTTAGTTTATATGCCACTGTTCACAATTATGTAAGCTCAAAAAGCATTAAAAAATATGCAATAACAATGCAATCTAAAATAGGTCTAAGACTAAGCCTGCTTTATTGATCCTTATTGGAAATTAGTTGTAATTACAAGGACCTTTTTTTTTTAACAACAATAACATTCCACTAAAGACAACAGACACATCACACAGAGACATTCATTAAATAACAGTGACTATACACACAGACAGACATCTTGTTCCTTTTCATATTCCCTAGTCAATAAGTACAGTCTGACAGAGTAAGGAACAAGCACATTTTTAACAAAATCACATGAACAGAGTTGTGCTAGAATACCTGATATAGAGAGAAAAAAAACTGTAATAATAAATGGCTCCAACAACACCAATAACAGTAAACTCTGATGTAACTCAAGGAACAGTTGTAAGCTCATAATTGCTTCTAATTTACAGATTGACCTACCTAAATGCATTAGTTCAGGAACAGAAGTTAGACTATTAGCAGATTATAGCATAATATATAGAGAGAAAAATAAAGATACAAAAGATACAGAAATTTTAAAAAGAGAATTAGAAGATTTACAGAAAAGTGAATCATATTGGAGCAAAAATGCCAAATAAAACCCCACGAAAACAATAACTACTTATTTTTTTCTTGGTAAACCAGTTGCACATACTCATATATACTAGGACAAATTTGTACAGGTGCTACATCTGCCCTAGTGCCATTAACCAATGATTTAGCAGATTAGACCAGATTAACACATGTTACAAGAATTATTTGTCTCCATTTTTTTTTCCTTTCATTTAATAAAATCCAAAAATTCAACCTCCCAAGTTTCTAAAATCAATATGAATTATGAAAACAAAAATTTAACTAGACCTAGATCTACAAAGGCAAAAACCAAAAGGCAGGTGAACGAAAGAAAGACCCCGAATGCAATGGCTTGATGATGTGGCGGCAGATCTACAACAGCTTGGGGTTTGGGCATGGAGATGAAAGACTTAAGAGAGATCTGAATGGAGGTATGTGTTAAAGCAGGTCAGAGCCATTCATAGCGCCACTGGTTATTTAGATTGATAGATAAATCTACAAAAGACAAAAGTTTTTTTTAGTTTGCTTCATCTGGTGCTTTTCCATTGATGTTTTTCATTGTTTTCTAATCAATACCATCTTTAGCTTTTAACATAGATGTCAATGAATATTTACTATGCACATTTTGAGGTAGAAAATTAAAAATAAATTTGAATGAATATGTTAAGTCTACTATGCACATTTTGAGGCAGAAAATTAAAATAATTTGGAAGAAATATGTTAAGTCTACTTGTTCATTGTTGAATATACCAAAAAACTGATAACTGTCTGGTAAGTTGGTATGCACTCTGGACTGTCCTATGGCTGTTCAGAACCTGCCTGCTGCCATCTAAAATTTTGCTGTCCTGCAGGAGGTTATGTCGAGTCTATGGTGTAATAATCTTCAATTCTAAAAGAACATCTAAAACATGTAAAATAAACAAAAAACTGAACCCTTGAAACCTGTATTATAATATTATGCTGTTGTTATGTCACAATTAGGAATTAGTTATTTGTTTCATAGAAAGGGAAAGTTTTGAATTAGAGGCAATGATGTGACTAGTAAAACCAAGACAAGGATTTTAGGAAGAATAGCGCAATGTAAACAGACAGCTTTAGAGTGAGGCAGGTTTTGTGAACGTAGAGATTTAGCTTGACGAAACTTGACGGTTCCCTTCATAATTTTTTAAATTCTTGTTCGACATTTACCATCATTGGCATTAGCATCGACTAACGTATATTGTTGGCCTTTAGCCTGTGTTACTTGATTTCGTTATTTGAGAATTGCCTCCATTTGACTTATCTGCATAAGGCAGAGTGTGGAAGTGCCTAACACTGTATAAGTGTATTAATATTCCTATATCTAGGTCAAGACTCGGGCTATCCCTTGTTAGGCACTTCCACAGTGTTGAATGCAAACAAATCAAATGGAGGTAACACTCAACGGAATGTAGAATCCACTAACACCGGCAAATGGCTGAACAATCAATAGAAGTTAGTCAACGCTGATACTGAATATCAAACAAGTTTACTAACAATGAAGGGAACCAGTGAATGTCAGCTACATTCATAAAATGCTACTTATTTCTACAATGACATGAAGGCTATCTGTTTATGTCGACTTCTATTTCGTTGTGACTCTAAAACCCTATCCTTGTTTTAAAGTCATGTCATTGTCACTAAGTAAAAAACTTCCCCTATTTCTGAAAACAAAATAATGCCTAATCATGCAAAAACACCCAGAAATGTGTCAGGGCCTTATTTATATATATTATTAATTATTATTATTATATTATATATAGTAGCTTCTTATATAAGCACAGCTCATCGAATTCTCCTTTAAGAAACACATCACTTTTTTTATAATTAATTTTTTTTATGTTTGGAGCTAAAAACGACATTTCGAGATAGTGCATGTCCAATTTTAGATAAGTTCCTGTATTTTTGTTCCGCTTTTTCAAAGAAGAGGGCAGTTTTTTAGATTCTCGGTAACCAAGTTTGTAAAGCTATTGTTTTAACCTCCCCCGGCAATTCATACCCATATAAGGGATGAAGGCTATATTATGAGCCTGTTTGATCGTAGGCAAATGGATATATCAAAATAAGCTCCCAAACATCTTTAGAAAGACATTCCAATCACCTTCATACTGTTAGCTGTTAAATAAAATTAAAAAAGGAGGTGTTTCAACGATAATAATGAATTTAACACATTCTCCTATAGTGCACAAGGCAAAATCGTAATAAGAAATATTATTGGGATTAATAAATCTATGATTTTTTCAATGAATAAAAGTGACCTAGATCGTGATATCTAGAATTTATAATTTATGAATGAAAGAAAAAGTGCGGGCTGGTAATTTGAAGCCAGAGACCATGCCCACTGCAGGTGATCACGCCAGGCGAGCGCTGGTGGTGAGGAGAGGTATACACTAAGCCTGTAGTGTCACAACCTATCATACAGGCAGAGGAGGGAAGGGGGAGAGAGTCATGAAAAGAATTATAAGCATCTATGGGAGGGAGGGGATGTTAAGGTGTAACAAAACGAACATCCAAATTATGAAAAGAAGAGGGTCCTTGGATGGGAATTAAAAGAAAGACACAGAGAATACATGTAGCCTAGTTGAAAATATCATGTTTATTAAATTATAATAATTAATTTATAGATCTATAATTTATATAGATTTATTTCTGTCTGTTTCTACACATAAATTATATAGGTAGGCATATATAAATAAATAAACTATGAACGATTATATATATATATATATATATATAGAGAGAGAGAGAGAGAGAGAGAGAGGCAATATACTATAAATACATATTGGAGAAGTGAATCTACTTCTCTTAATACAAACTAAATAATTTTAAATTAACACAGATATAATTTATTAGCAATAACATAGTGATGTTTCTTAATGGTGCTCGATGTGCGCTAATGGAGAAAGCATAAAAACTGCGTTTATTATAGGAGCATGAAGTGACCTGATTTATTTTAAAATAAAATCTTGACTATGAGTGGTAATTCAAAGAAACACAGCTATTTTTATAGTCCTTTAGTTGCAGAATAAGAATCTGCTTTCAGTTTTTTTGTAAGTTAAACCATCACCAAATAAAAAAATAAAATAAAAATTTGACCAAGTTCCCGAATATGGTGTGCCTAATATAAGAATCTACTATATATTAAATCAATTTAATAAATGTATATTTCTTTACTGACCATCATCACTGTCTGTTAATTTTATCAATATAGATTTTATGAAACAAAGGTCTCTTAAAGTTTCCCCACTGGCATTAGTCCAATGACTGTTGTGCAGTTTTAGCAATTCTTTACATTTACATTTTTGGATTTGAACGGCACAACAACGTTTGGTTACGTTGTGACTGTCAGCGAGTCTGTTGTTGACGTTGTTACTTGTGTTGTCTGCCTTTTGTGGTCTGTGACGATAATGGAAACAAATAAAACATCGACTCTCTATTAAAGAAGAAAAATGAGCCCTCAAATCAGCAGCTCTAAGTTCGTTTGGTATATTTGAAATAGCGAAATAAACGTAGTCACATACTTTGTTTTTAATTTTATTTACATTAATTTTCACGGTTTCCATTTTGATTGTTTTTCCAAATTGGTTTAGAGTAGTCCTCCTTTGCTGTTATTATTATTTTAGTGCACTGAACTAAATCTTGATGTTTTGCTTCGTATTAGAGATTGGAATTGAACCATATATCTAGATTCTATTGTGAATCGAACCCAACATTTAAAGCTCGGGTTGGTCATAATTAAGTTCGCGTTCAGTTCGTTTGAAGACGAGTATAGTTAAATTTCGGTTCGGTTTATGAGATTAGGTAATAACAAAATGTAATAATGTTTAATTTATTATTTATGCCAAACCTCATTTGGCTTGTGGGCCAATTTAATTTCCGACACTAGTGTCGTGGGTCCTCATAGCCCATATTATAAACAGAAAATATAAAAAAAAAAAAGCCCTTTTATTAGAAACCCAAGAATATAACAGAAATATAAAAAAAGACTCCCCTTCCAGACCTTGCGATCTATAGGGCAGATGATGTAAAGGTCGAATCATCTGTTTCTGATTCCCACAGTAACGAGAGAGTCATGTGGCCAGCACAACGACTAACCACCTTTTACTTACTTGACTTAATACTCACACAAATTCATGGAATGTAAGTATATTTGAAAGCAACTTATGGAAATCCCACTGCATTGATGAGACACCATGTCGAAGCACTAAATATAAATGTTCATCTGTAAGTTGATTATACCGCGTTAGTATCACCCCTTTCCGCCTGCTAAATGAGGAGATGCAATTTTCTTTAAAAGCATTATGTCAGCTATTAGCCTACATACGCAATCAACTTGTTTTTCTTGTAGTCTGTTGAATTCATTTAGATATGATGTGATGTCACATTAAAATGGTTTTTGAATCTTTCCTCTTGTCACGTATTACAAATTGAATTCTACTTTTAAATGGCTTGCCTAGGGGAACGTGACAATAGAAAAAGGTAGTTGTGTCACTTATCTTAAGTCTGAATTTAATCAGAGACTTACAATGAATAACAAAAAAAAAATGACACAAGAAATCGGAAGGTAAAATATCAACTTAATGTTTAATCATAATATAACTCAATACAAAATGGAAGGGTTGACCAAAACCCTTTTACAAAAATGGCATGTAAAAATATTACAATACAAGAGTTTGAAAATATAATTACAAATACAAGCAAGGCCTTGAAAAAAGAAAAATCTTAACTTACACGATCAATTGGTATACCACGCACGGGTCACGCAATGTCTCCGCTATTCTGTCTCACGGCTGTCTCCGTATGTCTGTCCGTCAACGTTACGCGAGCGGTCTTTATATAATCTACCGCGCGTCGATATCTAGTAATTTCTAGAACAGAATAAGTCATCAACACCCAGATCTAGAACGCTCTTCAAAGAGACAGAAGAAAAGAAAAAAAAAACCACCCTCCTTTCAACCAGAGGTACACACATAGGTCAAGGACCGGTCACTGTCTGTGTGGCTTGACTCTTGAAGAATAAAATAATAAAAAAACTTATTACACAAAGGGGCAGACAACCTACAGGTCAAGAAAAAAAAACAATAGTATCTAGGCATTGTTACCTAGATACGTAACACCTCTGCTTAACCAGCACACTTTACTGTAAAATATTCGGAGTCTACTTCTGTCAGAAAATTCATAGATAACAAAGCTTGTGGATTTTAATAGTCAATGTATAGGATGCAAGGGAAATAACCATCAACAATGTATTAATCAAGTTGAACGATTCTTTAAATCGGCAAATGCTTAGACGTAATAGGCACATTTTGTAAATATTTACATTTATGCCTCCACAGTCTTTGCTTCTACATAAATAAGGTTAGTGTATCTTTTACAGTTTGTGTATTATTGTCAATCCTAACATTATTGATTATTGCCTCAATTTATGCCAGAAACACATAAAATTTCATTTTGGTTTTTCAAAGAAATGTATAACGTTAAATATGGATTTAAAATCTTTCCTTTCTTTTTAACTAAAAATTTTAACTAAGTTTTTTTTTTTTTTTTTTTTTTTTTATAGATTTTGTGTAATATAGAATCATAGAATAATTTTATGCATGCTATGTAATTTCTACTATTTTTTTGGCCAAAAAGTTTTACTGAGAAAAAAAAATTTGTTCATAAAATGTCAATCGAGTTCTCTATATTGTTACGATCTTCTTAATCAGGCCTTCTGCAAACACTACTTAACAACACAACAGCACATCTAACACAAGAACTTGACAACAAGAGCTTCAAGTAACATCGACAGCCAATTCAACACTATTGGCTACATCAAATTCAAATGCTTTCTTGAACTTAACAGAACTGCCTAACTAAACATTACTAGCCTCTCTAGCTCGTACAGCTACATTTTCGAGGTCTCAAAGGTACCACAGTCCTTATATGCCTTGCTGTTCTGGACTCAACTGTCCTTTTAAACACACTGTGTCTCGACCGTGAAGGCTCTTGATCACATGACCACAACACAGGTCATACTTGCGGTTATTAGCAGTACTGTCCCTTATCTTATCTTATCTTATCTTATATAATACAGACGTTACTTCAAAAAAGAAGATGATTACGTATATTAACCAATGACTTAAATTCTGCCAAGTCACTGGTTTTCCTGGCTAGCTCAGGCAACCCATTCCATGCTCTAATAGCACTAGGGAAGAAGGAGTATTTGTACAAATTTGTCCTAGCATATGGGACGAGGAATGTGCCTTTATCTTTGTGTCTTTCAGAGTATTTTATTAAATTTTGTTTTTGTATTTAAAGATTATGGTTCAGTGTTTTATGTATAAATGCTACTTTACTTTTGAGTCTTCTATCCTGAAGGCTTTCTAAATTTAGTGATTTTACTATAGGTGTTACTCTAGTCAAATGTGAATATTCATTTGTTATGAATCTCACTGCTCTATTTTGTGTCTGTTCCAGTTTCTTAATGTTTTCTTGAGTTGAGGGGTTAGGGGTTAATATTCTATTATTGGCCTAACCAAGGTTAAATAACATTTTAGTTTTATGTTATTATTTGATTTATAGAAATTTCTTTTAATAAATCCTAATGCTTTGTTTGATTTTTTGGTATAGTTTCATCAATAAGTGGATTCCATGACAGTTTTTCATTTATTATAACACCTAGGTATTTTGCGTTTTTAGTCTGTTACTGGTTTGCCATGAATAAGATAAGTGGAATTAATTTGTTTTAGTTTTTTTGTTACTCTTAACAACTGACATTTTTCTGGCTGGAAATACATGCTCCAATTTGATTCCCATTTCTGTAATTCATCTAATTCTCTTTGTAAAATATCTGTGTCTTGTGTTGTTTGTTTTTGTTCTATATATTATGCAATCATCTGCAAATAATCTGACTTTTGTTCTTGAAGTAATGCGATTTGGTAAATCATTTATGTAAATTAAAAATAGTAGTGGACCCAAGACTGCTCCTTGAGGTACACCTGAGTTTACTGTTATCGGTGTTGATTTAGAGCCATTTATTATTACAGTTTATCGACAGCCGTTGACCTGTGTGATTGGCCTGAGTCGTGTGTATCAGTAGACCGCACACACATTAACCCTTTCAGTCCGCCACTGGACTTACAACAATATCATTGTATTACGGAAATAAAATACGGAAAGGTCATTCGTCAAAGGTAGATAGCTGTTGGAAAAAGTTATTATTTATTTTTAATTTATATAGGTACAAGCCCAATAAAAGCAGCTGAAATAATGGCTAATGTAGGTCCACTAAACCTTATGAGGGAAAGGACAGTAGGCCTACTGGCTTGCTTTGAGCGGTGTAAAATGCTGGATGAATTCCTTCCAGCTAGAAAACTAAAGGATGGTTGGAGATGCAGAAGATGTATCCAGATGCAGTCTTTTATGCATCATGCCACTGGACAATCTGATAAAGCTGGCCTCTCCACCAACCGACAAAACATTCAACATTTTCATCCCCTTCCCCCTTGGTGTTGCCCAACGACCCCAGACATACGCTTAAAACCAGTATACCCTAATGCCACTAAGCTAAGTCGTTCATCTAACGACCTTCAAATTCTAGCACTGGAGACCATTAATGCCTTCAAGACCAGTGCTATTTTTGCATATACAGATGGGTCGGCATCGTTAGATTCTGGAAGAGCAGGCTATGGAGCCTATATCGACTTTCTTAGCTTTTACTCAGTCAAAATATTTGGACCATGTGGTAGTGTTTGCAGTTTAGGTGCGGAGACCATGGCAGTCTGTGAAGCTTTAAAAGTCATTGACTCTCAAATCGGCAAGGGACATTTGAGGGCAACAAAGATTGTTGAGGTCACTGACTCAAAACCTATACTACAGGCTTTGCAAAGCCCTGGACCATGCCCCCCCCCCCCCCCAATATCGATACTATCTTCATGGCTTCAGACAATATAAAGCAAAGCTATGGCACCCCTGAAATAATTGATGCAGTGGGTACCGAGTCACATAGGTGTGACTGGCATCAGTATTGCAGACTCCTTGGCGCGCGCTAGCAGAGAGGGCTAGTTCCAAATAACTAACAGGCTGTAAGTTTTCATCATGCTCTGGCTATAATTTAAAAAAAAAACAGAAAAGGAAAAGTGGTTTGAGTGCTGCGACAAGTCCCAAAAAGCCCTTGGAGTGTGGGAGCGCATGAGGCGCCCTGACCGCACTTCCCCGTGGTGGAGGCTGTCCAGGCCTGAGCAAGTTATTATAGCATAGGGCAGGACAGGGCACTGTCCTGTTGGCTCATATTTCTCACGGCTATATGGCCGAATTTCGATTCAAGGTGCCCCCGTTACGCAGAAGAAGAGGAAACCTTGCCTCAAATTCTGTTTGACTGCCCCAGACTTGCTGATCACCATCTCGACAGGTCTGGGAAACCAAATATTCTCGACCTTTATGGTAACATGTATGCACTACGCAAGACAGCAGGGTTTCTGTCCGCAGGGCTTTTTACAAAGGAGGATTTGAGCCTCTCAAGCCTTCACTCAAATGGAGTTTGATGATGGTGATGACTGCAAACACAATAATTTTCTTTTCTTTTGCCTGTACTGTTCGATCTAATTCATATAAATTTCAACATCTTATCTTATCTTATATAATACAGACGTTACTTCAAAAAAGAAGATGATTACGTCCTACGCGTCATGCATTTAGTCATGCATATTAACCAATGACTTAAATTCTGCCAAGTCACTGGTTTTTCTGGCTAGCTCAGGCAACCCATTCCATGCTCTAATAGCACTAGGGAAGAAGGAGTATTTGTACAAATTTGTCCTAACATATGGGACGAGGAATGTGCCTTTATTTTTGTGTCTTTCAGAGTATTTTATTAAGTTTTGTTTTTGTATTTGAAGATTATGGTTCAGTGTTTTATGTATAATTGCTACTTTACTTTTGAGAAGAATTTGCGGTTCTGATGTGAGAGCAAAAGAAAATTTAAAAAAATTAGATTTATTTTATATTAAAAAAAAATTAAAAAGGGTTTATATAACCTTTATGTGAAAGCAAAAATGCGGTTGTGTGGCATTTGCGTTGTCTGTTGGCTTATAGAGCCAAAAGGTACATGGTTTAGATCCAGAAAGAGGTTCCATTTTTTTTTTTTTAAATATGTAATAAATTGAAATATGTACTACCCTAGTCTAAAAATGATAGTTTTGTCTGAATGCTTAAAAGAAAAACAAGGATAGGCCAACAAATTGTACTACATTGTTCATCTAGCTTACTTTGTAATTTTAATACTTCTGTTGTAGGCTACTTTAAATGATGATTTTGTCAGTAAGTCAAATCTAACAATGTGTCCAAACCAGCTCAGCTTTTGTCTCTTTGAAGTATTTTGGAGCTTCTCATTTAAAAAAAAAATCGATTTGATTTACCACTTTCAATTTCATACTTTCTCCCTAATTTTTCTTTTCAATTGTCATGTTTTGTATATATGTTATCATAGCGCCTTGAAACTACATAACGTTTGTTGACAGCACTATGTAAATTAAATGACATATTTCACTGCTATTAATTTATCATAACGAATTACCGTTATTATACGTGTTAAATATTTTGTTTGGCCAATTATCACCCAGTCTATGTCTTTTGCATTTGTCGTTGAATGCTTGACGCTTGTTTGCAATGCCAAAAAAAAATTTAATAACAAAAATTGCACTTGTTGTTATTTTTGCTTTGATATCTTACAGACTAATCCCCCTTGTCCAGTAGGCCTACTATAGTGTGCTGTGTTTGATTTTGGCTAGTGGGTTTATATAAACGTATTTACTAATTATTTGGCGTAGGTTGTGAATGAAGCTGGGAGGTGGCATTACCACATTGGCTAGATACAAAATTGTTGGTATAACAAGATTGTTATTATCGTTGACTTATGTAGGTATTTATTTCGATGATGTCTCTCCATTGTATGTTGACATAGTGAGTGGGATCACTGGTCCACACGGTGACACACATTTTAATTTCCTTCTCCATCCTAAGTTTAAATGAGGATTCGGGGGGGGGGGGGGGATATTTCATCTACTTAAACTCATAATGGATGATTTTAGGATACTGATTTTTGACCCCACTCGCCCCCCCCCCCCCCAAAGGTCTATTATTTTTCCTACAACTTTTTTTGTGAATGGGAAAAAGGTGGGAGCATATGCCTTAACTTTAACTGTGGGATTGGGGCCCGGAATGTGTCTGCCTATTATTTCTTTACCTTGTCGATTTTTTTCTAATAGGGGCTCCAGGCAAAGGGTATACAGAAGGGGGGGGGGGGTGCACAGGGGACACCTTGTCTGACCAATCTTTTAATAAGGATCTTATCAGACTGACTAATAATTAGCTGACTTATGGCAACTGTGTACACCAGTTTAATATATTTCGTCAGGGATTAGTCAATGTTTGTCTTGTCTAATATCTCCAAGAAGTAGTCATGGTTCCCTATGTTGAAGGCCTGGTCTATGGGCATGACAGCTGCCTTCAAGTCTTTGTATACTAATTAGCTTCTAAAAAGGACTGCAAAGAGCAGCAAAGTAAGGAGTCAAATGCTGAACCTTTGATGGAATAATTGTCATCAGTGCAACAACACTAAGGGACAGATCATTTGTATACACCCAATAGTTTTAAGGCAGTCAAATGACCTAAAGTAGTTTATTAGTTGAGATGCATGTTGCAAAACATGTACATCACGAGCTGGAGCTTCGTGGCCATGAGAAATAATGCATTTCTCATTAATATTTGGACTCGAAGACAAGCCTTAGTATTAAGATAAGATAATTTTTATTGATCCAATCAAATAGAAATTCAGTTATCTTCTTATCTTGTATAATACAGACCTTACTTCAAAAAAGAAGATTATGTCCTATGCATATTAACCAATGACCTAAATTCTGCCAAGTCACTGGTTTTCCTGGCTAGCACAGGCAACCCATTCCATGCTCTAATAGCACTAGGGAAGGAGTACTTGTACAAATTTGTCTTAGCATATGGAATGAGGAATGTGCCTTTATTTTTGTGTCTTTCTGAGTATTTTATTAAATTTTGTTTTTGTATTTGAAGATTATGGTTCAGTGTTTTATGTATAATTGCTACTTTACTTTTGAGTCTTCTATCCTGAAGGCTTTCTAAATTTAGTGATTTTACTAAAGGTGTTACTCTAGTCAAATGTGAATATTCGTTTGTTATGAATCACATTGCTCTATTCCATGTCTGTTCCAGTTTCTTAATGTTTTCTTGAGGGGTTTGACTACAATTGACAACCTCATTATTACTACGGTATTTGTATTAAAATTACACACAGAAAAAAAAGAAAAGAAAATGCTTTACAAAACCTAATGATGGCAATCTTATACATACTATTGGCTTAATCTATTAATTGCTAATGTGTAAACCGCACTATTTTTTTTATATTAAAATCATAAATAAATAAGTGGCAAAGATAAAGAACTTTATTAAATCTGAAATCTGACAACTAATGTCCATCACAAAATGTTTATATTATAGACATTACATATTAAAATGATCAGTGTATAAAAAAAATTATAATTTTTCAATGACTTAAATTTTTTGTTCATTGCCTGTGTGACAAATGAGTTTGTTCTTTTACAAGTTACTGTAACACTGTGGCTGGCAAAAAGGAAGAACTCAATACTAATAATAGTTAAACAAATAAAAAGATAGCCAATTAGTTTCACTTTGTTTACTTGTTTTATTACTTACTTATAAATGTTGATTAAACAATGTTAACTACATGAAAAAAGAAACAATAGAATTATGCCATACATAAATAAATCCAATTTTGAATTATAAACACATTAGCAATAACTTAATGATTCTTTGTTTCTTTGGTCAAATCCAGTGGAACATCAAAGCCCATGAGATGTTTGTAAACTTCTAAACTTGTGAAATCTGCCTCATGAGCAAAGAGTGGTCTACCTTTAGCTGTAAACATCGCAAACATATTTGGCACATCTGGACAATCAACATCATCAGCTGTGAAAGATATCTTTTCTTTTCTAGCAAAAAAAGTCAACAAAATGGCAGTGAAGACTTTGGTTTGGGTATTAAAGTACATTTCTAAGACATATTTCTTGGCAATGAAATGAATTAAAATAGGGTTGACAAAAACAAAAACATTAAGAACTGCAAACATCGGAATTGCCAGTTTTAAAGGTGTATCTTGATATGTCATTAGTAAATAAGGCTGAAGGCAGAGTCCAATAGCACTGGTTGACAAGGAAAATATTTTCAAGGCTCTAAACATACTCCCTACTCTTCCTTGATAAACCAATTCTCCAAGATCTTCTTTCTCTACAGAGGAGATACTGAAATATTGAATTTGTCTGGCTCTAAGATACTTTGCATTCACCTGCAAACCACTTTTTGTCTTCCAATGGTTGTTGCCTACATAGCAACAACAGGAGTCTCTTGTTCTTGAAAACGATAATGTGGAGACTTTCTGGTATTTGAAGATATAAGGTACTGACAAAATCTCTGGGTTTAAATGGCAAAGTTTTACTGGCGAATTGAACACAAGTCTTGTAAGTAAACTCATTTTGTGTTTTTTAAACCTGTAGGAAAGAAATGTAAAAGATAAAATTTGTCATTAAGAATATACTGACTTCTTATAGTATTAGCTTCTATATCTAGCTATATAAGCTCTATGGCTTCTGTCAGTTACGAAGGAATGAGATTAATGCCTGGACATTAGCTATGGTCAGAACTGTTTGTTATGTCACCCACACAGCTTCCCCTCCCAAACAGCTGATGTGTCCAAAGGAACTGCAAGTGTCAATTTAGTTTGGTATCAGTGACTTTGCAGGCAATGCCAGGGTGTAGCACTGCGACTGTGTGCTTCCAGCTGCCTAAGGGTCACATTGATAAGATCTTAGTAACTATACTAGGGTAAACTAGATCTATTAAGACTGACTACTTAAAGTCTTAAGTCTACAGACTCTAGTACATTACACCATGAAAGTTATGGTTAACTACTAGATTGACTTCTTAAATGAGTGTCTAGATCTACTTGAGTTAAGAAATAATTATAAATTAAATTAAATAGTTTAAAAAATAAAACTAGATTATACTAAATAAGATTAGACTGAATGTCCTGATAAGTAGAATTAGATTAATTTAAATTTAAGAAGATTATCATTTAATAATCATTATCAAATTCAAATAATTTTATTATGTAATTATGAGTAATGTTTACAACTTTCAAGTAATGTTTTAAATTTAGATCTAGATCTAGTGATTCCAGTTTGTCACTGACTAGATCTATGGCATGGTACCAGCAGCAGCTAGAATCCTAGATCTTGCTGAGTAATTCTCTAATAGATCTACTAGGGCTAAGGCTAGGTCTCTAGGCTTAATTTAATTATAGATCTGTCTATAAATATAATAAGTTAAATAAGTAGAATCTAGACTCTATAACTAGAATAATAATAAATTATATAATAATAGATCTATTAAATTACTATATAAATCTATATAAGTAGGCCTATAGCTTTCAACAAGATAAAACAGAAACTATCGACTCATGGAACACTAATATATTTTGACCCAAACAAAGAGCTTACATTACAAGCAGATAGTAGCCAAAATGGGTTGGGAGCAGCGTTATTACAAGATGGCGGTCCAATAGCATATGCTTCTAGATTATTAACTGATACTCAGAAAAGATGGGCACAGATTGAAAAAGAATTGTTGACAGTGGTTGTTGGCTTGGAACGTTTTGACCAGTACATGTATTGCAGAACAGTTATAGTTCAGTATGACCATAAACCACTGGAAAACATCCTTCAAAAAACACTCAGTTCTGCTCCGAGAAAGCTAAAAAGTCTAATCATGTGCCTTTATCGTTACGATATCCAGTTTCAATATTTCAAAGGCAAAAACTTGTTCATAGATGATACTTTGAGTAGAGACACTGAAGAAAAGAGTGATATCCCTGATGTTTGTGTCAATACAGTCGGACTGGCAATACCAGATGCAGTGCTGGAGAAAGTCAGAATCGAGACAGAGAAGAAAGATTGAATGATGCAAACACTGATTCAGTATTTCATAAATGAATGGCCAGACAAATGCAATAGTCTACCTGAGCTCAAACAATATTTTTCACATGTTAACATATGAAGACAGATTCTTGTTGAAAAGAGGACAAATCATACCGATATCACTTCACAAGGAAATAGAAGAAAAACTCCATGCAGCACACCTGGGAGTAAAAAGAAGACGAAAAGAAACAGTTTTCTGGCCTGGATTATCAGCTAGAATAAAGGAAATAGCCAATTCATATTACATTTGTCAGAAAAACAAACCAGCAAATCAGAGAGAAGAATTAATACAGCACGAAATAGGTTCTAATCTGTGGGACAAGATTGGAATTGATTTGTTCCAAATGTGTGATCAACAATATCTAGTTATAAAGGACTATTATTCAAATTTCATAGAGGTAGAAAACATGCAGTTGACAACAACACAAGCAATTATAAAGAAACTGAAAGTTTTATTTGCAAGATATGGGGTGCCCAAAGTCTGTATATCTGATAGCGAATCTCAGTTTATGTCACAATAATTTTCCAAATTTGTGATGGAATGGGGAGTGACTCATTTGAAATCCTCCACAGGGCACCATCAATCAAATGGGAAGGCTGAGTCGGTATTAGTTTTTTGGTCAGATGACTGATACCAAACTAAAGGAGTAACATTAAGGTTTCTAGATGTCAAGAGAACATTATGAGAAGGAAAGAAAAAAGTCAGATGAGTGTAAAAACATCTTATGATAAAGAGGTCAAGAAATTTAAGTCAGCTGAGAACTGGATAGATGGTCTATTTACAATCACCTATTGACCCTACATGGATCCAAGTAAACCAGAGAGCTTGTAACATTATTTGAGGTGACAATGGTGCAGTGTACCAAAGAAACAGAGTGCATATCAACCCAAACAGAGAAACAGAACAACAAGATATATTTCCCAATACTGATGACATCTTACAGGACAACAGAACTCATAATCAACACATTCGCCATAGATCATTACAAACAAACATTGGAAGTGGCAATCAAAGAACAACTCATCATTCCCTGCGACCAAGGGATCAGTTGAAGAAACTGACAAGACTCTGTGTCAAAATGAACAATTGAATGTTGATTTTTAAATGTGATATGTTTCATATTCATTGAAGAGTATTATATATATGTATCTTATGTTTTGTTGTTTATGTTTGTTGTTTTATTTTTTTTTATGATACTCCCCGAAATGTTGATATGGTGCACTCGATCAAGATAATAAAGTATTGTTTCCCCATGTCATCCCCTATTTAAAAAAGGAGAAAAATCTGACCCAGGAAACTATAGACTACAGTCAATAATATAAAATATAATAATTATAATACTTCATAATAGCCTCTGCTTCTACTACACTAGTCTACACTGTACAGTACGAACTGAGTGTGTGAGAGTAGCTCTAGCCAAGCTACTCTTAGCTAGGACTAGTGACTAGACTAGAGATGAAAAGATTATAACCTAAAAATACCATAATTAAAAATAATAAATTTTTAAATGATTATCATTAATTTATGATTATCATAATTATAATGCAGAATGCTAAGTAATATTGCTATCATTTCATAATCAATGAATCATCATCATGACTTTCATGTCAATCATCATTCATTCAAATATGGAGGCCGAAACCTGATATTACCAGTTAATAGTACCGGTAAATCTAATACTGTTCGATTGAAACCAATTAAACGTAAGATTTGGACTCTAGATCATAGATCTAGATTTAATATCTTAAACACTAGATCTAGACTCTATATTGTCTCAATTTTACTCAGATTCGACACCAAGTGCTCGTTTTCAATAGAAAATATATAAGGTCAAATGAGGTTGTTAGGCATGTCATCTCTGACCTATATATTAGTAGGTTACTAACGAGTGAATGCCGTTATGGACATTGTATGGGGACTACTTGTAGCATGACACTCATTGACAGCTACATTTGACAGATCACTTAAATTATCATTAATGGGGATGGATCGTATGCCAATGGCAATCTTTTTTTTTGTGAGCTGAAAGCCACGACACTTTGATGACCAGCTTAGGCGCCAGTTTGCTTTAATTGACATACCTATAACTACCACTGTCAGGCAACGGCTATCTGTGGTGGATGTGACAAAATTTGTATAGCTAAATCACATAGCTACGTGAAATACTGCGCTCCCCCTTAATCTTCGGACTCTAAGACAGGCCTTATTATTATAATGCAGGTCTGTTAGTGTATTGGTTTTGTAGTGCCTGTTGGTCCATTTTTGTCTGTCATGCTGAGATCTCAAAAACTAAAAGCACAGTTTATATCCAAATTTAACTTAATATTGCCTAGGTGTGATGGCTACTTTTGGTCTTAAAGTCATAACTCTTATTTTAAATATGGTTGTAGATAAAGTCTCCTATTGTTGCATCACGGTACTTTACAGTGATCAGAGGAAATTTTAAAAAAGGCAATAATCCAGCAGTATAGTTCTCTGTAACATGTATAGATCCTTCAGTCATAGAATGATTATGCTTCATCTGGTATAGCACATTTTCATGTGACCATAGAGCCATATCCTAGATAGACAATGCAGATATTTAAGTTGACATTTGCTATGGTGGTATAGAAATAAGCCATTCTTCTTTTGGCTTTTTTTTTTCCCCTTATCTGAAGTCCATGCTTTTTCACTGTCCATACTTTCTCCACATAGTGAGGTCTAGGTATGTCTTCACAGTTGTCAAAAAATGTCCAGTTGGGTGTCAAAGTATTGGAAATTGATATTTTTGAAATAATAAAATTAAAAAGAAAGGTACGTACATTTCATTATGTGTTTCCATGCATGGTGGTGCATCAGCTATTTCGAGTTTTTCAAAAACTGTGCACTATCACTTGTGGGCCTTATGAAAAAAAAAAGGGAGAGCCCTAAAAGAATGTACAGAACAACTGGCTGAAACTTTTGTATACCAGTACATTTTTTTCTACTTTATTATTTAAACATTAGATTTCATTGTGTAGACAGAGCTGGACTTAGGCATAGCCAAACTAGGTAGCCGCCTAGGGTCTCCAATTGGTGCGAGTCTCGCATAGGACTCAAAACAATTTTTTTAGAGAAGAAATAGCAAAACTTGTGTCCAGTGATATTGTTGGAGTACACTAGGTTTTAAATAAATTGCGTTATTTTTATTTTTTGTCTTTTTCATTTGGGGTCACCAAATTCACAAGG
This sequence comes from Biomphalaria pfeifferi, assembly GCA_030265305.1. Taxonomy (NCBI): domain Eukaryota; kingdom Metazoa; phylum Mollusca; class Gastropoda; family Planorbidae; genus Biomphalaria; species Biomphalaria pfeifferi. Next base: position 47,718 of record JASAOG010000166.1, read on the forward strand.
GCCTCCAACTATCTAAGGCTGGCCCTGGTGTGGAAGTCGTTTATAATTATACCTCAACCAAAGGTTGCTAAATCAATGGAAAAGAATGAATATAGACTTGCATAACATACATCACTTGGATATAATGTTTAGAAAACATGTTTTTAATGAATAACTTTTGTAATAATTTAGACCTGTTACAATTTGCATTCAAGATGGAAAAAGATGTAGATGATGCTATACTATATCTTTTAAATTCTATTTAGAAACATCTAGACACACCTATCACTTATGCAAGCTTGTTATTCCTTGGCTTTAAATACAATACATATTTAATATATATAATATAATACAATGGGCTAATGAGTTTTTGACACAACATTTAATATACATATTGTTAACACAGGGACTCAGACACACACTCACTTTATATCATCCCCAGGAGGCCTCTAGAAAAATCACAGAAAACCGTAGTCCTTTCTACCTACATGATCATATAATGAGCAATATTTATGTGGAGAGTTTCAAGCAGCACTTTACTGTAGGTAAGACCCTTCTCCCATGACACAGATGACCCTCACAACAAACTGGCACATGTCAGGTGATCACACACATAGTGCCACCACAGTTTAAAAAACTATTAACCTTAAAGTCTTTTGTCTTGTAATGTTTCTAAATTTAGTTTTACTAAGAGTACTGCTCTAGTCAAATGTGATATTAATGTGGTATTACAGTTACTTTTGTTGCTGCTAGATTGAATTTAACATTGTGATTAATGAATAGATTGTATTGTGAATTCCCTGGCTACTAATCTTGAAGCAAACTTGAAGACTAGCATTGAATCATACTGGTAAAGCCATCAAACTGACAATGGCCCAGAAATGATCTCAGAATCTATGAGTTTTTCAGTTTGCATTTTAATTTCTTCCTTGCTGTTTATGAAAAACCCTTTCATATTCCTTATATTTCAAGAGCTAAACTTAGATTGAGTATTGTCTTTTGTAATATTTAAAAAAAAATTATGAATTAAAAAATGTTCTTCAAATAAAAAAAAAAATGGGGGTGGGGGAGATTGGCAAGATTAAGTCTATGTACTAAGTGCTGATTGATTAATCTATTAACTTAAATTTCGTTGCTCTTCCAAATAATCTTTTGATTTATTTGGTTAAGATGATCAAATACTCAGTGTAAAGAACTAAAATAGTGTACTGATGTAAGCAAAGTAACAGTGTGAATATAAACAGTTTGAATTATTTATTTATAGTTCTATATAATCCAAACAATGTTTCTTTTTCTAAAAGTTTTTAAAATAAACACCATAAAAAAAACAAACAGAAAAAATGAAAATTTTGTTTTCACAAATGTGTTCAGTTTAAAAATGTAATGAAACAACGAATGCTAACACATGACAATTATATACAGAATTGGGTTAATTTTACAGATGAAGTATAAGGAATGTTACAGAAACTATTCTAAAACAATGGCAGCTTTTGTCCCGTCAACATTTTTATGTTCAGTCCCATTGTAAAGATCATAATCTCTCCTTAAGTAAGCAAACAATAAATCTGTGACAAGGAATATCTGAGGAAATAAAAGAAGCAGTTATTAAGCAAAGACTAACAAACTAATCTGAACAGCAAATAGTTGTATGAAGACTTAGATCTAGCCTATGTGAACCAGAATAATATTTACTTTTTGTCCACAAATCCTAGTGTGGAAATGACAAGGCTTTTTCTTATTCAGTAATTGGTAGCTAAAGAAAGAACATGGTTTCAAAATGGGCCCATAAATTAATTTCCCATAGTTTGTGTCATGTATGACATATGTATAGTTTTAGAACCCCTGTAATATTTGGTGACTAGTAATTACTGAACCATTCCATGCAGTTCGCACGAGATTTTGTTTGGTTGGAAGCTGACCACGAGGTGGACACCGCAGTTGACCTTGGACTCTCGTAGAGAGAGGTTTATTATGGATGTCTAGCAGACCTGACAGAACTTAGAGTGATATAATGAATACTGAACACAAATATACTTGTATAGATGTATGTAAACTTTTTTTGGGAACTACTTCAATAAATGCACTTAGTGTGTCAGATGATACACATTGAGCATGTTATATTGTATAAATGATTGGATGTAAAATAACTTTAAATTTTTTTCTTTTTCTCTTCTCATTATTGAGAAGTCAATGTATGTTAACAGAAGGAGCACATAGCAATTAAACATGCTCATGCAAAACATTTCAATATAATTGTAAATAGATGCTCTACTATTATGTAACTATACTTCAGGAGAATAAAGTCTCAACTTGTATTGATATTTTTTCAATAACATACTTGTACAGTAGATGTAATCATACTAATGTATATTTTTCTTAGCAAACATTTTGAGAGTTGAAAAATGCATTTGTCAATTTGTATATCGAACCATTCATAGTTAAAATGAATGACATGACATTAATATTTATGTATAATTGAGCAAGCAGTATTGAAGTGATTAATTAGATCTAGCTTGACATGAGTGATTAAGCTACTAGACATATATATAGAACATTACTATCATATGTACTTTTGTAAAAGATTTTTTACAAAAATATTTTCCATGGGAAGGGGCGTATGTCATGTATGACATATGTATAGTTTTAGAACCCCTGTAATATTTGGTGACTAGTAATTACTGAACCATTCCGTGCAGTTCGCACGAGATTTTGTTTGGTCGGAAGCTGACCACGAGGTGGACACTGCAGTTGATCTTGGACTCTCGTAGAGAGAGGTTTATTATGGATGTCTTGTCCAGTGTAGTAATGTATAGATATTAAGGTTGATTTTGGAGTATATGTGATATCTGAAGTATTTCATTGGATTATAATGTACTATGTTTTTGTGAATATTTCTTGATGGCTGGACTTGCCAATATCTTTTATGATTCATTATTATATGTAATAAAAACCATGTCTACTACCAGTGAGTCTATTAATTATTCTGAATATTGTGATCAGAGAGTTCAGCATGTTAGTGTTCTCACGCACTAGCAAATCTAGTGCGCGAGTGAAAGCATTTAACTAAGAGTACAAAGAATATTATATTATCTACAAGAGGTATCTACATAACACAACATTCGTGTTATCACGCCTACAACAAGATTTGGGCTGTGACAGTTTGATAACCCCTCATTGTAGCAGCATGGAAGAATACTGTCATGAATAAACAGCTAAGTGAACATGATTAATACAAACCAACATTATTGTTTTGTTTTTTAACTCTTTCTCTCCTAACTGACATACCAGCGTTGATTCTACCAGAATGTGGTAAATAATTATGGAGAGAAAGAGTTAAGTTTTTGAAGTTCATTCAAAATGAAAATTATTACATCGTTTTCTAAGCCTCCCACAGAATGGTAGGGATAGAAGCGGGCAGGAGTTCTAACTTGGGACAACAATGATGAGTCGGAAAAGCATACCACCTGATCAGGCAGATATCCATAGACAGAATATAATCATACTTCTATATATGCAAACTACAATAAGTGCATTGTAAATGTAAAAAAAAATATTTAAAAATTAAACTAGTTAAATAAAGTAACCATTTTGGTGATTATTTATTTAGAGTAAATATCATTTTATAACCTACTGGTATTCACATGGAATGTGATCCAAAGATAAATTAAAAAATACAGAGATAAAAATTTGATAGTTAACTGTCTTGATAGACAAAGTGACCAGGAATTGGTAGAATTGTTTCATTTAACAACTGCACAATGGCAAATAAAAAAAGTGAGTTTTGATAGAATTCTAATTTATGAGCCTTATGAGTTATTTACTGTAAAACTGTAAAGTTTAAATGCAGTAAATGATCAAACTATTTCAGCTTTTGTATCATTTCAATTTTTTTTAATGATTCTGTGTAAAATGGGTTCTGAAAGTGTTACATTTATATGTGTATTTATGTTTATGTATGTTGTGTGTGTGTTTGTTTTCTTGTAGTCTCCCTTGTTCTACTGTTCAGTATATTCACGGTTTACTGTTAAGTGTGTCAGTAGTGTGTATTAGTTTCTGCTGGTTGTTCTCTCCTTGTTTCACGTTAATAAAAATGGAGTGTAACTTTTAAACATCAGTATTGTTAGTGTATTGTGATAATATAACATAATATAATTGTGTGTTGACAATAAGGTTATTTTTAAGGATCTTACCTGAGCTGTGGAATATGTCAATGTAATAGCAAAATAAAAGTTAGCATTGGCACTCCCGGCAAATATCCAGAGATGATAAAGTATTGGAGCTAAGACCATACAGCAGATATACATGCCTCCAACAAAAAGTGAATTTCTAAAATCTAAAATAAAGGAACAAAATATTTTTTATACATTTAGTTAAACATCAATATTTATTTTTAAAGCTAACTTAATCTATTACAAGTTTTACAAGAATAGTACCAGTACTTCTTTAATTGTAAAAATATCCCCACTCTACAACCTACCTAATATCATGAGTGATTAATAACATATTTTATCCACTAGGTAAATACAAACTTGACTAACATTTAACATTTTGGGAGTAAACTAAGTCTTGATACCATTTGATGCAGTTTGAATATTAAACCAAAGTGTAAGTGGAATCTCAAATTTCACTTTTCATATAAGTATAATCTTTTAAAAAAAAATTCTATATATTTCATTCTTATTTATTTTACATGCACGTAACTAAACAATCAGATCTTTAAGAAGAAAATAATGTTATACTGGTAAATATTTTGATTCCAGACTAAATCTATTTGAGACTGAAACAATTTAGCAAATATGATCAGATTTTACTTTAACTTTTCAAAGTTTTTGTAAGTTTCACTTTCATTTCTAACAAAAGTAAACAAAGTCCTGTTTTGAAAGAGCACACTTCAATTTAGAAACATACATTTTAGGTTTTAAAAAAGTTCAGAGACTTAATATTAACTAAAAAAAAATAATCTGATAATTTTTTTTTTTTTAATTGAGAAATAGGGACATTAAAAATTGAGATTCAAGCATAGAAAAAGTTTCTGTTATGAAAGTAAAATGAAAGACTGAAATGGAATAATTGAATTGATGTGTCAGGATGGACATGAGAAAGAGGAATGGCTGAAGTGATTAAAAGGTATGACCGAAGTAAAGGGGCATTAGAAAAGTAAAGTGTGATGTGCGCTGAGAGACATAAACCACTTGGCTACCTATAAAGGGGCTCAACTTTGAAATGTGAGTTGAGCTGTGTTTGAAAGTGCCTAAAGGCAGCACAGAAACCTTCTCCCATATACCCCCTCACTCTATGGATCCACTCATGAGATTGGACCATAGTGCTCTTAGCATGATGAAGCATGAAAGATGGGCTAGATAAAAGCAATCTTTAAAAAAATTAACATTAAACATTCTTCATGTATGCAAGCACCTGTATTAACAGATTTTGTTTCAAGTACCTAAGTTATTAAGTCATCAGGCAACGTTGAAAACTTTTGTTGCTAAGTATAAGTACTTCCACAGATGCCACATATAAGAAGGCAGCTAATACATAATTATTCATAATTTTCTGAGACTCATTTGAAAACATACTACTAAAAAAGACTAAGAAATTTGCCTAAAACTAAAATGACAATACTTGTGCTACACACATACACTCATTAAATTGTTAAATGTACAATCTTGTTGTTAACTAATGTACATTAACTTACGTTGTCATTAATATTGTTCATGTTGAACAACTGTTGGTATTCCTACATGTTAAATTGAAAAAACCTGTATTCAATGTTGGCCAGTCACTGCTACCAATGTCGATATTATTTGCTTGGATTTAAACTGTCGAGGTGGGGAACCTGGGAACTCGAGGAACTTATGTCTACCCCGGAGTCTGAAATCTCACCCTGACACATACTTACATGAGAAGGTATGTCTCCATAAAGGCAACAAGCTAGTATACAGTGCAGCATCAGCATAACTTGGATAGGATTTGAAAATGGACGTTAGGAACAACAATATGTAGAGCAGAAAAAATGGAGTTTTTCTGAAAAGAACAACAAGTTTCTATGTTAACAGCAATACATTATAGGATTATAATACTGCCAAAACCATAGGCTTATATATAAACCAATATCAAAGGATTAAAATGACATTGTTATAGAATTTTTATAATCTATTTGGATAATATTTTAGCTCTTAATGGAATCCAGACTTGTAAAAGAGAAGAGAGGAGTCTATTATGAGGCAACTAAGCCAATCTTATACCAGCCAGAAGACACCCAAAGTAGCACAGGAAAGAGATTAACCACTTCACACAATCCATCTTTTTCATTGAACCTTTCTGTTTCTGCCCCATTAATTCCCTATAAAATTCAAGGATTAACATCTAGCAGTTTTTCCAAACCATCCCAGCTTTTGTCACTTCCTAGTATTGCCTGAATGAGATCCATTGCAACATTTATAGTCAAGATTGGCATAAATCATTCCTCTTTTTCCATCAAGATATATCTACTTGTGGAACAGTCTTGGAGGAAAGGCAGCTTAGTAATTTTGTAATCAGTTGTTCATGCGTTGTGTACTGTTCATTTTGTCATAAAGGGCCTTAATGACAATAATATTCCTATGTATCGGTATACATTGCACAAAACATAATTAAAATTAAACATTAAAAAAAAAAAAAAAACCTCCCCTTTCCAGAAAAATCAAAACTACTGTATATAGATATCGATATGGTATTTTACAATTTACCCAATTTTTCATGTCATTAGACACTTTTTTTTAACCACTCTAGCGGATGGGAAAATACCCTGCACATTACAGAGTGAAAGTTTAACATGCCGCATGGGCTGTGCAAACTGTTGGACATCATCAACAGTCTCAATGGCCAGGGTTAAAGGGGAGTACTGAGGTAGCATAGGAACAAATTCGATGATGATGAAGTTGACTAAAATGAATGTAAATTTTAAAAGTTAGTCCAACATATCTCCCTTCACCTATCCTTTAGTCTGACCTTTGAGATGCCCCCCCCCCCCCCAAAAAAAAACAACAACATTTAAACATGCAATTTTTTACTTACGCAAGTTTAACAGTAAGAGGAACTGTATAGATAACTGCATTCAATTGAAACACACAAACAAAAAATGTTCTGAAGTGGTCAAACATTTCTGTAAAAAAATACCAAAAAACTCCAACGTTTGGTGTTAAATCTGGAACTGTCAATCTGAAAAAAAAAAAAAAAAGATTTACGATGAGATAGATACTTCCTACAACCAAGACAAGATAAATAAACTTAAAAGAACCAAAGAAGACAACATAAAATAACAAAACAAGATAAATAATCTTAAAACAGCCAAAGAAGAAAACATTAAATATCAAGAAAATGAAAAGTTTTATCTATTAAGTGGTAACTATTGAAAGGAAACTGCTTACACAAAGCCATATGTTGAGTAGATAAAATCTAAAGATCCCTCTAAGTACAAGTATGAAATTCCTAAAAGAAATGTCACAAAGAAAAGAAACAATCCAACAGTTTGTAGATAGCTTGTAATGGCTTCTTTACTCCAGTAGGACTTTGATGACTCATACTGTAGATGAAATAGACCTATCACTAACATTAAACATTCTTATGACTCATATTGTAGATGCAATTAGACCCATTGCTAAAATTAAGCATTCTAATTAGATTGTAATTACTGACAACAATAGGTTTTAGCAAAACATATAAGGGTCTGTGCGATACTTATACTTTTGTGTTTAAAAAAACATTAGTGATAAATGTTACTGCCATTCTTATATAATACAGACGTTACTTCAAAAAAAAGAAGATGATTATGTCCTATATGTTATGCATTCAGTCTTGCATATTAACCAATGACTTAAATTCTGCCAAGTCACTGGTTTTCCTGGCTAGCAATTAGAAACATTCCAGGAAGAAGAAGTCATTTATCTGTACAAAACAGAGGACTGTTGGGAGACAACTATTTGCCCATATGATAGAGACTGAAAGGGTAGGGGAGACGTCAAGGTAATGGTAAGGCAAAAGGGTAGCTGGGGTCAGGGAAGATAGAATTACTGGAGGCTAGTTCAGCTCCCATTAGAGAAAGCAGGACTTGGAGTATAATATTGAATATTGGATGTTTGAATGATTCTTTTCTAATAATAAAATATAGATCTGTACTAAAGCTTATGTGTCATCATTTAAATACATCTTCATCCTGTACCTTTAATAATAAATACTAGTGACAGCGAAGTGCCTCACAAGTTCAAAGTACATATAGGTCGACTAAAGAGTCAACTGTAACAATAATTTTCTAGTAAAATAGTGGTCTCTGTATTCTTATATGATTGTAAAAGTTGGGTACTGAAAGCAGAGGCTGAAAGAAGAATTCAAACCTTTGAAAGTAAATGCTACAGAAAATGCTGGCTTTCAGATACCAGGAAAATAAGACAAATGAGCTTCTACTTTTACAAGTCAGCACTCCGGCCAATAATGTGAAAAGACAAAAGCTGAGCTGATTCTGTAATATTGTAAGACATGACTCATTGTCAAAAGTAAAGGGCAAAGTGAAGGGAGCATAAAGAAAGGGCCATCCAAAGAAAAGCTGGATCAAAATCATAAAAGATTGGACCAGCCTTTCTCTGAGAAAGAACAGCTGCTGACCGGGAAAAGTGTAGGGATTTGGTTATGCAAATTATCAAAGCAAAAGTCAAGGGATAGTTTGCTTGATAATAGGATTTTTATTTAAAGCTCTTTACAGTTGAATTTGTTATTTCATTTAGGTTCTTGGCCTCTAAATACTTGATGTCCTATATTAGAGTATATACATACCTTATAGTTCACTTCTTTTTCTTTCAACTAGAAAATATCAAACAACCAAAATGTAAGTTTAATTACATAGCATTAAGTATAAAATTACTTTTTGTTATTTAAGAATTGTATGACTGCTTTATTCATTATTATTATATACTTAAATACTAACCAAATAAAACTGTAAGGCAGCTGGAACAATAAATATAACAGGATAAAATGTTTGGTATGTTGAAACAGCCAGAAACAGTGTACACATCAGTTGGTTTCCTGTACAATAATACAAAGTTAAAAGAGCTAATAGACACAGGAGACAATTGTGTTCTTCCAGTAGAAGGTTGTGTACAATAAAGTAGTGTTGAAAAAGTTTTGTCTAGATCTGATGGTGTAGTTGGACATCTCAACGATGGTGCAGATAGACATCCTTTGGATGTGACAGAACACAAAGCACTCTATGTATGCGAAAAGACTTAAATTTGTATATAATGAAGTAAAAATAAGTTTATATTTTATAAACATGTCTTTTAATCATATTTTCTAAATAAGCACTAGTATTTGGTATTTTCTCATTTAAATTATAACAGGAAATCTCTTGTATAGACATTCCTAGGGTATATATAGAAGGCATTACAAAGGTAAAAAAAATGTATAGGATTGCCACCATTAAAAATGTTTGTTTTATATGTTTGGGATGTTCCTTCAGATTCTGAAGATAATTACATCCCATCCCTAACAGGACAAGGGATGGCAGTGGGCAGGGTTTGAACCTTAGGCCTTCAAGACCACCCAAAGTCATTCCAGAGCGCATAGCACATGACTAGGCAATGTGTGCCTACTGATCTTTTCTCAAATATCAGACAATGAACTATAAAGTGTCAGTAATTACCTTTCGGCTATACTAGTAGAATCTATCTGTATTAATCAATAGTATTTCTATAGACTATAAAAGTCTTCCTAAACTATAATTAGAAAAAGTGGCTATTCTGTATCTCCACAATTTGGAGTTGTTTAAATGAAAACACTGGTCTAGTCTGCATGCTAATAACCAATTTAAAGTTTTTCATAGGATAAACAAAATGTAGGTTATTTAATCATAGTCCAGAATTTAATTGTTTTAATAGAGTAAAAAAACACTAGAAAAACCAACCTTTCAAGAAGTAGTACAGAGCAGCCAGAGTGACTAGATTCGATAAAGATGCTGTAGACATTGCAAGCAAAGTCATTATACTGAAGGGGTTCACTGCATGGCTATAATCGTTAAAATAGTTCTCATTAGGGGAGAGAGTGAAATTATGACAAAGAAAAACAAAACAAAATTGCAAAAAAAGGAAAAGCTCACATGATACCAAAACATATATCAAAATAACTGTCAATTATTCTCTTAGAATGTAATCAATGCTTGACTTACACTGTCAGGATTAATGTTGGCAAAAATGATACTTCTTCTGGGGTTAAAACTAGTTTTTCAGCTTTTGAAGAATACTTCTTCTTTTCAATATTTTGTTCTCTGATCTAAATTAGAAAATTGAAATTCAGCGAAGCAAAAAACAATATATATATAAGAAAAAAATCCAAATAAAAAAACAACTCTATTATGATACCATAATAAATTTCAGCATAATTATTTGTAATTTTCCTAAGAGTTGAGTCTAAGACTCTTGGAACCTAAGCCTATAAAAGCTTGCCTCCATCTGCCATTCTGAACAAACTTCTGTCGGGGAAAGATCCAAGCAGATGTTTATTATTACATCCCTATTACCAATGTCTCCTATCCCAGGCGGGCCCAAAGGCCAAGCACACCGGGAAAACTCCCCCATATTCCTTCTCTGTATCCCATCAGCCATGCAGGAGTCTACCATAAAAAAAATGACTCCTTGAGGGACAGTGTATGGATAGTGACATGTTTGTTGGGGCTTTCTTCCATTCTGCCAATGCAATGGACTTGGTCCCTAGTCACCACAATAGGGACTCTTTTTTGCTTCCTTATTGGCCTAATCATCTCCTCTAGCAACTGTTTCCACCTCAGTGCCTTGGTAGGATGAGAAGCATTGTCCAGGTGTTCATAAATCAAACTTTAAAGTAGTTCCTAACAAACAAGCTTTAACAATTACTTATTGTTTTACAATGTAGCAAGTAAAGAAATATCTTTTAAAAAAATCAGTAAAAAAAAAACAACACCTTAGACTCTTTTTCTATTTTTTTTTTTTTTTTGCTTAAAGGTAGAAACCAAATCGTTTTTACAGATGTTACTTGATACATAGAACACTTCAAAGTACTACTGTAGAAGATGATTTAGTAGCTTACCAAACTATCCTTGAAAAGAGCTGCTATCTTGTACAATAACATCATTGTGAAGAAATCTATCATCTAAATCAACAATTAATACTGACATTTAGTAAGACATGCATATATTCTAAAAATTAACTCATATAAACTTATTTTAGAGAAGGAGAAAGATTGAAAGGATTTTAGGTACAATAAATAAAATCTAAATTAATTTGTAGTATAGAACACAGATAAGAATTAAATTTAAAGTAGAGCAGAGTGATAGGTTCCAATGACTTACTATAAAAAAGCCTTTGACTCCAAATGGTACATAGTAAGCAGTTTTCAGGAAACGCAAAGCCAAAGGTGTCTAAACAAACATTAATTCAAATAATTATTTCCAAAAAAGTAAATAAAAGAAATAACAAAATATAATGGAAAGAAAAGTAAAACTATGTACTCAATGCTAGCTTCTTTGAACTACGATGAATTATATTTGAAAGCATTGTATGAGCTATATAGACCATAGAATTAGTTCCTGATGTATGGTATGGGCTTAAAATGTGTGAAGTGAATTCCTAAAAATATGAGAATATAAAGTGTGAACAGAGTACCTAGAATATCAAAATATGGGGGAAATGTGTGGTCTGGTTAGAGTCCCTTAAAAGGTTTTTATGCAGAGATTTGTATAAATAAATAAAGGATAAATGAAATAAAATATATGATGTTTTTTTTAAAACATTAAACTTTTAGACTCAAGATGTAATATTTACTTCATGCAACAGGTCTCCTGAATATGGTGAAACAAATTCTTTTTGTAAAGAAAAGCCTTCTTCAACTGAAGCAGAAAAAATTGCAATCAATGTAATTAATAATACAAAATACTCTAATAAAGCTTGCTGATGCATTAAGTGTTAACTTTTATAATACTAATTATCCATTAAAACCAGGGTACCAGGTTCGAATTCAGGGATTTTTTGGGGGGATCTATAGAGCTCCTCTGAGTCTACCCAGCTCTAATGGGTACCTGACATTAGTTGGGGAAAAGACAGTTGGTCATTGTGCTAGCCACATGACACCTTTGTTAACCATGGGCCACAGAAACAGATGAACCTTAACAACATTTGCTCTATGCATTGCAAGGTCTGAAAGGAGAATTATTAAAGGATGGAATGGATTGCCTTAATAAAACAGGTAAACCAAAACTTGGCAAAGTTAAAGTCACTGATTAACATGCATGACAAGACTGACACACAGACATGCATAGGGCATAATTATCTTCTCTTTTGAAGTAGCGTCTGTAATTTATATGATAAGATAATTCTAGAATGTATATATCTATATGTAAAAAAGTTGCAATGCCTTTAAAAAACTTAGTGGGTCTACATACCACAAAAGAGTAGAGATTTGCATAATGAAAGTTGATGTTAAAAGAAAAGCAGATTAAAAGCAACAATGAGCCTTTACTTTCTTGACAGCTTTAGTTTTCCTTAACAATATGAGCTTACCACATCAAGTTATTTATTATAGTATACCAATTACACTTAGCAGTACATCAACTAACCTCTGTCCCATGCTGTAACTGGTGTAACTACTTCATTCCTTGTTTGTAACCATTTGGGGAAGGAAGTTTGCATTAACAATATTCGTAACGCCAAACCTAATATTCCAGACAAATAAGCACCAATGGCAGCCATAGCAATAGTTTAGTTTTTATTTAATAAAGAGAAAGTGAAGCAGAACTATTCCAATTTCTGTGGAGTAGAAGAAAAAAAGGTCAAGACTATATTTAATAAGCCCTTGAATGCAGTTATAGCTTGTATTTGCTAGCGCTATTACAGCATGGAATGGGTTCCCTGAGATAGCCAGGAATACCAGTGACTTGGCAGAATTTAGGTCATTGGTTAATATGCATGACTAAATGCATGATGCCTAGGCCATAATCATCTTCTTTTTTGCAGTAACGTCTGTATCATATAAGAAGAAGAAGAAGAGTTCAAGATGTCTAGCAGTGTGGTCCACTGTATTGGTTGCAGTCTAGAGCATTTAACCCTAGCTCTAGGAAAGTAGCCTTAGTAGCTGAGGAGGATAACAAGAGAGTTCAGAATCTGAGAATTCATAATTAAATCTAGATCTAGAGTCTATTATTTGGAGAGTAAATTATTTCTACTACTAGTAGTTATTATATAAATAGTACTAGTACTAATTTTAGATCTGTGGTTCTCAAACTTTTGTGACCTGGGGACCCCTTTATAAAATCAAAACTTGCCCAAGGATCCCAACTCTGTGGATGTATCAGGGATCCGCAGAACACTTTGAGAACCACTGCTATGGTCACTATGGACAGTATAGAGGATTATTCTAAAATATGTAGGTCTAGAATCTAAACTCATCTAGAGTTAGAGTAGATCTAAACTAAATAAGTATTCTATGAATATAGTCTGCGTTATTGATCCATATGGAAATTTGTTGTATCTGTGTAGTCTTTATCTGGAGTTCTGGAGGGACACCCTCAAAGCTTCTCTGAAGGCGTTCAGCATAGACCCAGGCACCTGGGAGACAGAGGCACATGACAGAGCATCATGGCGTCGCGCTATGAAGACTGGTGCCCAGATTGCTGAGGAAAAAAAAACAACGCTGGCAGAAGATAAACGCCAGAAAAGAAAAGCAAGGCAAATGACACTAGCTCCAGCTGGAATAACCTGCCCAGTGTGCGGCCGAACATTCCGGGCTCACATAGGTCTCACCAGCCACATGAGGAGGCATAAAACCCCAGTGCAAAGCCCTCAGCCCCCTGGATGACAAAGTGGTCATTATCGAACCACGATGGACGAAACTATACTATCTGGAGTTCATGTATCATCTGTTTTTTCTATTATTAATCTATTATAAGTTCTTTAGTTTTTGTGACATTAAGTTCTAGATAGTTATCAGTACACCAGTTTGTAAACTCTTCTATCGTGCTTCGATACTGAGTTTCATCTCCTGAAATAAGGCCGACAATGGGCAGTATCATCAGCAAATTTAATGAGTTTAACTGAGTCATAGATGCTTCTTGTGTCATTAATGTAAAGAGTGTACAGTACAGTTGAAAGTACACAACCTTGTGGAGTACTCGAGTTGAGGAGTTGGTGTTGTAACTTTGACTTAACATACTGAGGACGTTGGGTTAAAAAGTTTAGAATAATGCTTATGCATATGGGCTGATATTTAAGTTACTCTGTTTGTTTATCAATAGATGTGGCTGTATGGTATTGAAAGCCGATGAGGAATCAACGAAGAGCACTCGTGCATGTGTTTTGGGTGTATCGAGATGCTTGTAGAGCTAGTCCAAAAGCAATAGAATTGCATCATCAGTTCCCATAGCTGCTTTATATGCAAAGTGGTGAGGGTCTAGGCCAGGGGTTCTCAACCTGAGGGGTCGACTGACGATTTGTCAGGGGTCGCCTAAGACCATCAAAAATATGGATTGTATTTAGTGTATTCTTCTATTGCTGTGTATTGATATGGGGGGGGGGGGGGTCGTGGCAGAGTGGGGGATAGTAAAAAGGGGTCGCCGAGCTTAAAAGGTTGAGAACTGCTGGTCTAGGCTGTTATTGACTTTTGCTACAAGTTGTTTAAGCATATATTTTTCAAAACATTTCATAACTATAGGTGTTAGTGCTACTGGGCGGAAATCATTTAAGCTATCTATTTTTGGTTTCTTTGGTACTGGAAAAATCTCTGAAGTTTTTCAGATATGTGGAATTATGCATGTTTGCAACGCGTGGTTAAAGATGTGAGAGAAAATAAAAGAGATTTGTTCCGCACATAGCTTGATCAGCTTGCCACTAATTTTATCTGGTCCAGAAACTTTTGTTACGTTTACCCTTCTAAATAATTAGGTCACCTCATCCTCAGTTACAAAATTCTTGTTTTCCATTGGTCAGAGTGTTGAGAATTTCTTTTTGTAGGTCAACATAGCATTCTTGGTCAAAACGAGAATAAAAATCCTTTAGTTTGTTGGTGAATTTCTCCTCATCATCCACTGAAAGTTGTTCTCGTTTTGAGGCGCAGCCTGTTTTTTTTCTTTAATCCTTCCCAGCATGCTTTTGAGTTATTTGCAAAGAAATCCTCAATTTTTTCTTCGAATGTTTTTTTCCCTCCAATTATTGCTTTTTTCAGTGCAATTTTAGCATTTATAAACTTTTCGTTGCAGCCTTATACTTTGTTTTCTTTTCAATAATGAGGTGTTTGATTTTTTTGGTCATCCAGGACTTATTGTTTCCATAGACTTATATTGTTTTTGTTGGAATTGTTAACTCCTCACACAATAATAGATATGAGTTAACAGTTTCTGTTAGTTCGTTTATGTCTGGACAGTTCTCAATGAAGGTTTTCTAGTTAGTTTTCTTAATGCATCCTCTTTGTTTTTCTACAGCCTTTTTGGACAACATCTTGACCGTTTTTATTACTCTCTTTGTAGTTTTAAGAGTGGGTTTGTAATTAGGTATAAGATGGACTAGTGTATGGTCAGATTCTCCAAGTGGGAACAAACTTTTACATTTGTAAGCCTGCTTAATGTTTACGTAGCATTTGTCGAGCATTCTACCCTGCCTTGTGGGGAGGGAGACATACTGCCAATAGTTTGGCAGTGTGTTGTCAATATTTAGGTTGTTGAAATCTCCAGTTACGATACAGAGTAGTTTAATTCTACATTGTAAAGCACATCAAAATTTATGTTCGATGCAATCACTGTGATAGCCATGGGTGTTATATACACAACAATAACAAACACCTGTGTGAATTCTCTAGGCAAGTAGTAAGGCTTAAGTGTGACACACATAAGTTCAATGTTAGGATCAGAAATTTTATTCCTGATGTTCACATTCTTGGCGTTGCAATATTCCTTATTTATATAGATTGTGAGTCCTCCTCCTTTCAACATCCCATTATTAATTGTTCTGTCTGTTCTACAAATGTAAAATTTATCGAGATCAACAGAAGAGTAGAGTATCGTATCATTGAGCCCGTTTTCAGTCAAACACAATAAGGAACACTCTCTAAATTGATACAGATAATCACAGCAAACTGTTAAATTTAAATTGTTCCATCTTATTTTGTAAATACCTTACATTGCCTGTTACAATGGGTGGAAGGAAGCCTCTTTGTCCTCTTCTTCTACACTTAACTCGTATTCCTCCTCTACATCCTCTCTTCTTACATTTTGATCTAAAGATTTATTCAATTAAAGCCTTAGGCTTAGGCCTGTTAAGTTCCAAGATGGGGGGGGGGGGGGGTGTTGTTGTCCATACTGGCAAGCGTTTTACCAAAAAAACTCCAATGAAATACATGTTTCCAGACAAATTACAATCCATACCAACATTAGAATCCAAAAGACACAGTGCACATCCATTTAAACATTGGAGTGGTAACAAATTACATGAGATATTAACAGAAAAATTGAGAAAAAGAGTCCAGTATAATCAGGTAGCCTGCTGTGGAGCACCACAGAAGAGAGTTAGTAAAGTATCCAGAACTAAACTTAGATTATTTAAAATTTTTAAAGTATTTTTTAAATTTTAAGATACACTATCTTATCACTATCATATTCATACGTGATACAGATACTGAGTTAACTGATACCTCCTGCACAGTGCTTACAGTCTAGTATATATAATAATTATATATAGAGAGAGACCTATTATAGTCTATATATATAATAATTATATAGAGAGAGAGACCTATTATAGTCTATAGAATGGACTCTAGATTAGTACGTAACTAAATCTATAACTAGACTAGATCTAGATCAGTAGATCTATCTATTATCTGTATATGTAAACTTTACTGTAATGGTTTTCCTTTATACAGTTAGTCAATAGATAAAATTAATAGGCATGTGTAAACGTCACATAGAAACCCTGTGAAAGTCTGACAGTTTTGGATGTGCAGGAAAATTATGTCAGAAAAATATCAATTAATTACTAAATTATTATTGCAAATAAAAACAAAATAATAATATATTCATTATCTGTAGATCAAAACACATTATATCAAAAATTGTCAAAACCATCGGAGTTTCCCTTTTAAAAAAAAAGACATACCGGTATAGTACCGTATAGTCAGTATAGACTATATTATATACTTATATACTATTATTTAGTTATAGTAAATAGTCGGTATAGTTATAATTAATACGGGTATTACTAAGTATTAGATCTAGAATCTAGTAATTAGATGTAAATGAGTGAGTCCTGAAAGTGTCTTTTTTTTAAGAACAGAGATCTAGAATCAACTTAATCAAGTCAGGATGTAGACTCTACTCTACTTCTACACTCAAGCTCTAGTAATGGAAATAAATCTAGTCTAGATCTGTATAGATTCTATAAGGCTAAGCTAATTTATACTCTAGTTACGGAAGAGTTGGCACCATCGACAAATGGGAGAAAACCCTATTAGAGTTTCCGGTTAATGGTACGGTGATTCCGAAAGGCGGCGTAAAAACTTATTTAAAGTGTTTGACACTTTTTTTGGAGATTATTATAGGATCTAAGTATTTATTTGAAACGAAAACATGAACCCGAATTTCGATACTATCGGAAAACAGTTTGTTGAGCAGTATTATTCTGTTTTTGATCAAAAAGAAATCAGAGGCCAAGTAGCTATAATGTATCATGTAAGTTCAGTACAGAAGTCATGGATGGTTTAATGGTTAAAAAACGTTATGAATGTTAGCGATGTGGTTATCTAGATCTAGAAACTATCTGATCCAAGATCTAAGCTCTTGACATGTTAGACTATCCTATTTTATTATTAGACTATTAGATCTGAACACTAGATTTAGATATTATTTTTTTAATAATACTAATAATTATATCTCGAGTCAAGTAGATACTAAGACTAATAAGAATATGATAGTTATTCTACTAAAATTCTAGTTATTAATAGTAGTCTAATTAGTAAATTAATAGTATGCAATTGAATTTAATTAGACTTTGACTTAGATTAGATGATAGATTATAGATCTAATTAATTCTAATCAAAAATAAAAATGACTTACATTTTATTTTATTAGATGTATAGATTTCTATGAAATATTTTGTGCAGAATTGAAAAATTTAAACTAGAATTATAGAGACATAGATATCCAGAATCTAGGCTAATTTTATTAGGTACTTCGATAAAAATTTCAAAATGATCACAATGCAATGGAACCTATTTAGTTAGATAGAGCTTGAGAAATGCTTTCCAAAGATACCAATTTTATATTGCTGAGTTAATTGTGAGGGAAGTTATTAAATTTTTAGTGGCCAAAAATTAGCCTTTGTAAAGAAAAAAAAAAATCTGTGACCGAAACAACTGACAGTTGAACTGTAACTGTATTATAAAAAGTCTTAAAGATATGGGGTTGAAACTTCACACTCTTTTACATTAACCAGTATTTTGTTAAAATAAATTCAAAAAATAAGACCAGGCAATAAAATCTTTGAAAAAAAGTGAATTAATATATAAAAAAAAGGCTTCGACAAAAAATAATGTGATTTTGTCATCATATGAGCCCAAAAATCACAAATAAAACAAATCAGAGATCTGTATTGTGTTTTATTTTGTTTAATTATAATTCTACTGTAGTTAAATAGCTATTTATATGCATCAGATAGATAATTCGTATAAATTATAAATGAAAATAGCACTGCGCAGAAAAATATTTCCTAAAATTTAATGACTATAAGTTTCATAAACTTCTTAAAAAAAACATTTTTAACCTTTTTGTAGAACACTGGCAATTAATCATTTTAAAATGCCTGGATTTAAATGCTTTAAAATTTAGATTGTAAATGAAAAATTTCTTGCATCGGACAAAAAAATAAAAAGAAACCTTGCAATTTTTTTACAAGTTATTAAAAGATTTTTTACTTGAATTTTTATGCAGTAATAGCTCATCATTTTAAAAATATAATGTACTCATTTATTAACTATTAATTTACATGTATACTAATAGAAAAAAACAACACACGGAAAAAAAAATTAATAGTTCGCTGAGCTTAAAATATGAAAAAATTTTTAAAAATATTTAATATTATTTTAAAATTTGCAGATTACAAAGTCATTAAAATAAAGACACATTCCCTTTCCATAATCTAGCATTCAAACACTATAAAAGTTAATCTAAATGAAAAATTCCTATGTGTGCATCTAAAAATAGCTCGGGATAGACAGAAATTGACCATTTCCAGTAAATCACAGTGTTGGTTGTTACTAAAAATAGATTTTAACCATCAACTTTGAAAATTAATATCTAAAGAGTGCGCCAAGCTACAAAGTTTAAACGTAGCACACAGATATATATTAACATGCTAAATTCAATAGAATTAGTGAGATTGTTGTAACTATTAACACTTTTATTTCATTTTAAAAAGAAAATTTTACCCTTCTTTGTCTTTGTTAATTTTAATATCAAATATCTTTAAAGTGCGCCAAGAGAATTTGATGAAATTTGAAATATACACATTTTATAATATAAATTATTGTAGCAAACAGCATTGTTGTAACTTTTATAGGAAAAAAGTTGTAAAAATGTCAACTTTCACATAAACTTTTGTTAAGAAAAATTTAACAGATTGGCTTCAAAAGCAAATAAAAATGATCTCTGATATCTTATGTTTACAAAAAGTAATCATAATTAGTCCGCAAATGAAATACAATGTGCTAAAACTTTGATGGAAAGGACCACCCCTAAAAAAGGGCGAAATGTGCTGACACTTTTCAGCCATTTTTTGGGAGATATAAAAAAAGGATCTAGGTCAGTTTATCAAAGTACCTAATTTTATTAACAACACTAATGACTAACAGTGTCTCAAAAATCTTGATAATGATCAAAATGCAATTTGAAATGTAAAAATACTTTTCAATGAAGAAAATTTAAAATTACTTTTTATATTTTCAAAATTGCCAATGGTTTGTCAGGATCTATGTTTGTAAAATGTTTTACATGTTTCAGATGTTCCTTCGGAGTTAAAAATAATCTACTTCTTAGTCCAAACCTCTAACATGAAGACGGGGGTGGTTGCGGGCAGGGAATGAACCTGGGACCACCCAGAGGACCAAACAATTTGCATTGTTACAACAGTTGAGCAGTGTCTCAAAGATCTTGATAATGATCAAAATGCAATTTGAAATGTAAAAATACTTTTCAATGATACTAGTTTAAAATTACTTTTTTATTTACTGAATTAAGATCGTTAGATCTTATTATGAGACATAATGAGGTTAAAAAAATGTATTTTAAAATGCTATTCTCTAGAGAGAGGAGGAAAGGCTGTACTTCTCTATTTTTATATTTTCCAATTGCCAATGGGCTTGTCAGGATCTGTGTTTGAAAATTATTTTACATGTTTCGGATGTTCCTTCAGAGTTAAAAATAATTTAATTCCTAGTCCAAACCTCTTGCAGGATGACGGGCAGGGTAAGAACCTGGGACCACCCAGAGGACCGAACAACTTCCATTGTGCATATCGCACAGCTAGGCAGCCGTCTACTTTAAGACTGGTTTGATGTTATTAAAAAATACATATATTTTTTGAGACATTTTTTACAGTACCGGTATTATAATGTCTCACTTGTGTGAACAAGTTCCTGGGAGTATTTTTGGTGTCCTATACTAATTTCATGTTTATGAATGTCCCAGATGTCATAAAGAGCAAAAATTATTAATTCATTATTTTAAAGATTTTATTTTATTTTTTAAAATGTCTGCTACACAAGCTAACATCGTCCAGCTTTTGCAATAAAGCATAAATAGTTTGATGTGATGTTAAAATGATCTTCTGAAGATTGAAATTCTTTATTTGATTTATTTAGCCAACTGATGCCTTGCTGACATTTGAAGGGCAACAGTTTCAAGGTGTGGATGCAATTGCAGAAAAGATGAAAGTAAGTTGTGACTTGAAGTGAAATTTGGGTTTGAAGGTTGTCCATGCTTCCTTTTAGAGAAACTTTGGTATACTATAGTATTTCATTTAAGCTGTAGAGATGCACTTTAGGTAACTGATAATGACAACATTAATTCAGACTGAGACTGTAGAATGATATAGATTAGGGGAGTTGATGCTAGGATTTCATAGCGGTAATATCCTTAACATTGGTGACTGAGACTAAACAATGCCCATTGTGAATTAAATTATTATATTGAAGCTTCTGAAGTCGACTTAGTCTGTTTGCAGTTATTTAAATCTTGTGTGTGTCTAGTTCATCTTTTGATAAACATGGACTAAACACTAGTAATATTATAGGCATAAAACATAATGACACATCAATCTTCTCATCATCAACAGTTCAGCAGACCCACATAAGACATCTTAGAAAGCTTATTTATAATTGGAAAAGGGTTTGCAACATCCATTGTCATCGATGCTGCTGAATTTATCAGCTTAATGTCAATGCAATAGATTAGAAGTGCTCATTGAAAATTCATACACATGGTATACCATTTATGATATTATTGTGTCTTTCATTATTGCATTACAATATTTACCATAAAACACCACGCTGTAACAGAAATTGAGTTCTACGAGAGATTAACCATAATAAGATGACAAGGGAGTGTCGGTGACAAACCTAGTAAAAACAAAGACACTATTATTAGTAAATTAATTGAGAAATACAGCTCCACTGTCTAAGTTCCCCTTTCAGACCTTGTGGTCTATAGGGCAGATGATATAAAGGTCATCTGTTTCTGTGGCCTATGGTTAACAATGGTGTCATGTGACCAGCACTCGACCAACCGCCTTTACTTTTCCCCAACTAATGTCAGGTACCCATTAGAGCTGGGTGGACTCGGAGGCGCCCGAAGATCCCGAAATTAAAAATGCCAGTATTCAAACCCCGGTTCGGAAGCCAAGCGCTTTAGCAGTGAAAGAAATAAAGCTTCATTAATTAGAGGAAAGGTCTCTTAAATATGACTTTGAGGTTCTATTGACTAATTGAATGAAATGAAGCGTATGTTAATGATTGGGATAATTTTTAAATTTTTTTTTTCAGACAATACCTCTTGACAACATGATGAGACAAATCACAACAATAGATTGCCAGCCAACAATGGATGGAGGCGTATTAGTCAATGTCATTGGTCAACTGAAGGTAATTGTTGCATCTAAAATTTTAAACAACCTGAATGGATGGAACTTGAATCTGTATTTAGTCATCTGTCAACTAAAGGCTCAAAAGACAATTTCAAGTATTTTCTTACAAAATTTAAATATTCTTGGAGGGTATATAAAAAAAAATATACATAATAAACTTTTGGTGTGCTGAAATATATTATATTAAAATGAAACAGGTGAACTTAATGCCATTATCATTTTCTGTTTTTATTCCTTTGGAGCAGAACGGAATTTGTGGTTTTATAATAAAAAGAGACTGAAAATAGCATTTTTTAAAGCCTAACATAAACAGGTAAAGGCGTGAAGTTATAGCACAAGTACCAAATTGAGATATTGAGTTAAATGTTTCACATGATTACATGAGCTCTCCAGATGTCTCTTTCAGAGGCTGAAGATGGCGCCTGAGTTGATCTTTATATCGCTTAGAGGGGCACCTCAATTACACTGGCCAACGCAATGACCAGCCGCCTTTACTTTTCCCCAAGTAATGTCAGATATCCATTAGAGCTGGGTGAATTCAAAGGCACACAAAGATCCCAAAATTTAAAAAATCTAAGTCTTCACAGGGTTTGAATCCAAGGACATAGTTTGGAAGCGCTTTACCAACAGCCACCACACCTCCTCCATTCATATTAATTAACTCTAAATATTTTGTTGTCTTAATGTAAAAATATCCTTATTAAAAAAAAAATTGAATTCAATAAAAACTATGAAATAAAGAGATACAGTAAGATGTCAATGATATATTTACATTCTTTTATATTTTTTTCTTTCCAGAACAGTGCAGAAAACGACAAACCGCTGGGCTTCTCCCAGACATTTGTGCTCAAGCCTGCCAACAACTCCTTTTTTATCTTTCATGACATTTTTAGATTGGTTATACATAATATGTAATATATTCTCTGTAGAACCTATTTGATTTTTTAAACCAATATTTCAGTCTTTTTAAAACCCAACAACTACTAGTGTGTCTTGTATAAGTTAAACAGTTTTTAATAATTTTTTTTTTTACTTTTGTTTGCATGTCTGCTTTTTTGGTTGCACATCCTGTTAGCCTACTTGCCAGGTATGAAATGGAAATCAATGACTGGTCAAGCAACCCAGGTTAATTATTTAATGAGGGTATAACAAGTGGGAAGAAAAGGAACAATTAGAAAAGCCAGTGTTGCTTTGATTAGGCCTTTAGCTGCTTTATGGACTATTTTTGTGTATCATAAATTGAAAGAAATGTTACTTGTTTGGATGGGAAAAAAAGGAAGATAGTTTCCAAAATGTGTTTCTGAGCTCTGATGTTCACCAATGCATTGTCTAGAGGGACATCTACAGCTCAAGTTGGCAAAACTTGTCTGCACCCAATGTCACCTTTGTGACTTGTAAATGATCATTATAAATTGGATAATTTGGATTATATTCTAGTATGCATTTTTTTTCAGAATTTTGTACAAAGATGTGTTTAAATTGTTCAACTAACTTTTACACAGTTCAAATTAAAAATGATTATTGCAACATATTGTTATTGGATGGTTTCATTTTATCCTAATTATAACCTTAAGTAACTACACATAATAAAAAAAATATGCCATTTAGTATTACATTTGTTTGGTTTAATAACCCTTTTTATTTTTTAAGTGAACTAAATAGTAGGCCTATCTTTTATTGTTTGTCAAAACACTAAAGTTATGATAAAACATCTTTTTAACAAGAGTAATCTATGTCTGAAATGTAAATATATACACTATTGGTATGTAAGAACATTAAAAAATTACTAGTAATCAGTGTTGACCTCAAATGATTTATTGGATTTGTGCATTTCCTGGATTTCTGTCAAATCACTAATAAGATTCAGCATAACATTAGTCTTGTTATGTACAGCATGATGATGATAACATGTCTAATTTTAAATTAAGAACACTATTTAGACATATTTTAGCCTATCTCCATGAACATGACCTATATTTAGATTAAATCTCAATTCTTATATATATTTATATATTGTGTTCACGGACTAGATATCAATTAATGTGTTTGCCTCTCATTTATTTTGTGATGTGTTGGCCACATTTGATTCATGAATCATATTTTTCATATTAATGGTTGTACAATGTCTTGTGCTTGAGGTTTCATAATAAACAAACACTTAGACTTCAAATTCAGCTTTATCTTTTCATTTTATTTACCAGTGGTACCTTACATAAAAGAAGGGTCCTGTGTCACCTATTGAATACTTGTAGGAAGTAGGTTGAAAATGCTGCAGTGTCTGGTAAACGGTAATTTCATATGCACAACCTGTGATGGAAGGTGTGTATCTAGAAGTGGCCTCAAAAGTTGCAAACTTTTAAAAAAATTGCCTCTCGAGGTGTAAAATGCCACTGACATTTATTATGGCTTAACTGAACTCTTTCCATTGTTATCTGTCTTTTACAACTATCATAGTTTTGTTTCAGGATTTAAATCTTTTCAGTTGCTACTAATACTACAAAATATGTATTGATAAAGCATAGTGCTTGCAATCTTGTGATGTCCCAAACTTTTGTCGTAGGTGTGCTGTGACAGTTTGTGAAAAAAAAATCACTCCCTCAGCAGCTTTCTAAGCAGGATTTCAAGATAGTAGACCAGTCCATTCTTTTCTTTGGGAAACCTTTTCTTCATGCACTGTATTTGAAGGATAACTTTTGACAGTCATGTCTTACAACATGACTAAACCAGCTCAACTTTTAGACTTTATCACTTCATAGTACGGTATTAAGGAGGCCCTTCTTTTTGCCAAAGTGTTCACTTATGAAAGTACAAACTCAATTTTTTTTTGTTTCTGATACCCAGCATTTTTCTGTAAAATTTACTCGCATAAAGGCTTGAATTTTTCTTTCAGCCTCAGTGTTCAACTTTCAAAGAATAAATTTTAATTTCATTTGAAAGCTGATGTTACTCTTTCATCTTTTTTTTTTTTTAAACAGTTTGCTATTGATAGAGAATGCCAAGCTTAAACAGGTTTTTATCTCTTTTTTAATAATCCTCCTTTTTGATATGTTTGACCATAGGTATTTAAATGAGTCAACTTCTAATGTACCAGTAATTGCATTCTTTCAAAATAAAAAATACACTGGAATATTGAACAAAATATTTAATGTAAACAAAATCCACCCATACTAACATTTGGTATTGAATGATACAGCACTTTTTCACCATGAATCAAGACATTTGTACAAAACAATTGTTACAGCGATCATTTCTTTTGCTTTTTCTTCTCTGCTTCATCTTCCCTCTCTTTTTCAATCTCAGCAATGTACTTTTCTATTTCATCAGACTCCATCATCTGTAACATCAAGACATTTGCATATTAAAATATACTAAGGACCACACAGTAAAACAGAAAACATTCGAGTTGGTTCAAAAGAAACACACTGAGAAGAGGCTGGCCCATTAGTATTAGCAAAAATTAAACCAACAAATTGGAATAATTAAGCAAACAGTACATTAAAAAAAATAAGATCTGTAAAAATCAGTCTATGAAGTAAATGTCAAGGTTGGAAAATGAAAGACTACTGCCATCAACTGGACAAAAATTACTCTAAACAAGAGCTGAATGCTAAAAAAATGCCATTAAAATTAGTATAATTTATGTTCAACCAAATCATAAAAAATATTTCTTGTTGTCACGTATTACGAATTGAATTCTACTTTTAAATGGCTTGCCTAGGGGAACGTGACAATAGAAAAAGCAGTTGTGTCACTTATCTTAAGTCTGAATTTAATCAAAGACTTACAATGAATAACAAAAAAAAATGACACAAGAAATCGGAAGGTAAAATATCAACTTAAGGTTTAATAAAATATAACTCGAATAGTACTTTTAACTGAATCATATAAAGTAAAAAAAAAAAAAACATTTACTCAATACAGAATGGAAGGGTTGATCAAAACCCTTTTACAAAAATGGCATGTAAAAATATTACAATACAATAGTTTGAAAATATAATTACAAATACAAGCAAGGCCTTGAAAAAGAAAAATCTTAACTTACACGATCAATTGGTATACCACGCACGGGTCACGCAATGTCTCCGCTATTCTGTCTCACGGCTGTCTCCGTATGTCTGTCCGTCAACGTTACACGGGCGGTCTTTATATAATATACCGCGCGTCGATATCAAGACAAATCTAGTAATTTCTAGAACAGAATAAGTCATCAACACCCAGATCTAGAACGCTCTTCAAAGAGACAGAAGAAAAAAAAACCACCCTCCTTTCAACCAGAGGTACACACATAGGTCAAGGACCGGTCACTGTCTGTGTGGCTTGACTCACCGCGAAGAATAAAATAAAAAAAACTTATTACACAAAGGGGCAGACAACCTACAGGTCAAGAAAAAAAAATAGTATCTAGGCATTGTTACCTAGATACGTAACACCTCCCTCCTAAAAATAAAAAGTTTACATTTCCACGAAATGGAAATCTTTTTAGAATAATTACAAAAAATGATATTTACATTACAGAATGTATTTATCATGATAGATATAAAAAAAAAAAATATACATCAAAATACTTTTTACAATCTAGATAAGGCATCGGCGATAACATTTTCGCGGCCTTTTATGTGTTTCAGATCTAGGTTGTACTCTTGTAAAAATAAACTCCACCTGAGAAGTCGTTGATTCTTGCCAGACATTTTGTGGATAAATGTAAGGGGATTGTGGTCAGTAAATACAACCAGTGGCCATCTGGACCCACTGATATAAAAATCAAAGTGTTGTATAGAAAGAATCAACCCAAGACATTCTTTTTCCACAGTAGAATAATTTCTTTGATGTCTATTAAATTTCTTGGAAAAGAAACAAATAGGGTGCTCTACTTGGAAATTATCTTCTTGGTAAAGGACTGACCCAACACCTGTGTCACTGGCGTCAATAGCTAACCTAAAAGGTTTTCCGAAGCCAGGAGCCATCAAAATGGGGGAGCTAGATAATATCTGCTTAATTTGGTTAAAGGCTTTCTGACATTCATCCGTCCAAGTAAATCGGACGTTCTTTCTCAGGAGGTTTGTTAAAGGACTGGCAATGACAGAAAAATTTTCGCAAAATTTTCTATAATATCCAGACATTCCCAAAAATCTTCGGAGTTGTTTCCGATCAGCAGGAATAGGGAAAGCTTGGATAGCTTCTACTTTGGCCATTACAGGTTTCACCTGGCCTTGTCCTACAATATGGCCTAAGTATTGGATGGAAGCCTGGCAAAAATCACTCTTACTCAGGTTTACAGTAATTTTTGCATGTAAAAGTTTAGTAAAAAGACAATGCAGTTGTTTACAATGGCTAGAAAAATCTTGGCTAAAAATTACTACATCGTCTATGTATGCGTGGCAATTCTCCATGTCAGCAAGCAGGGCATTTATCATTCTCTGGAAAGTGGCAGGAGCATTCTTCATGCCAAATGGCATCACTTTGTATTGGTACAGACCATCAGGGGTGACAAAGGCGGAGATTTCCTTTGCCCTATCAGTCAGGGGAACCTGCCAATAACCTGAAAGTAGGTCTATTTTGGTGATGTACTTAGCGTCACCAATACGATCTATGAGATCGTCTATCCTAGGGATAGGAAACGAATCGGTCTTTGTTACAGCATTTACCTTACGGTAGTCTGTACAAAAACGATAAGTCTTGTCCTGTTTAGGTATCAAGACACATGGGGAGCTCCAGCTACTGGAACTTGGTTCAATGAGGTCATTTTCAAGCATATACTTGATTTCTGACCTAAGTATGGCAAGTTTTTCAGGGTTGACCCTGTAAGGATGCTGCTTGACTGGAGTAGCCTCGCCAACATCTACATCATGCATTATAACATTAGTCTGTTTTGGTACATCAGAAAAAATGTCATTAAATTCATTAATGAGTTTCATGATAACTGGCCTTTCTGTCGAAGACAGATGAGACAGTTTTACATCCAAATTCTGTAATACAAAAGAATTAGGTATTTTGTATTGTCCAAATTTCTCCTTTACAATATCATCATCAATAGGAGAAAACATGGGTATTTGAACAACTTTTGACTGTATTTAAGACACAATTACTCTTCTCTGAGTGATCTGGCCGAGATACATAAGGCTTCAGCATGTTTATATGACATAGCTGAGTCTTTTTCCTACGGTCAGGAGTTTTGATTGTGTAATTGAGGTCACTAATTTTGGTCTCAATTTCATAGGGACCAAAATATCTGGCTTGCAAGGGTTGACCTGGTATGGGCAAAAATACAAGCACCTTATCCCCGGGAGAAAATTCTCTAACACGGGCCTTTCTATCATACCAGCGTTTCATGCTGGATTGGGTGTTTTGTAAGTTATTTTTGGCCAGAACACAAGCATCATAAAGTCTAGTTTTAAACTTACTTACATAGTCTAAAAGTCCTTCAGTGGCTGTTGGTGACAACAAAGTCTCTTTTATACATTTCAAGGGACCGCGCACCGAATGGCCAAAGACTAAGTCAAAAGGGCTGAATCCCAACGATTCCTGGACGGATTCACGGGTTGCAAACAGCAGCATGTGGATTCCTTCGTCCCAGTCTTTTTCGTGCTCAAAGCAATAGGTTCGGATCATGTTCTTGAGAGTCTGATGGAATCGCTCAAGAGCGCCTTGCGACTCGACATGATACGCACTCGACATGCAGTGTTTGATGCCCAACTGAGTCATGACTTGCTTGAAAAGATTGGCCGTGAAATTCGTTCCTTGGTCCGATTGGATGGACTTTGGTAGACCAAATAGAGTAAAGAACTTGATTAAGGCCTTTACAATGTTTGATGCTTTTATGTTCCTTAGAGGAATAGCCTCAGGAAAACGAGTTGAAGCACACATAATGGTCAACAGGTATTGGTTGCCAGCTTTTGTCCTTGGGAGAGGACCAACACAGTCAATAAGTACTCTGCTGAAAGGTTCTTCAAAGGCTGGAATCGGCTTCAGAGGAGCAACAGGGATCTTTTGATTTGGCTTGCCAACCATCTGACAGGCATGACAAGATCGGCAGTACTGGATGACATCTTTCTTCAAACGTGGCCAGAAGAAGTGTGACATAATCTTGTGGTATGTCTTGTGGATGCCGAGATGACCTGACATTGGTGTGTCATGAGCCAGATTCATGATGTACGCTCGGTATCTTTCTGGTAACACGATTTGATGGCATATTCTCCATTCTTCTTCGTTGGATGCGTCTGGAGGTTTCCATTTCCTGAAGAGCATATCATCTTGGATGTAGTAGCACGTTGATGCTAGCTCTGCCTCTTGTGATGTCATTGCGGTTTCTCGGAGTTTGGCGAGCTCTGGATCCTTCTTTTGGTCCTCAATCAACTGTTTTCGAGTTGATGCCGGCTTTTCAGAATTTGGCGTTGGTTCTTCTTCAAGAGAAGCAAAGAATGTGGTGCTCAAGTCCACATCATCGTGGTTACTGTTGGCCTTGATGACGTTCTCTTCTTGAGATGCTTTCAACCTCATTGCCCTTGTTACTGCACACGCTGGATATAACTCTAGGTCTTCCTCGGGTGTGGCAGATAAGTCGGGTGTTTGAGTGACGATGGGTTCGGCTATCACCTTTCCACCTGCTAAGTCATTGCCTAACAGCAACGAGATGCCTTCCAATGGTAATGTTGGTCGGACACCTACAACAACCGGTCCAGTAATGAGATTTGACTTTATGTCGATTAGATGTAGGGGCACATCTATACATCCAAGCTCTACGCCTCGTAACAGGATGCTCTTCCCAGTCGATGATGATTTTGACAAGGGCAAGATACCCTCTAAAAGTAGCGATTGTGAGGCACCTGTGTCTCTCAAAATGGTGATAGGTCGTAGACTTGTAGAATCACCGGGTAGTGATACGAATCCTTCCGAAATGAAAGGCTTAAAATCCTCTAATAAAACATCAATTTTGGTTGATGCAGACTGGACTTGGGTCGAACTCTCGCTGGAGTCATTGACATCTCTAGGAGACGCAGTGGAGAAACTCTTTCTTGAGTCAGTAGAACATTTTTTGGATGTATTTGGAGAACTCTTGATGGAGTCATTGGAACATCGGGGTGATGTCTTATGGGAACTCTTGATAGAGTCATGGGAACATCGGTGTGATGTATTATGGAAACTCTGGATAGAGTCATTGGAACATCGGGGTAATGTATTATGGGAACTCTGGATAGAGTCATTGGAACATCGGGGTGATGTATTATGGAAACTCTGGATAGAGTCATTGGAACATCGGTGTGATGTACTAGGTAAACTCTTGTTTGAGTCATTGGAACATCGGCTTGATGTATTTGAAAAACTCTTGTTTGAGTCATTGGAACATCGGCTTGATGTATTTGAAAAACTCTTGTTTGAGTCATTGGAACATCGGCTTGATGTATTTGAAAAACTCTTGTTTGAGTCATAGGAACATTGGCTTGATGTATTTGAAAAACTCTTGTTTGAGTCATTGGAACATCGGCTTGATGTATTTGAAAAACTCTTGTTTGAGTCATAGGAACATCGGCTTGATGTATTTGAAAAACTCTTGTTTGAGTCATTGGAACATCGTGGAGACATTTTCGGAGAGTCTTGTACAGTCAATACATTTGAAACAGGTGGTGTCGAGGTATTCTTGATATGACTTGATGATGAGGGAGTAAACCTCGACGACCACTGTACTGTGCAAGCGCTGACTTTTGAAGGAGCTTTTTCGTTTCTCTTCCTCAATTTCCAGCAATCGTCAATTTTATGGCCTTCTCGTTTGCAGTAGGAACAAGTAGCTTTACTTGTAGTAGGTTTTCTGTCATTTGTACTGCTGTTCTTGATGGAGTTGTTAGCAATGGACTCAGGCTGTTTGACTTTTTTTGGCTTGACATCCGTCGTATACTTGGCAAATTGATGTGATATTATATAATCGTCTGCCAACACTGCAGCCTTGTGCACATCTTCCTCGCCACGATCAGCTATATGCATACGGACGTCCAGCCGCACACAACTCTTGAACTCTTCCATCAGCATTAGGTTCTTGAATTTTGCAAAGTCGGTGCCGATTTCCCTGGAAGTGAGCCATTTCTCAAAGCGTCGCTCCTTTTCCCGCAGGAATTCTACATGGGTTTGGCCATCCGATTTGCGACAATCCCTGAACTGCTTTCGGTAAGCTTCCGGAACAAGTTCATATGCCTTAAGAATTAAGGCCTTAACAACATTATAATCTTTTTGTTGTTCAATGGTCAAAGAACAAAATACCTCTGCAGCTCTACCAGTCAAAACTGTTTGCAGCAAAGTGGGCCACAAAGTTTCAGGTACATTAAAATTTTTCACAGCAAGTTCAAATAGTGGAAAATAATTGTCAATTGTGGCTTCATTAAAGCGTGGAATTATTTTCAAAAATTTTATTGCTTCAACAGTATGACTGGCAGGGGAAGAATCTTACATTAGCAGCTAACTCTAATTTTTTTAACTCTATTTGTAATTTCATTTCTATTTCTTTCTGCTCTCTCTGCTCTCTAGCCGCTGCAAGCTCTAATTCTTTTTGTTTAATTTCTTTCTGCTCTCTAGCCGCTGCAAGCTCTAATTCTTTTTGTTTAATTTCCTTCTGGGCTTCTATTTCCATCTGTTTTAATTTTATCTGAAGTTCTAAATCTGATTTACCCTCATCGGGTCTAAGGGTCTCTAAAAGGTCTTCAGAAAATACTTCCTCGTCTACATAATGGATTACAATGTTATCTCTGATTTCTTGTTTAAGGGCATTTGATTTTATTTTTAACCCTAACTGTTTAGAAATAAGGACCAGTTCCTTCCTAGTACAAGCATCAAGCTCTTCCACAGAGGGATTTGCAAGAAAAACCTGAATATCCATGACTAACTAACAACTATTACAAGCAAAAAAAAAAAAAAAATGTATACAATGTAAATATACAGTACAAAATCAGTACAACAAAAAACCTTAAGAAAGTTTGGTCAATACTATTGATACTTTACTTCCGACTCTTTGACACCAAAAAAAATTTTTTGTTAAAGTCAACTTCGCCTTTACAAAATTACTCAAGTAAGACGAAAATAGGTTCAGAAAAATATCCCGGACGAAAGCCCTCAAATTCTTTTGTCACGTATTACGAATTGAATTCTACTTTTAAATGGCTTGCCTAGGGGAACGTGACAATAGAAAAAGCAGTTGTGTCACTTATCTTAAGTCTGAATTTAATCAAAGACTTACAATGAATAACAAAAAAAAATGACACAAGAAATCGGAAGGTAAAATATCAACTTAAGGTTTAATAAAATATAACTCGAATAGTACTTTTAACTGAATCATATAAAGTAAAAAAAAAAAAAACATTTACTCAATACAGAATGGAAGGGTTGACCAAAACCCTTTTACAAAAATGGCATGTAAAAATATTACAATACAATAGTTTGAAAATATAATTACAAATACAAGCAAGGCCTTGAAAAAGAAAAATCTTAACTTACACGATCAATTGGTATACCACGCACGGGTCACGCAATGTCTCCGCTATTCTGTCTCACGGCTGTCTCCGTATGTCTGTCCGTCAACGTTACACGGGCGGTCTTTATATAATATACCGCGCGTCGATATCAAGACAAATCTAGTAATTTCTAGAACAGAATAAGTCATCAACACCCAGATCTAGAACGCTCTTCAAAGAGACAGAAGAAAAAAAAAACCACCCTCCTTTCAACCAGAGGTACACACATAGGTCAAGGACCGGTCACTGTCTGTGTGGCTTGACTCGCCGTGAAAAATAAAATAAAAAAACTTATTACACAAGGGGCAGACAACCTACAGGTCAAGAAAAAAAAATAGTATCTAGGTAACAATGCCTAGATACGTAACACTTGTAAAGTATGGTATTGGCTTTATTTTTGTTTATGGAATTATAGATTAATCAACTTAAGAATGTACAAATCAACAGCAGTGGCTAAAGCACAATTACAACAACTTGAAGTTGGATTTTTATTATTTCAAACAAGAAAAACAAAAAAATTTTATTTTTTAAAGACAATACCTCTATTATTAAAATAAAATAATTTTTAAAATATTTGATTCAATTTGGGTATCGAAACTGTGACACAATCAGCTGATTGAAAATGATTTTTCTGATATGGCCTCACGCAAAGGCATACTTGTGCGATTATTGGTATTCTTATTATAAGGACATCTAGGTCTAATAACTATGCTATGTTTTTTTTTTTTTTAAATTGAAGAGTTTCAATGATAGGTCTTTAAATCTAGACTAGGAAAACTATTTGCAAAATTTTCCTGAACATGAATTCATTATACTCTTGAATCAATAATGCTTTACATTCAGAAATTCCCGAAAGCAATAGTCCTTTAAAATCTTCAAATACAAAAACAAAATTTAATAAAATACTCTGCAAGACACAAAGATAAAGGCACATTCCTCGTCCCATATGCCAGGACAAATACTCCTTCTTCCCTAGTGCTATTAGAGCATGGAATGGGTTGCCTGAGCTAGCCAGGAAAACCAGTGACTTGGCAGAATTTTAAGTCATTGGTTAATATGCATGACTAAATGCATGACGCGTAGGACATAATCATCTTCCTTTTTGAAGTAACATCTGTATTATATAAGATAAGAAGAAAAACCATAGTTGGATTTATATCTAGATTTAGTCCCTAGCCAAATTTATATTTACACTACAATTAATTATTTACTTTAAAAAATAAAAACAATCACAACAGAGTTTTCACCATGTGGCCAATGAGCTAGTAATTTTTTTCTCAGTGATATACATCAACTGATAAATTTCAATGAAAATCATTAGAGCCGTTTTTGAGATCAACTATCCAGCTTCCATAAAGTTATGACTTGAATAGAGGCATTGTAAAAAGAAAAACATATCCATTTTCGGAACATTTATGATGAACAGTTGCAACAAGCTATACTCAAAGGCCTAAGAGCAGTACAATTAATCCACACAATATTAGACCCCCATCTCTGCCCCTGTCTCTTCATCTCAAATAATGAATTTAAAAATAAAGTATCAAGTATAAAGCTTACCTGGAGTTGTTTGCCTCGCCTCATAACAGCTACTTCCATATTTTTACCCCCAGACTGAACCACTTCTAGCAAAGCTTTTAATGTTAACTTGATGCATTCATCATCATTGGCTTGTAATTCCTCTGTGTAATGTTTCTCTAGAAATTCACGCACTGTTTTTGCACTGCGACCAATGGTATTGGCCTAACATAATAGTCATTAAAAAAAGGATTACATTCTTACAATGTTCAATTTATAAAGTCTTAATACTATGTAATGAGTGCTAAAAAATAATAATTTGTTTTAAACAATTGATGGCTGCAAGATATTTTCACAATTCAAGGATACATTTCAAAATTTAAAGACAACTTATACAATTTTTTTATTCTTTTTGTTTTAGTTAACCAGAATTACAAAAACTGTATCTTAAGGGCATATTCATCCTATTAGATAATTTTTCTCATATTCTGCTATTTATTAGCCAACTATATCTCACCAAACTAGAATCTGGAATCAAATCTTAAAAATGAAATACTCGCCTTCCACTCATGATATGTTCCAGAGGGGTCAGTCTGGTACAACCTTGGGGTGCCATCCATATCAAAGCCGATTATAAGTGCTGATAGACCAAAAGGACGACGACCATTACTTTGTGTATAGCGCTTTTAGAAATAAAAGAAAATATTCATATAATTAACTTAATATAAAAGACTTTATAAATGTGAGCATTTTATAAAGAAATCAATATACAAAACTTAATCAATGTGAACGTTTCACCTGCTTGAGCTGTGCAACATACTGAGTGATGTATTCTACTGTTACAGGGTCTTCCACTGTTAACCTGTGACTCTGGCATTCAATTCGTGCTCTGTTGATTAGGATACGTGCATCAGCTGTCAAACCTACATATATTCAAAAAATAAAATCGTTAGAAAAAAAAAAAATGAAAGTCTGTTGTTGATAACGCACTTCTAAATAAAGCATCAGCAAAAGTTTATGGAATTAAACAGATGGCGCTAAACCTTTTTCATTAACAAACCTGCAAAAGCCAAAGCCACATGATCATCAAGTAGTGCTATTTTTCTGACTGTTCTGTCTTCTTGAAGTTTGGCCACAGCTTTTTTTTCTACTCCAAGGACTACAATATTCTTTCCTCTAACTCCAACCTGTTTTGATGACACCAATAAATGTACACTACTAGTCTACAGAAAAGTTAGACCTAGATATCTGACGCACATTAATGACAGTTGATGAAGTAAGTATATTAAATGAACTGAGATTAATGGGTTTATAGCAATATATGCTGAAGTTGAAAAGCACACACTTCACACAGAGATAGATTGTGCTTTATTAAATTTTTTTATTTAATGAAAAGCCCAATGCACAATAGTTAAATAAATAAATAATAAATCCAACTACATGAAATGCTGTAGAAACCACAGTCAGTAATATTTGTGACATAGAATACCAATTGACCCTAGACTAGAATTATAGTAATCCAATAATGCATAAACCATATTATATATAAGTAAGAGAGTGCAAAATTGTCCCTTTATCCATTTCTAAAGCTTATCTAGGAGAAGTTTTAAAGTTAATTAGCTAATCCCAGATCTAGATTTCTTATGAATTCTAGATCCAGATATCTAGACTTGAAGCATTTATATATATATATATATATATATATATATATATATATATATATATATATATATATATATATATATATATATATATATATTCCAATGGTCTATAGCCTCTTGACAACCAGTGCAACTCCTAGCTTTCATGTGCAGTTCATATATACCCAAATCAAATGGGAAAAGCTTCAGGAGACAACCCTGAAAAATAATCAGGAGCTAGCAACCCAGGAATACTTAACTGATCCCAAAATGTATCTAATATTTTCCATCAACTCTATGTACTATATAACATTTTTAAATATATATATGGCTTTAGTCTTATAAAAATTTTAGTTTAAATGCAATTCAAGACTGACAAGTCACAAGAGATGAACTTATGATGAAGAGTAATCAAAAGATAATCAACTGGTATTTTTTATATAGACTCTATATTTTAATGCTAGAAATGATTGATGAACGTTTAATAATTATTCAGTTGGTGTTTAACTGTACTTTAGTTTAAGTTACTTGGCCTACTGTATAGAGATCTATACTCTCTCTATATATATACTATACACTTACTTAGATCTAGATGTATATTTATTATTATATAATATAATATATTACTCAACTCAGTACTAATCTATAATAATAAAGACTATTACACTAATTACAGAGATAAGAGTCAGATAGTACTAATATTAAAATAATTAAATAATATTAAATTACTAATATTAGTCTTATTTAAAGATAGACTTATATTACTTATATAATATCATATAGGGCCTATATATATAGTAGATTCTTATATCTGAACAATGACTTTCAGGAACTAGGTCAAATTTTTATTTTATCATATAGGGCCTATATATATAGTAGATTCTTATATCTGAACAATGACTTTCAGGAACTAGGTCAAATTTTTATTTTATTTTTTTATTTGGTGAAGGTTTAACTTACAAAAAACTGAAAGCAGATTCTTATTCTTCAACTAAAGGACAATAAAAATAGCTGTGTTCCTTTGTATTACCACCCATAGTCAAGATTTTATTTTAAAATAAAATTGAGTCACTTCATGCTCCTATATTGAACACAGTTTTTGGGCTTTCTCCTCACTTGGACAGTGAGCACCGTCATTGAACACCACTATATAATTGCTGATAAATTATATCTGTGTTACTTAAATTTTTTTAGATTGTATTAAAAGAAGTAGATTCACTTTTGCAACATATATGTAATTATAGTCTATTTCCTCATATACTCAACTCTATATATAGAATCTATGTATATGTTCGTTTTGTGACACATTAACACCCCCTCCCTCCCATAGATGCTTATAATTCTTACCATGACTCTCTCCCCCTTCCCCCCACTGCCTGTTTGATAGTTTGCGACACTATACGCTTAGTGTATACCTCTCCTCACCACCAGCTCCTCTGGCGTGATCACCTGCAGTAGGCATGGTCTCTGGCTTCAAATTAGCAGCCCGCACTTTTTCTTTCATTCATAAATTATATATTCTAGATATCTCAATCTAGTTCATGTTTATTCATTGAAAAAATCTTAGATTTATTAATCTCAATAGTATTTATTATTACGATTTTGCTGTTTTCAAGGAAGGAGAATGAGCTGACTTCATTATTATTTGTTTGGACACCCCCTTTTTAAATTTTATTTAACAGCTAACAGTATAAATGTGATTGGAATGTCTTTCTAAAGATGTTTGGAAGCTTATTTTGATATGCCCATCAGCCTACGATCAAACAGGCTCATAATATAACCTTCATCCCTTATATGGGTATGAATTGCCGGGGGGAGGTTAAAACAACAGCTTTACATACACGGTTACCGAGAATCTAAAAAACTGCCATCTGCTTTGGAAAAACGGAGCAAAATTACCAAACTTATCTAAAATTGGACATATGCAGTCCCCAATGGTCAATTTTTGCTCCAAACATAAAAACAAATGAATTACAAACAAAAAAGCGATGTGTTCAAGGAAGGAGAATTTGATGAAGTGTTCAAAATATAAGAACCTCCTCTATATAGAACTACTACTAGATCTATAGTCTATATTTCTATATCTATTCTAACTAAGTTATTTATTAGTTGTAATAGTTTTGATGCCTAGATACCTTTACTGACCACCATGTTGTTTTTAAGCCTATTTATCTCCCTTATCTATATTAAGCTTTCATTTAAAAAGATTTTTGTTCTTATGCTGTCAACTTATGAATTTTTAAGTGTATTTACTGAAATGAAGGTCTAAAAAATGTTAATAATAAATTAATGATGTTGTTTCTTCTTTTTTTCAATAACTTTTTTTTAAAGAGAGTTTTTTGTTCTTGTGCTATCATTTTAAATGAATTTTAATATTAGATCTAATAGCTGCTAGAAAGAAAGACAAAACAGCAACAGAAAAAAGTTGGCAAGTAATTCAAGGGAGATAGTCTAGTATTAAGCCTTAAAACCAAAATGGCGTATTTCCAATGACAATATATGGTAAAAAGAAATAAAACTTAAAAATATATATTTTAAAAACTATTTATCTTCAAGGAAATCAAATTACATATTTGTAATCTGCATTTTTTTCTGCATATTCTTAAAATTTAAGAGAAACCTGATTTAGCGTTTCTAGTCATGTATTTACTAATACCTTTTTTTTTAAATAGACTCAAAGTCTGCATGTAAAGTATTCTAAAGTTACTGAGGTTACTCTAAACTCTAACTTTAGTCTAACTCTAATCATCTTACTAGTTACTTCTATTAGACTTTTTAGACAGAAATCGAGTCAGTCGAGAAGTCATCTCATTCTAATAAATTATAAAATTTCTGTCTACTCTTAAGTACTCTAAGACAAAATATAACTGAGTAACTCTAAGTCTAAACTCTAAGTCTTCTGATGTCTGTCTTATCTGAGTCTGATTCATAATAATCAATGAATCAATCATGAAATCATGACCATGATAATCATCTCATAATCTAGGTCTATCTAGAATTTCTAGATTCACATCTTATCGCTAGATTAAATAAATTTAGTAAACAGTATTTACCGCAGTAGATCCTTTTTTAACTGCTTCCTGAGCATATTCAACCTGAAATAAGTGTCCGTCAGGAGAAAAAACTGTGATTGCTCTATCGTATCTATCACTCATTTTTGAAACTTATCCCTAAAATGCAGCGTAAGAACGACAGGAAGTAGATTTAATAGTTTACATTGATAGTCACGGAGAAAATAAAATGCTGCGAAACTAGAGTCTCGTCTAGAGCTAGTCCAGATCTTTTTTTGTTTATTCGATTTTATTTCTCACAAAAGTGACAAACGTTGTTGTGAATTAGAGCTATCATGTAATCTAAAAGTTTTGTTCTATTTCATTTATAGAAATAAAGGCTAGGTCTAGATCTAGTTATAGATATATCATATAGTAGAATTAGTCTAACTTTTGGATTAGTCATTTAGTCTAGATAAGATAGGCCTGATACAACTTACAAGTGATAGGCCAAAAAAAAAAAAAAAAAAAAAAAAGGCATAGATCTAGATTTAGAGACTAAGAGTGAACTAAGACTAAGAGAGTCATGATTAGACTAGACTTACTAACTTAGAGTTTAGACACTATCACTAAGTGAAGTAAGTCACTAAGACAGCATTACTATTTATTTACTGGCATTA
Organism: Biomphalaria pfeifferi; assembly: GCA_030265305.1. Lineage (NCBI taxonomy): Eukaryota > Metazoa > Mollusca > Gastropoda > Planorbidae > Biomphalaria > Biomphalaria pfeifferi. The sequence goes on from JASAOG010000166.1 coordinate 87,190, forward strand.
GCCTCAGGCTTGATTGATAGGCAGGCATTACTAGCCATACTAATTTAGAGTCTAGTCTAATACTATCTAAAATCTAAATCAAAGTATTTTAAATCTAATGTCTAGATGATACTAATGATAGATCTAACCTGGAGCTAATCTAGATATATACTATATAGTGTTAGTCCTAGTCTAGAATCTAGAGAAGTGCATGGCGATTCTAGACTAGAACTTAGTAGAACCAGGGCCAGCCAGAGGTTTATCTCTAAATATAAAAAAATTCTATATTATTATGACTATGAGTACTCACTAGATAATCTATTAAAAATCAAATCTAAATCTATATATTATTATTTATTTATAAATTCGACTTAGACTGAACAGATTCCAAAGATGTCTACTGCATTTGTTCCACCCCATCAAAAGCCAGCAAACCCTCCTCCAACACAGGCTACTATTCAGAAGGTAGGTCAGTAACTCAACCACATCTACACACCAAGTAGAACCAATTTGGTCCTCACATATCCAATTTACTACACACCAAGACATAGTTGGTCCTCAAACACATCTACACACCTAGAACCATTTTTATGGTCTTCACACACATCTAATCTACTACACATCATTTTGGTCTTCACACATCTAATTTACGCCTTGGCATCTGGACATGACCACAACACACATTAAGGAAGCTTCATAGTTCATCTTCAATATAGTCAAGAGTGGATCCAAGTGCTTTTACTACAGTTCAGTTCCTTCAGGCTTCAGCCTTGTGTTGTATCATTTAGTAGAGGGAGGGCAAACACCACCCACCGAACAGGCTGTGAGTCTTCATCATGCTCTGGTTATAATTCAAAAAACAGAAATGGAAAAGCAGGGTTTCTGTCCAGGGCTTTTGCAAGAGAGGATTTGAGCCTCTCAAGCCCTCAAATCGAGTTTGATGATGATGATAATTAATACAGTTCAGTTCCTTCAAGCTTCTGTTCAGCTTTGTGTTGTGTATCATTTAGTTTACAAGACACCACTCATAACTACCGAAGTCTTTAGTTTTACTACAGCCCATCCTGCCATTTGGCATCTGCCTTGTAAGTTCTGTCAGCACAACACATTCTAGACTGTGGTGGAATAAAGAAAACAACAATGGAAATTCCCATCAGCATGCTGGAGCTCGAACACATTATTACAATTTGTACATAATCATTTTGTGAATACTTACTGTATCATTAAAAACTTTTACTGTTAACTTCACTAGATATTAGAATGATTAGTCATTCTGTTCTATATTATGTATGAGTGGCTGAGAATTTAGGGGCTTCTGAAAACCCAATTATTTAATGTACCAGCATCAGGTGTTTGTTTTACAACAGCCTCAGTATCTCAATGCTCTATTATACCTACCATAAAAATGCATCTTTTCAGAGACCATACTTTAAAACTATCATTTAATACTATGTTATGAGCAGCACTCAAATACTTTTGAAAAGTATAAATTGTTAAAAACTGTTATATATAATAAGCATGGGTTTCCTTAGAACACAGACATTTTTTTTATTTGTGAAACTTTTTTATTCAACATTTTTTTTTTGGGTTGTATTTTAATTATTTCAGAAGGATTTTTTGAACTATTAACCCATATTTCAAATATATTAGTCTGATCTTAATCAAATAACTTTCTGATGGTAAACAACATTTCGAAAAGATTTCATTCATTGCTTTTTATCTGATTCTAGTGGAATCATACTTAACCTTAAGAAACTAAAAAAGTTATTTAAAAAAAAAACTAAAAAATTTGTAAAAGAGTTAAACTAATGCAAAAAAAAATAAATCTTTATGCGAAAGAAGGTTGCAACATATTAGGTAAAATACTTGCAAAATAAGATAAAATTAGATAATATAAGATATAGATTTATTGGCTCAAAGAAATAAAAATTTTGTTTGACTACGCTTAATATTCTTCTATTAAAATGAAGAGTCTAAATCTACCAGACCGGAGAGTAGATAGTAGTGAATGTGGAAAGTGGAAAACTAAGTTCATTATAATGAGCTTTATCCATATTATATCACTGTGTATGTTACTTTGTAGATGCTGGATGAGAATACACAGTTGATACAGACCATCAGTGACTATCAAATGAAAGGGAAGAGTACAGAATGTATTCAGTAGGTGAAATATTTAGATGCTTTGCTTTTTGAGATCTTCATATATAATTTTGATGTGTACATTTGTTTTTTTTTGTCTGCCTGCAGTTTACTTACAACTTATTTGTGATACATCTCCTAATTTGTCACTCCACAGATATCAGCAGATACTTCACAGAAATCTGGTTTACCTTGCAAACCTTGCTGACTCCAGTACTAATGTTCATATACTCCTGCCTGTAAGAGTCCTATATTACATTTATTTTATATCAAAATGGTATACATTTTAAAACTTAAGAACTTCACCAGCCATAAGTTCCTACACCTGATTTCTCCTATGTATGCCTGAGTTCCACTTTTTTTTTAATACTATCGCTTGAGCTTAAGATCTAATAAATTCAAGATTTTTCTTTTAAATCAAGCTCTCAATGTCTCTAAAAACATTATTTTTTAATGTCTAGTCTAAATCAATTAAAACATTGATTAACTTTAGTTATAATACAAGCCTAGATGTACCATATACATTCTGGCTCATGTTTATTGCAATTTCTTAGGACATTTTTCACATAAATTCACATTTAATGCTAACACATGGAGAGATGAAGGTATCCATTTTCAATGGTTAATATAAAAGTTTCACCATATTTTGTTAGTCATTTTTATATTCTGACACAATTGTTCTTCATGGGTTAAAAACATCTCTCTTTAGCATGATCATGGAAATTGATGTTTTAGGAAATTCTAAGAAAAGCAGGCTCACATTTTGATGTAGTTAAACTCCTATTGCTACACAGTGCGTTATTTAAAAAAAAAAAATCTTTGTACGGCACATCTTTCAGTACACTATCTCTTTTGTGGACCAGTGGGGTTATGGGGTATCTGGTAGGTGCCTGTGCTGCCTTTAGGTGCTCAGCAAACACAACTCTGGAATCGAACTCCATTCCCCTTCATATATATAGTGCCAAGCATTTTTTGCCACTGAGCCACGTATCCCATCATCTGTCATTCTTTGTTTAGAGTTGACTTTTTAAACAGGAATCTGGAGATAATGGGTTAATGTATTTTATTTAACTTTCTCCATTTTATTTTTTTAAAATCTTTTAAAGGCTCCTGGAAATCAGGTGGGACCTGGACCAATGAATCAGATGAGAGGACCTTCTCCTGCTGTACATATGGCTAGTGGTGAGTCTAGCAAAAAAACAAATATTTTTTCTGCCTAACTTTGCAGTCATGAACATAAAAACAGTAAGAACTCATTAGATGAAGCTGATTTCTTTTAACAACAAAGTTATACAAAAACTGTTGCAGCTCCAGATTATTTGAAAATCATTAATAATATGATATTTCGAAATGTTGGAAAATTAGTACTACTGCTGGTTAGATTTTTAGTAAATTAGCTAAAATTGTTCCCTGAAGTTTGATTAGTGTTTATAAAGTACATGCTTGAGCATAGTGCCACAAAAGTACTTCACCATTGGGCTTTGTTCCAGGCAACTCCTCACATTTGGGTCCATGTCCATCCTGCCATCTTTCCTTCTTGGTCTGCTAATCTTCTACAGTCTGACAGTCTTTCTTTTCTTCTGTGGGTTCCAGTCTAGAGCCTGTCTAGCAATGTTTTCTGCTAGTGCTTGTGATGATTTCTTCTTTCTTTTGTGACAATATTTCTTGATGAATTTATAGTTATGATTGTTTGAATAAATTACATATCTTTCCTTTTTTTTTTTATATCTATAATGGCACAAACAGAATCACTTGCCAGGGATACATATAAAGATTAAAACACATGAAGAAACTTTTGTGTTTTTGTTTCTCTTTAATAAACTCAGACCTGCCTACCATTACCCAAAATGCGTATTCGTTATGCAAAATCTCCCAAAAATGACTGTCAGTATGCAAATATGCATTTAACCAGTCGTGTTACGCATTTCGTTTCCTTTTTTTTTTTTTTCCTCTCTTGACTAGCTTACGAGCGGTCACGGAGGTCACGCCAAGCCGTCCTGTTGGGGGGGGGGGGGAACAGAAAAGGTGGGGGAACACATTGTGTCCAGATCTACACGTTGATTGGTTCTTAAAAGCAATTAGATTTAGTCTATAAACGAAGAGCGCGAGAGTGAGGGAAGTTAGCTAATACACCAACGTGACTTTTTTTTTTGTAAGTTCATTAGTAGAAATTAATTAGATCTATGTTGAATCCCTGATTCCCATATTCATTTGTATAGAAAAAAAATATATCGAAGTGCTATCGATTTAAAACACATTGAGTGACATTGTAGATATCTAATCTAGATCTAGAATCTAGATAACTTGTTATACAGGAATAGATCTAGCTAGAGTCTAATTAGTCATTATCTCTACATTACTGTCATTACTAGATCCAATTTAGTTGTAGTATGATTTAGATTGACTAGATCTAGATCAATAAATCTACTACCATCTAGTCTAGATCTAGACTAGATTCTTAGTCTTAGTATAGAAAAGATCAAGGATGAAGGTAGGCCTACGAAAGTTTGGAGTAGACCTACGTTTATAGCAGATCCGCGGCATCTGTAACACTCTTCTTGACTTGAGCCCAGATCTTGTCTAGATATCATCTCTATTGTCGTATTGATCTAGATTTAGATTGTAAATCTAAACATCAAATAAATGACAAAATAGTGGATTGCGTAAGTGTTACGCATTCTGGTGCCAAAATACGCATTTTGACCATCAGCGTTACGCATTTGGACTTTTTTTGGTAGGCAGGTCTGTAAACTTCTTCAAATTCATAAATTCAAACCATGCATTGCACATAAACTTTATACTGATTCAACTTAGTACTGATACAACTGACCTTTTTATATTTAACTCGTGGACCTGCAACTGCTTAAAAACTCAAAACAACACAAGGACCCCAATTAAATCACTTTCCCCCAATTTATCATTTTTTAAACCGTATTTTCCAGAATCATACAAACTTTTAAGCTAAATATTTTTGTTAGCTATGACCTCTAGAGACATTTATGCGTTTTTTACCTGACCTCTTTCTCTGATTGGAAGATAATAATTAACAAGTGTTTGTTATCGACTTCTTTGACCTGACACCCATTTCTGGAAAGAGCTCACAGTGTTGATTCATGACAGTGCTTACAAAGTAAACTCTGAATTGAAATCAGATACAGAATGCCTCTGGAGAATACTTAATAATAATGCTTTGTTATAATTTGAGCTTAGTTAATTTGTTTTATTGACAGTCTGTTTAGTTACATATGTAAAGTGTTCAAATTGTTGTAATGATGATAATACCAAACTAATTTCATTATTTTAGGACCCATGGGAAATCCTGGCTATGGTCAGCCTCAAGGAAATTTCCCCATGCAGAAGCAGAATTTAATGAGTCAACAGCCACAGCAAAATATGATGCAGCAAAACCAAGGTATGATGTCACAGAGCCAACCAATGATGTCTCAGAATCAGCCAATGATGTCACAAAATCAATCCATGATGACACCAAATCAGCCTTTGTCACAAAGTGGTATGGGGCAGATGTCTCAGAGTGGAATGGGACAGACTAGCAATCCCATGATGTCACAAGGCCAGCCAATGATGTCACAAGGTCAGCCTATGATTTCGCAAGGCCAACCAATGATGTCGCCGCAACAATCAGGCATGTCACAAAATCAGCCTTTGATGCAACAGCAGCAGCAACAACACCAGGGAAGCATGAGCCAGAACTCTTCTCAAATGATGATGACAGGCACACCAAACCAAATGATAGCAAGTCGTCCCATGGGCCAGCAGGGAGGTTATCGACGTGCTCAGCCAGGTAAATAACTGTTTTGGTGGTCTAGTTTGAGTATTTAAATCAAAATATAACAAATAATAAAAGTTTGTAAAAAGTAGTCATAAAGAAGGAGAATTATTCATAACTAATATTTGATTCGAATTTTAAATTTATAGCAGATAGTCTGTCATTTAATATTTAAAACTAATTTCAAAGGTTAATAGTAAAAGTGAGTGTTTCAGACCTTGTGATCTTTAAGGCAAATGATGTAAAGGTCATCTGTTTCAGTGTGTCAAGCGGCAAACACAGTACCCAAATTTTAATAGTTATTAAATTATACCAAGCAAAATTCTAAGATTTGTTTTTTTTTTCTGAAAATTGATATATTGTCTATTTTCTATTTTTCTGTCTATTTTTTGGCCATGATATGATATCCAACAGTATGTTTTCTGTTATGGTTTATGAAATTTCATTGAGGCTGATCTATTTGTCCATTACTTTGCACTCACTTATTAAATCTATTGCAATCAATTTTATACTAAGTTTTTCAAGAAAAGTTACCTTCAGCTAAAATTTTCTTACGTTTTAAGTAGATAGCATTAGTGCCACAAAAATTAGTCAAAGGTTTTATGCAGAAAATGATAATAGATGAATTTCATTTTTTTAAAATAAATTGATTGTCTTATTTTTTGTTTATAGGTCCACAATTTAATAATCAGCAAAATTATAACCAGCAACAATTTGGAGGCCAGCAACAACAACCACAAGGCCAAGGACAACAGTTTGGAGGCCAACCACAGCAACAAGGTCAAGGGCAGCAGTTTGGAAGTCAACAACAGCCACAAACTCAAGGGCAGCAGTTTGGAGGTCAACCACAGCCACAAACTCAAGGGCAGCAGTTTGGAGGTCAACCACAGCCACAAACTCAAGGACAGCCATTTGGAGGTCAACAACAGCAAGTTCAAGGGCAGCAGTTTGGAGGTCAACAGCAACCACAAGCTCAAGGGCAACAATCAGCCTATTCTCAACCCGGTCCACAGGGCTCTGTCCCATTATCAGGGCCTCAACAGGGGCAATTCCCTGTAGGTCAGCAGAATAATCCTAGAGGATATGCTCCTTACCGTCCAACGGGTATTGGGGGGCCTGGAGGAATGATAGGACAACAACCAAGTGGACAGCCTGGGACTCCACCGATGGGACAAGGAAATATGTCAGGCCCTATGGGTCAGGGTCCTATGGGTGGCCCATTACAACATGGTGATATGAGCCAGAAACCTATAAATGTCCCACAAGGCAATATGGGAGGACCACAAGGGAATCAAATGGTTGGTCAAGGAAACATGTCTAATCAGATGGGCATGCAGGGCCCAATTGGAGGCCCCCAGGTAGCAATGAGCAATCAGATGGGAGGCCAGACATCCAACATGTCTAATCAAATTGGTGGCCCAGGTAACATGCCATTAGGAGGACAAGGCCCCATGAATCCTATGGGAGGCAACCTGATGCAAGGTGGTCCCCAAAATAACATGTCAGGTCAAATGGGTGGACCACAAGGTAATATGATGAGTTCAATGGTTGGTCCCCAAGGCAACATGGCTAATTCTATGGGGGGTCCCCAAGGCAACATGGCTAATTCAATGGGTGGTCCACAAGGAAACATGCCTAATTCAATGGGGGGACCACAGGGAAACATGCCCAATTCAATAGGGGGACCACAGGGAAACATGTCCAATTCAATGGGGGGACCACAGGGAAACATGCCCAATTCAATGGGTGGACCCCAAGGAAACCTGCCTAATGCAATGGGTGGTCCTCAAGGAAACATGCCTAATTCAATGGGTGGACCCCAAGGTAATATGCCAAATCAGATGGGTGGACCACAACCTAACACAAATCAAAATCAGATGAATCAGCCAAATAACATGGGTCAAAGTTCATTACAGGGCAGCTATGGTGGTTACAACCAAGGTCAATATTAACCCTATAGTTACTTGTTTTAGTTTGATTACAAAACAATCTTTTCTACTCTTTGACATCCAAGTGTTGTGTACTCATATTGATCACACAATGTAAATACACACACATAACGCTAGCAGCAATTTAACCTAATGGCGCCTATTTCCATTTTGAAAAAAAAAAATTAAATCGCCTATCTAGATAGAGATAACTCTTAATTTTATTTTTAAAAAAAAGGAGAAAATTTAACCTAAAAAAAAAATAGTAAAATGTGATACAGAACATTTATCAATAAACAACTTTAAAATATAGAAAGAAAAAAAATATATATATACTTTTAATACCTTTAATATAAAGGCAAGGTTAAAAAATACTCAATTTCCTAGGTGGGGCTTGTACACTAGGGCTATGGGTCTGTTCATTTCTAAAAGTAATAAAATAGTGAAACATATCCAGTTTTCACTAAACATGATATGATGAGTTCTTTTAAAAGGCTAATTCCGTTGACAATAGGTGCTACTGGGTTAAACATGTGAAAGTATTTTATTGCTAGATTAAGAAAAGAAATTGAAAAACATTTTAAGTTCTGCTGTAGAACCTGTATGTTATTTAGGATAATTGAAGTTATTCCTTTTTTATTTTTTTTTGTCTGCTAGCTGTCAGTTTGTCAATTCTAATTTTTTTATGTTACAGTTGTCAATAAAGTAATCAGCAAAACAAGATATAAACTTTGAGGTGTTTGCCAAAAATCTTTTTTTTTTCATTTTTTTTTTTTTTAACATAATTTGAATCATTACTTACTGCCAGATTAATTCCCCCTCCACTAATCATTTTGTCTATTTACCAGTCTCCAAACAAACAAAGAAAATTTTTCAGACTTTACATGTACATAGAGATGTACATAAATGAACAAATGTGCTTAGTGTTGTCTAAAATTGGACTGATTTGTTTTTCATAGTGCTAGATTCCTTGAATTTAAGCCTCTATTTAATATGTACAATTAAGTTACATATGAATATACCTAGGATAAACTCTTCTTTTTCAAAAGAAATGTTAGACAAGGTTAACTCATAGATATGTGTTGGACATGTACACAATTTTTTTTAAGAAGTGATGTAATTAAGAAATAATCACATTACCAAGTACAAAATAAGTTTGTATTTTTTTTGCCAGTATGCGGAAATATAAAAAAAAAAAATTGTGTTTCTACATCAATTGGACTGGGTTTGTGTGTGTGCAATTTGTTTAACTCATCATTGAATTATTTTTTTGTGCATTAGTAACTAATAGTGATTTCAGATACAGATATCTTCATTTTATCATATGAACCTGATATGGAGACTGAAGTTACTGTATAAATATTTTCTGAACAGTGGCATTGTCATTACACTAAGTTTAATTTTGGGTTGTTGAGGAATGGTTGAGAAATGAAAAAACAATTTGTCATTACACTAAGTTTAATTTTGGGTTGTTGAGGAATGGTTGAGAAATGAAAAAACAATTTGTCATTACTTGATTTTAGTTTGTGTTGTTGAGAAATGAAAGAACAATTTGTCATTACTTGATTTTAGTTTGTGTTGTTGAGAAATGAAAGAACAATTTGTCATTACTTGATTTTAGTTTGTGTTGTTGAGAAATGAAAGAACAATTTGTCATTACTTGATTTTAGTTTGTGTTGTTGAGGAATGGTTGAGAAATGAAAGAACAATTTGTCATTACTTGATTTTAGTTTGTGTTGTTGAGGAATGGTTGAGAAATGAAAGAACAATTTGTCATTTCTTGATTTTAGTTTGTGTTGTTGAGGAATGGTTGAGTAATGAAAGAACAATTTGTCATTACTTGATTTTAGTTTGTGTTGTTGAGAAATGAAAGAACAATTTGTCATTTCTTGATTTTAGTTTGTGTTGTTGAGAAATGAAAGAAAAATTTGTCATTACTTGATTTTAGTTTGTGTTGTTGAGAAATGAAAGAACAATTTGTCATTACTTGATTTTAGTTTGTGTTGTTGAGGAATGGTTGAGAAATGAAAGAACAATTTGTCATTACTTGATTTTAGTTTGTGTTGTTGAGGAATGGTTGAGAAATGAAAGAACAATTTGTCATTTCTTGATTTTAGTTTGTGTTGTTGAGGAATGGTTGAGTAATGAAAGAACAATTTGTCATTACTTGATTTTAGTTTGTGTTGTTGAGAAATGAAAGAACAATTTGTCATTTCTTGATTTTAGTTTGTGTTGTTGAGAAATGAAAGAAAAATTTGTCATTACTTGATTTTAGTTTGTGTTGTTGAGAAATGAAAGAACAATTTGTCATTACTTGATTTTAGTTTGTGTTGTTGAGGAATGGTTGAGAAATGAAAGAACAATTTGTCATTACTTGATTTTAGTTTGTGTTGTTGAGGAATGGTTGAGAAATGAAAGAACAATTTGTCATTTCTTGATTTTAGTTTGTGTTGTTGAGGGTTCAGAAAGAACAAATTTCATTACCTAAGTTTAGTTTGTGTTGTTGAGGGTTCAGAAAGAACACATTTCATTACCTAAGTTTATTTTGTGTTGTCGAGGGTTCAAAAAGAAAAAAAAGTCTGTGAGCGCAAGAATTACTAAACTTTTTAGTATTTGTTTAGCAAGGAATGTAGTCTTGCCATTACTGTAAAGATTTTTTTTATTTCTAAAATAACTGTTTTGTTTTTAGAATTTTGTTTACCCAAACAAATGAAGGATGAAAGTCATTTATCCAAGATCAAATTCTTTACATTAAAAAATAAGACAAGATGACTTTTCAAACAAGTTGCTTCCTGTTGGAATAAGATGGCTAATACATTTCATTATATTCATTTCTTTCTTTGTAGTTTATTAGCTAAACAGCTTATATTTTGTAGTTGTATCAAGGCATGGTATTTGAAATGATAATGACATTTGAAAAATATACTTGTGTAAAATACTCTTCATTGTGTGCACATGATAGCATCAAATGAAGACTTAACAAAAATGTACTGCCAATGAATGAGTAGCATTAAACAGCTATCTCCTTGATGTTTCTTTTTGTTAAGTTTCAATTTGTAGTATTTATAAATGAAATGTCAAGAGACACATAATGTTTTCATATGTTTATTCTATCTACATTGTACACAATAATAAATATAGTTATCAAATGTCTAGACATTTTTTGAGACTGAATAAAAAAGATTTATCACATGATCACGGACCAACATTGTTTCAAAATATTTCTTGCGGCCTCTCCAGTTTCAGAAATAAAATAAAAATCTTTGCTCACAATGACCGTCTCCACCTTTATTTGAGTACAACTTTTTTTTTTTCATCACAAAGAATTTTCCCAAAAATCAACTATGAAATTGTTGGCCCTTTGTGAAACACTGGGTTAGAAGAAATATTAGGAAGGGAAAATACTCTTTATCTAATAAGTATTTTTTAAAAAAGTAAATTAGAGTCACTTTAATGAAATGAGAACATATTCCAACAGCAACAATATCAATATACAAGCTCATATTGTAATATTTGGTTCAGATGTATGGAAGCCATTGTCCTAATCAATCATTTGTAAAGAATGAATAGCGTAAAAAAAGGAAGGGAAAAAAAAGCATTGTCTTTTTTTTTTTTTATCACGTATTAAACACTAAAAGGCAATACGTAACAAGTTCAACAAGACCTTCAACTCTACTTGTGACTAGTCAAGTTTAGGCAATGCGAGGATCCACTGTGAACAGCAAGGATGTAGTGTTGCAGAGTTGATGTCTGGCTTCTCTCAGTGGCCGATATTCAGCTGTAGAGAGGTAGATCTATTTTTAGTGTCCGCATAAATAACATTACCATATTAAATCTATATTCAATTTCATGATAATGTAAAAAAAAAAAAAAACAGCTGAAGAGTTGTGAGAATTTTAGCAATGCATGGGATATCAACATATTGTAAATTTGTTGTTTTGATGCTTCAATATCAATCAACAAATGGGAAAGAAATGAAAATGATTTTGGACTGCCCTAATGAATGCCAAGAGTTTGAACTTTAAAAAATACTAAATAATGAGAAGTATATTTTTCTTCTATTTAGGGTATGGTGGTAAGGGGCTTGGATTCCAAAATGTGGGGTCTTGAGTGCACTTTAGTTGAAAAAATTAAATCCAGTTGGTTAATGTTGTGCTGGCCACATGACACCCTCATTAACTGCGGGCCATAGAAAAAGATTAATAATTAATTTATATGGATTATTAACAGTGATAAGTAGGCCTAAAAATGTTTTTAAAAGTTTTCCCTAGATCCAGGTCTCAGTGTATGTTCCCTAGATCAAGATTTCAGTGTAGGCCCATGTACCTTAGATCTAGGTCTCGATGTATGTTCCCTAGCTACATGTTTGAGTGTATCAAGAGAGCCTTACCACTGTTGTAAATACTCCAGAACTGGTCCTCGTTTGTATACATGTGCAGAGCAAAGTTTGTCATAGTCTTGTAAGGAATCCACGTGTCTTTCATTCTGTTCACTTTATCATCCACTACAGAGTCCTGCAAGACATAGTTCATTAGTTCACAGACATTACCAATTTTTAACAAGTCCGACATTCATTAGTTCACAAACATTACCAATTTTTACAAGTCCGACATTTCATTAGCTACAGACATTATCATGTCTTAAGAGACAACATTTCATTAGTTCACAGACATAACCAAGTTTTACAAGATACAATATTTCATTAGTTACAGACATTACCAAGTTTTACATGACATAACATATCATTAGTTCAAACACATTACCAAGTCTTACTAAACATAACATATCATTAGTTCCAAACACATTATCAAGTCTTACTAGACATAACATATCATTAGCTCAAACACATTACCAAGTCTTACTAGACATAACATATCATTAGTGTACTGAGTGTCTCAACATTACTTTAATGACCTTCTCTGAGTTTCAAGTCATATTGCATATTTAGTTGACACTACAAATACTTGACACTATTTCATTCATTTAAATCAAAAATAAAAACCATTACAAAGAAAAGCAGATTGGATTCTAGACAAAACTTGACAAATCAATTATTTAGGTCAGTGTTTCCCAAACATTTTCCACAACGGAACACTTCGCACATTCTTAGCGGAACTTTTTTTTAGTAGTTCATGAACCACATATTCAGACCTTCGTGGAACACCAAGTCAGGAACACGCGTAGGAAGTAATACATTTCTTTTTTGAAGTAAAGTCTGTATTTTATAAGATAAGATAATAAGACACAGTTAGGGAAACAGAAACAGAATCTAGGTACTAAATATGGAGCCATGTCTGTGCAGGGGAGACAACTCTTTACCAGTTACAAAGCAGAGTGTTGAAGGACCTGAACACAGAAGAGATAAAGCTGTAGGCCTACCCCATTTAAGGGATAAAGAGATAAGGGATAAATCAGTAGTTTGGTTCTTTTGTTTCACGAGTTTTGACTCTTTCCCTCCTAATCGACGATGCCGACGTTGATCTGACCCACCATTAAACTAAATTGATTTTGGATTTAAAAACTTTGATTTGTGTTGTGTAAATAGAGCATACATTATCCTATAAGTCGATACCAAATAAAAACATTTTCTGATAACAAACTAACACCTTAACGAAGTTTAATCCTAACAGGATAATGGAATACAAATGAGCAAAATGAATAATAATATAGAAACAAGGGAACTAATTACGAGAGAAAGAGTTAAACGTCCTTCGGAGATGATTACATCCAGAGGAAGACAATGGACGGGACTAGAATAGAACTTGGAGCCATCCTGACAGGCTTGTTGTTTAAATGTATCTCTAGCAACGTTTCATGTTATTAGGCTGCCTGGTCGTGCGGTTTGCGCGCTGAACTGTCGTTCGGATTTATCGACGGTCGAGGGCTCAAACCCTGCCCGCTCCCATCCCCCGTCGTCCTGCGAGAGGTTTGGACTAGGAAGTAAACTATCTTCAACTCTGAAGGAACATCCGAAACATGTAAAACAAACATTTTAGGCTAAATAGTTATACCAGACATGCTTGTAAACAGCTGTATACAAACCTTGACAAAGACAACGCCATGGTTGACACATTTAGAATCAAGTAATTTGGCAGCCTTGTCAATGTATTCCGACTGAAGATAAGATTTACTTTTGATGTCAGATAGTTCCATCCAGTTAAATGTATTTTTACCTGCAGAGAGTATTCTCACACATTAAATCGTAGATCTATGCTGTATGTTGAGTGTTAACAAAAAAATAATTTAATATAATTGCAAATGGATATAAATATAGAATGTAGTAGATTCCAATTTGTTGCGTTCAGGCAGAGTTTTAGCCATTTAATTTGGTCGTCTTCTTGTACATGTATTGGCTGCCTGGTCGTGCGGTTTGCGCGCTGGACTGTCGTTTGGATTTATTGATGGTCGAGGGTTCAAATCCTGCTCGCTCCCATCCCCCGTCGTCCTGCGGGAGGTTTGGACTAGGAAGTAAACTATCTTCAGTTCTGAAGGAACATCCGAAACATGTAAAACATTTTACAAACAAACAGGTCGTTGGTTTAGGCCTATAGCTCCAAAACAGCAAGTACAACTAAACTAGGCGCATTTAATTCTGAACCAGTTAATGTATAACTTGAAATAAATTTGAACAGACTACTTGATGAAATAAAATGAAATGTCACTTTTATTGACAATATACACAGATTCAACTTGAAAGTAAAATGATGTAGAAACAAGTGACATGATGTTTGAACAGAAATAACTCACTACAAAAATGCGTCCTGTCTGTCTCTCGTCTCTCGGTTAGTTCCCCTGAATTACACCAGACAACCTCGTGGTTTTATCAGAAACTCCTCAACCAATCAAAACATCTACCTTACTTTTTTTCACGAACACACCCCATAACAGTGGGCGACATCGTTTCGCCCATAGCTAATACCCAGGCATTCATCTCATTTCTATGAAACGATCCATAGTCGCGTCACGACTGAAGAGGGCCATAACTACATCTGAATATGAAACATCCAGTCCATATCTTTTGGTTTGAACACGCTAACTCACTTATGAATAATAGAAAAATCTAAACTTTTAAAATAATATACTTTAAAAACATATGTTCTCTCTTTTTTTTTAATGGATGTTCAAAAGCAACATGTAATTTAGAGCTCCTAAGATCTGTTGTTTTTTCCTCGGGGATAAAACTGTGGTAAGAATGCAGTGGCGTAGCTAGGGTATTTGATGCCCTGTGCAACAGTTCCTCATAATGCCTTCCAAAAAAAAAGTTTTAAAACAGCGAAAAGTTTCTAATTTCGAAATGAAGTGTACTTATTATTTAAGCATTGCTTTTTCGCAAAGAATCGAATTACAAAAAGATGAATCTCACATGCTTTCTCGCCGGCAAACTATCAATGGTTTTATCAGATCACTTTTTTCCACTAAGTCTTGTTTAATAGACGAAATTGCCAAAGAAGTGAGTCGTAAATTCGCCATCGTTGATTGTAAGTATTTCTTCAAAGTAAGTTTGGAAAAACTTCGCTTGCTTGCCACACTTACCACAATAATAATTAAAAAAATATGCGGATCAAAATGGCAATATTCGGAGACTGCCTATTTTTGTTTTATTTTATAAAACTCAATAGATTCTTCCTTTGGAAGTTCGGAAACTTCTGGGGAAAGTGCGACAATTACCTGAAGCCCTCAGACAAAATTCGTTTTTGTCTATGTCGCTGGAAGAACCATCGAGATTAATTTCCATCTTAGGATTCAATAAAGGCGACTAAAATTCATATTTATCATGACGTTGTTCTTATGGGGTTATTATCTCTTGAACAATACCGTCCAAGGAAAATATTTCCATCAGTAGCTCTTTTTTGTGTGTTGATCAAAAATCTATCTTCATCTTTTTTCACCTGGCAATTTTTTGTTGTGGCCAATACGCTGTTGAGGCTCTGCATGACAATGTACCATAAAATTTTGATCCAGATTTTAGACGTTAAGTGTACTGTGAAAAATCATCGAGAAATATTTACTGTTTAAACTTTCTGTAAGATTTTTTTCCCTGAGTTTTTATATTACAATAAATGCGTTTTTATTTTGTTGGGACATGTACGTATTCGGTCTCTGCTGGAATGGATCGTACTTAGTAATTTCACTCCAGGATTTTCCTTTGATTTTGTACTGCCAATTCTTCTTCATCTCGTTCGTGATGCCCACGGATTTCCAGATTCTGCTTGAAGAAAAAACGCATGATGTCCAAGATTCTCTACAGATAATCTCATCATTTTTTTCCTCTTGCTTGTTTAAATCTTAAGCCTTGCTGTCATTATTGTAACGAATCTCCTTATCCAGGCTCTCTGCAAACTGCACCACACACCACCGACTTAAGAACCTGACGACTTAGGGCTCCAAAGTAACGTAACAGTTTAATGTCCAATAAATTACACCCAATACTGTATAATGGACCTCATTCACCAATCGTAAAAAAACAACATTTAGTCAGGACTGACTTCACACACTGGACTCGTTGTGTCGGACTCGATCGCAGACCAAGACCAAGACGCCGTTTGTCTTGACTGTACAAGACAGTACTCCGCACTGAACCGTCGTAATGCTCCGTACAGACCACACCGCTGAATCACACTGAACTATGCTGTAGTCGACCGGACTGTAGTGAACCGGCCTGTAGTGAACCGTCTTGAATGTGACACCTCCGCTCTTTATATGGAATCCCTAATGGCCTTCTAGAACCGGCCAGAACGTCGCTCGACCATTCTGGGTGGTCAGATGACTACATCCCTCTTGACGCTCATGAGTTTTACACACAACACCGATCCTTCCCGAACTGTCTTGGCTGACCGTCGTAGCTCGTCACGGTTGACCGCTCGTCTACCACTGGCCTGGGGCGATTTGCGTCTCGCTGTCTACATACACCACTACTCCCATCTGTGCCACCACCAGGTTTATTACATTATTGTCACCTAGTCACAGACAAACTTCAAGTTCCCTCCACGCAAGTGGTGTGTGGCTGAGAGGCCAAAACCGCTTGACTACGGCTTGGCCACCTTATAAGGTGGCTTGAGTTTGAATCCCGACTCTAGCAGGGTAATGTTTGCTGAGCGTTTGAAAGCCTTCACCCAGATACCCCTTCCACCACTGGTCCACAAAAGAGATTGGACCATTACTAATTAGTAATGTAATTTAAAAAAACACACAATGTAAACGTGCTCATGGCAATGAACAGTGAAGTAACATCATGTAAGGCAGTGATGCTCATCCTAATTTGGCCTGCGGGGCATTTTAGGTCTCGACACTCCTGTCACGGGCAATATGACCGAAAATGTTCAAAAAACGAAATAAAATTGAACTGAAACAATAAGTGAGCTTATTTACTCGAGAGCCGGCCTTAGGCAGCAGCCTAGGGCTTCCGATTGGTGAGGGCCAAAACTTTTTTTTTTTTGTTATCGAAGGAATAGGGAAACCTGTGCCCAATGTTATTATTAGAGTAGGCCTACACTGGCCTTACTAGATTATAATTAAATTGCATCATTACGTTTTTTTCCTCCAGATTATTTATTATTTTTCTGTTTTATTAGGGGCCACCAAATTCACTTCTCCAATTATCTAAAACCGGCCCTGATGAAAATTTAGGTTCCAATACAGTCATTAAAATCTATATACAGGTTATAGGTCTATGTTCCAAAAGTTTAGTTTTTAAAATGTTTGACATGTTTCGGATGTTCCTTCAGATTGGAAGATTATTTCATCCTAGTTTTAACATCTCGCAGGACTAGGAGAATCGCACCGGGAAGGGTGTAATATGTATATTATAAAACCTCTCGAGACCAACCGAACATCCAGTGCGCATATCACACGACCTGGCAGCCATCCATAACCGCTTGAAACTTACCCATCTGTGGTAAGTATCTTATCTCCATAGAGAAGAGTTGCACACCGTCACTGGGAGGTAAAAAGTCGTGCTGCCGGAGTTCAGGCTCGCTCACATACCAAAGGTTGGCCAGACGTTCGTTGGGGAAGGCAAACACGGCAAAGCACCAGTCATCCCTCTGAAGCCACTCGCTGTGTGGTGGAGACTCCACCACAGTTACCTGGCACAGCAAGATTTGTGTGTAAGACTAGGCTAGTAGAATGTTTTTAGTTACACATTTGACATTGTAGGCCTACATATGCCATGCACATTAGACCTATATATACAAAACGATATAGCTTTTTTTTTTAATGTATAAATTTGAATGACAAAAATCTCTTCAAGTCGGGCGATACTGAGTGCTGTGAATACATTATTTTAATCCACTTTACCTTTTTGGTTATATTCACAATATTTTAAACTAGCTTTACCTTATTGGTTATGATCACAATATTTTAAGTAGTTTTACCTTATTGGTTATGATCACAATATTTTAAGTAGCTTTACCTTATTGGTTATGATCACAACATTATAAACTAGCTTTACCTTATTGGCTATGCCAACAATGTGCCCAGGTCCGTACTGCTTGATGCGGCCTGACATGCGAATGAGTGCATTTCTGATACGTCTGTCCATCTCAGCCTTGTATCTCATGAAGACAATGACCTGTCCATGGGCGGCTGGATACTGAAACAAACGTCCCTCTTAAAGTGCAGACAACACATTGATAAACTCTTCTTAAGATCCTAAGTAATTGCACTTCCCAAATTTAATAATGAAATGTTTTTTTTTTTGTTTTTTTTTTTTAAAGGGGGGGGGGGGAGGTAATCCAATCCAAACGTTAGTGAAAAAGATTTGTCAGCATTGCTTAACCCCCATTGATATAGATTTACGAAATGGGTTCCAGTTCACACACACACACGCCACACAAAAAAAAAGTTATAATTGCTTGACGCCTAATCGTCACTGATAACTGGAAAATTAAGAGAGGGATGAAGAAGGGGGTGTGGGTGGAGAAATATGTCAGGTAAGCTAGAACATATATCATGTGACGAGCTCATCGATCAAACGCATTTTCTTTCTCTTCCACTCTTCCCGTTCCAAATTTTCAGTCTACACTTGAGCAGACGTGAAACCAGTCTACTTGGCGGCTTGGTTAGCAGAACAGGAAGTTTAGTATTCTTGTGGCTTAGGTTGAAATTTCGAAAAGAAATAAATATATGGTCAAGGAAACCAAGACCATGCGTAAGGTAATAAGGTTTGGTTATTTGCTCATTTCATTTATAAAACATTCCCCCTCGTGGAGTTATTTCTCGTGGTGACTCCACAACATTAGGTGTCTACTATTTCTACTTGGGTTCACATTATTGGCCAAGTTCATTTAAACGCATAACGCTAAAAATTTTCCAATACAATACACATAGGCTACCGATCGAGTAATACTCCTAGCTATAGGTTTCTTGTTTGCATAAGAATAACTGTTTAATTGCCGTGTTTTACAGGTTCGGGTACTCTTTCAAAAGGAAAGATTATTTCATCCTAGTTCAAACTTCAGGACGGCGAGTTATCTCCCGCAGGACAGCGGAAGAACTTCTGCAGCACAGTTGGAGATAGCAGCGAGCAGGGTTAGAACCCGGGCCCATCTAGACAACTGCACATAGTGCTTACCTCACGACCAGGCATCCAAACTATTTGTAATTAAAATAATTAAACTAATATATCTCTCACGAATGGGTGGCAACAGTATAAACACTTAAAAGTGTATGTAAGGGGTGGACAGAGTTGAGCAGAAAAGGCATCTCATTATCCTGATCTGAACTGACTGAATATTGAACACAGTTGACTCCACCCAATTTCATCGCTCTAAATTTATCAAAACAATTCTACAACTTTGTTGTACTGCTCATATTATGGTAAAGACAACTATAATTGAATGATGCGATAGAAATCAATTATGATCTTGTCAATATGCTGAATTATGATCTAGTGACAATATACTCCACTTGAAGTGACTTGATAGATATGTGGATAGTTTAAGAACCTAGCAATTACGGTCAACCCATTCTACTTTCATTCAAGACATTGGCCCCAAAACACCCCTATAGAAAGATTATGGAGAGCTCTCTGATTTGGAAACCACCGCACGGTTCATCTCATATAGGCCTATTGGTCTAGTCATCTGAACGCTCCAACATAACAATCAGAACGAGGAAGAAGAAGAAAAGACAACCCATTCTACTTTTCACCCTCGGTTTCCGTTTTCTTGAAGATTAAAGTTTTCATTTTTTGAGTCTTTAAAAAGTTTTGATTTTTTTAATTACTAGATCTAGGAACAGCAGATACTGTGTTAATTTTTATGTCTAAATTATACAATAATGTCTCCTCCTTACTTCCTGTGCTGACACAGCATTCAATGCATCCTTGCCCAGCTCATTGGGGTTTCTGTTGTGATTCTTGCAGCACTCTCGGTTCATTTTATCATTACAACTACAACAGAGAAAAGTATATGTCTGATTTATAAATCTAGCTATATTTATTTTATTTTTTGAAAAAAAAAATTAATAAAACATTGAAATAAAAAAGAACGAATGATATAGGTACAGTAGGCCTATATGATTATAGGCTTACGTATGGCCTAATAGAAATAGCTAATAGCATGCATTATGATTATCTGTATATGGATTATGGAGTAACCAATTATTATGAGAATGTTACAGTCGACTCCTGCTGCACTTTCTAGTCTAGAAAAGAGAACGTAGGCTTGGATTTTAGATGTAAATTATAAAAACATAACAAGAGTAACACGATTAGTAGGCTATAATCATTACACATTCAATACTACTGGACAGAACACTAAAAAGTAAAGTAGCAACGCTAAGCTTGCATAAAACAGTGAGCAATAATAAAACACTCAGAAAGACACAAAGATAAAGGCCAAAATTTCTTTTACTTATTCCATAATCTAGGACAAATTATCATAATTGCTTTTAATAAGTTTAGCTGGCCTACTTAGCTACTATAGTCTAGAGATCTAGATCTAGGAAGTTCTAGATTTGATAGCCTACCAAGATTGCAAGATAAGAAGGAAAGATAGAGGCATTGAGTTAGAGCTAGATCTTAAGATGTAGACTGATAGATTTTTTTGGCTAGATCTATTTAGATCTGGAATCTAATCTAGTTAACATGTGGGCATGCCGCCTAATCATCTAATGCGTTGTCGCCTATCATTCGGTAGTAGAAGGGGACAGTAGACTTTGTACATTTAGATATCATCTAGATTATTTGACTATGATTCTAGATCTAGAAGTTTACATACCGCAGTAAATGAGACAAAATTAATTTCTCAATATCACTCAATATATTTTATTGTTAGATTCAAAAGATCGACAAGATATCCATGTCTCGTTTCCTAGGCTACTAAGGAGTAAGCGTCACAACATAGAAATAGTGCTGGGGTTAAACCAAATGATGTATTTTGATATGTGGTGCGCATTACATAATCTAAATCGTGTTTAGGCTGTATTTGGCCTCATTCAATCGCGAGACGACTATGGGGCACCTTATAAAATACTCAGAAAGACACAAAGATAAAGGCACATTCCTTGTTCCATATGCTGGGACAAATTTGTACAAAGAGGGTTGCCTGAACCAGCCAGGAAAACCATATGCATAGGACGTAGAAACAAGCGTAGGACGTAATCATCTTCTTTTTTGAAGTAACGTCTGTATTATATAATATAGGATAAGATCGGAACTATGTTGCCCACTCAAATCAGCATTTCTCCTGTCCACGCAGCTGATCTATCCAAAGGATACGGCAAGTACCAATACAGCTTGTGTAATATCCTACCATTGTGTGGTCTGATACTGCTCTGGTGACTTGGCAACACAGCATTGACCTTTGGTCACTCTGGTTGACATGGCAACTGTTGTAGGAATAAAACACGTATTTTAAAAACATGAACAATAACCCACCTTTCAGACCAGTTCTTATCTTCTTGTCTTATATATTACAGACATTACTTCAAAAAAAAAAAAAGAAGATAATTACGTCCTACGCATTGTATATATCAATCTAGTCATATATGTTAATCAATGACTTAAACTCTGCAAAGTCAACAGTTTTCCTTGCTGTTTAGGGCAACCCATTCCATTCTTTAATAGGAACACTTGTACAAATTTGTTCTGGCGTATGGAATAAAAATGTGCCTCTATCTTTGTGTCTTTCTGAGTATTTCATTAGGCTTTGTTTTTCTAATTGTAAATTATGGTTTATATATGGTGTTATATGTATTATATTCTTATAGTTAAATTTAATATGTTTATAGGTCATTGACAATTTTACCAAAATTGTCTATAAATGTTTGTTTGTAAAATGTTTTACATGTTCTTATCTTATATAATACAGACGTTACTTCAAAAAAGAAGATGATTACGTCCTACGCGTCATGCATTTAGTCATGCATATTAATCAATGACTTAAATTCTGCCAAGTCACTGGTTTTCCTAGCTAGCTCAGGCAACCCATTCCATGCTCTATTAGCACTAGGGAAGAAGTAGTATTTGTACAAATTTGTCCTAGCATATGGGACGAGAAATGTGCCTTTATCTTTGTGTCTTTCAGAGTATTTTATTAAATTTTGTTTTTGTATTTGAAGATTATGGTTCAGTGTTTTATGTATAATTGCTACTTTACTTTTGAGTCTTCTGTCCTGAAGGTTTTCTAAATTTAGTGATTTTACTATAGGTGTTACTCTAGTCAAATGTGAATATTCATTTGTTATGAATCTCACTGCTCTATTTTGTGTCTGTTCCAGTTTCTTAATGTTTTCTTGAGTTGAGGGGTCCCAAACGGAGGATGCATATTCTATTATTGGCCTAACCAAGGTTAAATAACATTTTAGTTTTATGTTCTTATTTGATTTATAGAAATTTCTTTTAATAAATCCTAATGCTTTGTTTGATTTTTTTATAGTTTCATCAATATGTGGATTCCATGACAGTTTTTCATTTATTATAACACCTAGGTATTTTGCGTTTTTAGTCTGTGTTACTGGTTTGCCATGAATAAGATAAGTGGAATTAATTTGTTTTAGTTTTTTTGTTACTCTTAACAACTGACATTTTTCTGGGTGGAAAGACATGCTCCAATTTGATTCTCATTTCTGTAATTCATCTAATTCTCTTTGTAAAATATCATGTTTCGGATGTTCCTTCAGATTCTGAAGATAATTACATCTAGCCCAAAGCTCCCGCAAGTCGACGTGCAGGTTCGATCCAGGGACCATCGTGACCATCGAACGTCAGTCCTGAGCATGTAACACACACCAGGCAGCCATGCTGGCCAAATGGATTCTATATTTTATTTTGATTTTGTCAATACCATAAAATAGGCCTACTATAATTCAGCTACTACGTGAAAATAGTTTAAATTTTGTACACTCTATTTAACGTCTTTCCTGGTGTTAGATCAAGGTTAGATTTATATAATACTAGCAAAATACCCGCGCTTTGCAGCGGGAGGATTATTGCATTAACATTTCAAATTTGCTTTAATTAATAGGCCTACATGTAACAACAAAACATTCTCATTTGTGCCAGGAGTGTTACCGCAGGGAATGTAGCGCATGTATTTTTGGAATAACCGGAACAACGCAGTTTTTGTGTGGCTTTTTGCAATGTTAGTCCGATAAGTAAAAATAATGTGTCATATGTACTGCCTTAAATATTTCATTACTAAGAAGAAAAGTAAACCTTTTGAAATAGAGAAGAAACATACATGTACCAATACACAGTTATTTGTTGAGGATCTCTTTGTACACCACGTTGTCAGTTCGGCCCTCCGGCTGCAGTATGACCAATCCCTGCGCCGAGCTTACTCTTGAGCATGCGACGTACAGTTGCCCATGTGAGAAGCAGTCCTGTCTCAAGTCAATGCCAACCTTTTGTAGTGTCTGTCCCTGAGACTTGTTGATTGTCATGGCGAAGCAGAGCCTTACTGGGAATTGGAGGCGTATGAATTGAAATGGGAGGTCAGAGGGGATGACGGGGATGCGAGGAATCAAAACTGTCTCTCCTGAGCCACTGCCAGTGAAAATAGTTGCCTCAATGAGGTTCTTCTGCAGAGACGTGACTTGAAGTCTGGTGCCGTTGCACAGTTTAGGTGGCTGCAAGTTCCTCAACAACATTATCGGTGCCCAACCTTCAAAATGAGACGATGCTCAGGAGTGCCTGGAGGATTCAGAGAGTTGAGAAACTCTACCGGATAGTGCACCGCGTCTTCCATTTCCACAACTGAATCCACAGACTGGTATGTTTTAGATTGTGAGGGGAGTTCTTGGAGTAAAACGTGGTTTATGGGGATTTGCCAAGCGTTGTAAGCGTACAACCGGTGTCATCGACAACTTCTCATCCAGGTTTTGAGAGTTTAAACACTCGTAGACATCAAAATGTCCACTGCTCAAATTGTCACCTGAGAATCGAAGATGTTTGAGAGGTATTGGCGGTTGTCCGAAGGTGTAGAATATTTGGCCATTTCGATATACTTGAAAACGGCAAGAAAACAACTCAGAGGCAGCCATCAACTCACAGGCAGAACCATAAGTTGAGGGCTTAAGCATTTCACTGTGATAGTGCTCCTGTGTTGTGTAATTGTCTTCCGTACCATCATCTGTCCACACCTTGAACCTGTCCCAGTTGTTGAGCACATACAACACAATGTCCCTTCGGACATCAGCAGTGAGTCTGATGTCGCCGTGCAATGTGTAGCACAGAGAATGGAAAAGGCAGGATCCATCAGGGGGCATGGAAACCACCCGGTAAGCCACAGTCCTTTGATCGATGGTGACCATCTCGAGAGACATGTTCAGTGGGGGTACGCTTGGAGCGATAAATGAAACGTGAGTGTAAAATACCAGCAGTCGAATGAATGAGTCGGGATATAACAACGCCAAGCGTGGACGCTACCTTGCTGTAGCAGACTACAAAGAAGACCTCGATGCGCACACAGAACGGTGACGCCGTCCCTTGTAACGAAGATACAACAAAAGCCAAGCGAAAAGAGTAAACCGCCGTACCAAGAAGCGAAGCCAGTAACAATCGTCGACAGAAAATTAAGAATGAGCCTCCCACATTTTTGCCCTCCTACGTATAAAAACACTAAAATAAGCAGGGAAGCCGCGTACCAAGTTTCGTGAAGATGGCTCCATAAATACGAACGTTCAACATGGCGGACGTTGTCGACCGTTACGCGTACGATTGGGAAACGAAACCTGCTGCACTTTTGTAAGTAAGCTGTAGGGAATGCGCCTGCCAAATTTCACGCTTGTACCTACACGGGAAGTTGCAGAATTAGTGATGAGTCAGTGAGTCAGGGCTTTGCCTTTTATTAGTATAGATTTTATAATAATAATATAATAATTTTTATTATCCGTGAGGAAATTTGTTTAACAATTATGCAGTACAAAGAACATTACATGATTAAAGCAAACATTTGTAGAAAAGCACACAAGATATTATAACACCATTTACTTGGCAGAATTTAGGTCGTTGGTTAATATGCATGACTAACTGCATGACGAGTAGGACGTAATCATATTTTTTTTATTATATAAGATAAGATACCACAGTTTCTCATTAACATTACATGCGAAATTTACAACAGTAAGTTACATTTTGTTCAACGATTTAATTGAAAAAGGAACAAAAGAGTTTTTGTGTCAATAAACCACAAACACAAGAGGTTCAAATCAAGACCACGCTGTATTTACATAAGAAGAGAAAAAATTGATTTACAAACAATAAAAATAAACTTGAGAAATACGTGAACACACAGAGTATGAACTTACTATGAACAAGAGAGACTACACGAAAAAGAAAATACAGAACACTGAATACTCGAGGAAAATACTTTAAAAATATTTGTACAAATTTATTTCTAAACTAGATCTAATTCTTTTCTTGAAAACGAACTCTTGAGATCACCTTTTCTCAACTTTTTTTTTTTTTATGTCTGCATTAGGCTTTTGAAATTTGTTAACTATTGCCACCTCGCTGTCCTATTTCATTTCCGAAATAATAATAATAATAAGGCTTGTCTTGGAGTCCGAGGACTACTGAGGAATGCAGTATTTCCCGTGGCTACGCAGCCCCAGCTGTGACCTACATATTTTGCCACATCCAGGGAAAGCAAAAAACATTGTCCGCCGGTGGCCGATAAAGATTTTCTTTTCGCCTTCTGCGTCTGTCCTCGCAGCGGATTTTCTTTTGGTCTCAAATGTGTATCCCACGGCCTTTGTGAGTGACCTTCAGCTGTCTTTTTCTGAGGCCGCATGCAACCAGATGGGGGACGAATGTATGCCAAAAGCTGTCTTTTTTGGTGTGCTAAAAGGTGGTCGACGTAATGCTATTAATAATAATGTTATTAATTCGCCATTTCGATACCCACTTTTTGTAAAGCCACCCGAACAGTGCAGTTGCCTAGTAGACTCCTAGTAATAGATATAGCCACTCTAAGAAACACCAAATCTAAAGCCCTATATGATGAGAAGGTTGCTGCTAAAAAGCCTGTAAGTTTAAAATTAAGATTAGTTTGGCCCATGATTATTTGGTAGGGATATATTTAAACTGGCCTCAATAATCATATTGACACACAAACATTATTTAGCGTACTTAAATATTTTATAGTCCAACGCGAAGACTTAGGCCTAATATCTATGTTCAATTAAAGGTCCCTTTTCAGACCTTGCGATGTATAGAGAAGATGATGTAATGTTAACGAGCAGGGTGTCCTGTGGCCAGCACAACGACCAACCGCCTTTACTTTCCCCAAATAAGTCGGGTACCCATTAGAGTTGGCGCCCTAAAAAATCCCCAAAGTCAAAATCCCAGTCTTCACCGAGACTCGAACTCAGGACCTCAGGTTCAGAAGCCAAGCGTTTAACCACTCATCACCGCGCCCCCGATGCATATACATGGCTAACCATTTTACTCTTATACACTATACCTATTCACATACATGTTCTAAGTATCCACGGTATGTAAATCGCTTTAAACCTCCAACGCATGGATAGTGCTACGCCTTTTCATATCGTCTTTGTTACGTATCTAGGCATTGTTACCTAGATACTATTTTTTTCTCTTGACCTGTAGGTTGTCTGCCCCTTGTGTAATAAGTTTTTTTTTTATTTTATTTTTCACGGTGAGTCAAGCCACACAGACAGTGACCGGTCCTTGACCTATGTGTGTACCTCTGGTTGAAAGGAAGGTGGTTTTTTTTTCTTTTCTTCTGTCTCTTTGAAGAGCGTTCTAGATCTGGGTGTTGATGACTTACTGTTCTAGAAATTACTAGATATCGACGCGCGGTAGATTATATAAAGACCGCTCGCGTAACGTTGACGGACAGACATACGGAGACAGCCGTGAGACAGAATAGCGGAGACATTGCGTGACCCGTGCGTGGTATACCAATTGATCGTGTAAGTTAAGATTTTTCTTTTTTCAAGGCCTTGCTTGTATTTGTAATTATATTTTCAAACTATTGTATTGTAATATTTTTACATGCCATTTTTGTAAAAGGGTTTTGGTCAACCCTTCCATTTTGTATTGAGTTATATTATGATTAAACATTAAGTTGATATTTTACCTTCCGATTTCTTGTGTCATTTTTTTTTTTGTTATTCATTGTAAGTCTCTGATTAAATTCAGACTTAAGATAAGTGACACAACTACCTTTTTCTATTGTCACGTTCCCCTAGGCAAGCCATTTAAAAGTAGAATTCAATTTGTAATACGTGACATCTTGAAAAGTTATTTATTCTGTTAGGTGACAAGTCATAATTTTAAATTGTCCAGCAGTTGTAGCGACAACTACCACACACACATACGTGATTCAACAGCGAACACCAAAGTATTGATTTAACTCGAAAAAAAAAATCAAATTTGACTATATAATCTTGTAGGCCTACCATTGATGGGTGGTGTACGGGTTAGGTCGAGGGAGTGAGGTTTTGGTAGTCCATTCTGTGTTGTCAACGGTAGAAACTGACATTAAATCATAAAGATATTTTCGTTGTCCTTTACTGTTTTATTATGTCGTGAATAAATTATCGTTTAACAAAAGATCATCATCATCTGTTCCTTGTCTTTCGTCTTAGGGTTGCTGTGACAGTTCACAAAGATAAAGGCACAATCCTCGTTCCATAAGCTAGAACTACTTTGTACAGTTCGCATAGAGAAATCTCTCCATTTTTCCTGGTCAGCAGCTGTTCTTAGTAGGATATCAAGAGAGAGAGGCCGGTCCATTCTTACACAAAGTTCAGCCAGCTTTTCTTCGGACGACCCTTTCTTCGTGCTCCCTCCGCTGTACCTTGAAGGATGACTTTTGACAGTGAGTCATGCCCTGCTATATGACCAAATCAGCTCAGCTTTCGTCTTTTCACAGTATTGAGGAGTTTCTACTTTTTGCCAGTCAGAGTGTCGACTTGTAACAGTACAAACTCATTTGTCTTATTTTCCTGGTATCTGATACCCAACATTTACTCTCCAGAGATTCTTTGAACTAATATATCATTCTATAGTTTGGGAAGCAATTAAAAGACTAGCAAGAGGCCGCTGAGAGTGGCGTGTTTTACTGATATGTTCCATGAGGAACACAAAGGACTGATGGTGTTAATGATAATATAGTTGTGAAGAAACAAGTCCCTTTACGTTTAAACTGTCTTTTAATTGTGAAGCATTTTAACATAACATTTCAACATAACATATATACACGGCAGACATTATATACAGATCTCATACTTCACTAGCTGACCTCCTCTCTTCTTGTTTACACACTCGTCACTTCCCGCAAGTCCCCTAACTCTCGATACCCAACACATGACCGTGTGTCACGGTTGACCACACAGTAACCGTGTCACAACAATAGTATTAAGCAAACTTGTCTATATATACTATGTTCAAGAAAAATTGTCTTTTTAGGCCGATGTTAAAAGTGACACATTATGTTTAAGTCTGATATGTTGGTTTAGTGGTACAGCCGTAGCTTCTGTTATTTAAAATAGGCCTAAACATAATGCGAATTCACGCATTGCAAGAGTTACCATGTGTTATTTCAAATTGACACATTGCATGAGATATATTCTGAAATGAGTGTTGAGCCATACTTTGTAGTTGACATCATAGATCTAATGGCAGACCTAGTTGGGCTATATGTGCATCACGTATTTCTAAACTTCCAAATGCATGCTCAGTCCATCCTTTTGTTGACATGTGGAATATAGGATCTAAGGTCGCTCTTCAAATTCAGCGATAATTACATTTTTAATTTAAAAGATCATTTTCTTAATGTAGATTCGATCCCGAGTCACACATTTCGCTGGCCAAAGTTATCCCAGACACTCTCATAAGCCCCTCATCGTAGCCTGACCTATACAAAAACGTTTCTTATTGTTTCTATTGCTTTAACGTATGGCATATGTCCCTTTAACAAATTTAGAAAGGGAGGGTACATACAACTTCACTGATTCAAATTTGTCTCCACTTTGCTGTGTATTCATTTGATTTTTATTTGCTTTTCAAATGGAATATCCCCGAAGACAACGACTTTGTAAGCATTAGGTGTGGTAAATATGTAGTTCGCAACAGGGTTTGTGTGGTCATGTGAACTTCTGCTTTCATTCTTATAATAATCTTCAGAATCGAAGACTAAGCCTATTATTGGAACGTAAAGGTAAAAAGTAGGCAGTAGAGTGGACAAATAAATAGTCCCACGTAGGTCTACGCCTACATTTAACAAAGCGGTTACAGTTAGGCCCCTCATAGAACACTCGCCCTGGGCCGCTTCTGGTAGTTATGTATGAACGCCTCAATTAAAATAATCGATCTAAAAAAATATAAACATCACGCAAGCGACAACATACAGCTTGAAAAACCAAGATCATTGGCCAATTACCCTTTGTTCTCGCGAAGCACACTCCAATTCCAACCAATCAATTAACCAATCATGCATTCTTATACTTAGACTTACTTACTTATTCTTATAAGCAGTTGCTAACTCTATACATTACACTGTTGATCCAATAGACTCTAGTTTAATTATGAGAGAATACAGGCCTACGCTGTCTGCTTTTACTAGACTATTAAAAGTGAAACTCTTAAGTAAACACTGCATTTCTAATATTACATGTCTAGAGATTCAGTTTCAGTAGGTTAAATATAATATGGGCCAACTTAACAATTTGTTTGCTGCGTCAGTCTATATATTATGATAAGCAAGTAATATGACATAATTTGTTTACTAAACAAATTAAAGCATATAGATCTAATGTGTTTAAAAATCCACCTACCAGTTTAGCTTTAGTGAAAGGTGAAGAATTGTACAAATATTGAGATATATTCAGGATTTCTTGTCTTAGCAGAGTTTACAAACAGTGTTTACACCCGTTGTCATGGCGAGCATTCCGCTATGATCCAGCTATCGATCTGTTTTCATTCATTTTTATAGAAGGCCTGTGTCAAATCTATAAATAGAACATCTAGATAAAGGTGCAATACGAATCTCTACACATATTTTCCCAAGAGATTTAATACTATCCAGAAATGTACCAACTTTATCAAGTAGCCTACATCAAGTGTTGTAGTTGTAGTTTCAAGAGATTTGCAAAAGAGAAACTCGTTTTTAAAATAGTCAACATTTATCTTACAAATTTGTATGTATCACATTCCTCGTTCCATATGCTAGGACAAATTAATACAAATGCTCCTTCTTCCCTATAGTGCTATTAGAACATGGAATGGGTTGCATGAGCCTACCATGAAAATCAATGACTTGGCAGAATTTAAGTCATTGGTTAACATGAATGACTAGATTGACCTAGGAACACGCGTAGGACGTATATATAATCATCTTCTTTTTTGAAGTAACGTCTGCATTTTAAAAGATAAGAAATCTAGAAGTAGGCCTATAACAAATTCATCTCTAATAAATTAGCAATGTAGGCCTATTTGGCACTGGCAATATATGTAGTTCCTTAGCAATGGTCTCATATTATAGCTCTGGCAATTCTAATTCTGAGAGCCACCAAATAAGAAACTCCAATGAGTGCTTTGATTTGTATATGATATTTGTCGGAAGAGTCAAGTCCTCTCTCTCTCTCTCTCTCTCTCTAACCTCTCTCTCTCTCCCTCTCTCTCTTTGACTCAGTCAGCTTTACATTTAAATATTCGGTGCCCTTGTCGTCACGGTTTAATGCAGGGGTTCTCAACCTGTGGATCGCGACCCCCTTGGGGGTCGATTTACGATTTGCCAGGGGTCGCCTAAGATTATCGAAACTATGGATTGTAGTGTCTTTTCTTCTATTGCTCTATGTGTGTGCGGGGTGGGGGGTCGCGGCAGAGTGGGGTTTGTAAAAAGGGGTCGACGAGCTTTAAAGGTTGAGAACCGCTGGTTTAATGCGACTTTTCTGTCTATTCGGCTTCACATATTCTGCTAATGTTGAACTTCTATTCAAATGGCGCTAAATTGTCTTATTTTCTTACCTACTGTTCTTTTGTTCGAGTGGGGTGGCTAATATGTTTATATTGCGTCATTGTTTGTTGTGAATGTTTTTGTGACGTAATAAAATGATAGTCTTCAATGTAGGCCCTACTTATATCAACACGAAGTCTCCGTTCATTAATTGCTATTACTAATGTCTACAGTATTTTGTTCTATTTCTCTGTGACAACAGAACATAGGAGTGTTCCATAAAGAAAACATTATCCTTTGTAACGATAACGTGTAGCTAATTATAAACGGATGTGCTTTTCCATTACGTCACAGCTTGCGTAAATCTGGTCATGTGGTATGCGCTCTGCACTGTCGTTCGGGTGTCTCGAGGTCCCCTAGGTTCGAACCCTG
The DNA here is from genome assembly GCA_030265305.1 of Biomphalaria pfeifferi. Lineage (NCBI taxonomy): Eukaryota > Metazoa > Mollusca > Gastropoda > Planorbidae > Biomphalaria > Biomphalaria pfeifferi. Next base: position 118,824 of record JASAOG010000166.1, read on the forward strand.
CCCGCCTCCTATCGGAGGTTTTGGCTAGGGTATAATTATTTGGAGGAACATCCGAAACGTGTAAAGCAAAACAATTTTAGTTTTGTTAATTTTTTATGTTTTTTACAAACAATCTTCACCTAAGAAGTAATATTCCTTGCTATATTTCCGCAATGGCGTATCGCTGCGTTACGTCATGCGCTCGCCTTTTGATGGGCAGTAATATATTTAAAAAAAAAAAAGGCTACTTATAGGCTACTTATGCTGTGACAATAAAAAAAGTTTGAAATGATTTTGCTTCAGTTGTCTGAGAAGTCTATATCATTACCTACTGAATGAAAATTATAGCTTTAAAAAATATTTAAAAAATGGAAAATTCCCTTAAAGAGAATGGAAAGGTTTGCCTGAATCAGCCAGGAAAACCAACGACTTAGCAGAGTCAGTTTATCTATTTCTTATCTTATATGATACAGACGTTACTTGAAATAAAAAAAGAAGATGATTACGTCCTACGCGTCATGCATTTAGTCATGCATATTAACCAATGACTTAAGTTCTGCCAAGTTACTGGTTTTCCTGGCTAGCTTAAGCAACCCATTCCATGATCTTATAGCGCTAGGGAAGAAAGAGCATTTGTACAAATTTGTCCTAGCATATTGAACGAGGAATGCGCCTTTATCTTTGTGTCTTTTTGAGAATTTTATTAAATTTTGTTTTTGTATTTGAAGATTATGGTTCAGTGTTTTATGTATAATTGCTACTTTACTCTTAAGTCTTCAATCCTGAAGGCTTTCTAAATTTAGTGATTTTACTAAAAGTATTACTCTAGTCAAATGTGAATATAAATCTCACTGCTCCATTTTGTGTCTGTTCCACTTGAATCACTTTATTATCACATTGGACGTTATTATCTTCTCTTTCGAAGAAACGTCTGCAATTTATAAGACAAGATATTATTATTATTGTATAGGCCTACTATTATGTAGAGGGAGGGTCTGTAATAGTCTGTATAAGCCTATTGCAGGGGTCGCGACCAACAAGCAGATAAGAAAAAAGCCTAAACAGGTGCAAATATTATTGTCTAGATCAGTGAGTCAATGAGAATTATGTCCCCTGGGAATATAGTTTGTAGATTCTACATAGTCAATGAGTTTGTTATTATTATTGCAACAGTGGACCTAGACTGCCTAGAGTTAACTCTAAACTAGATAATCTATATAGATCTAGTAAAGTCTAGATTAAATTCCATTTAGTCTACTAATTTAAGCAACCATTTTAACTTAACAAGTCAACGAATCCAGGGGCAGGGTACTTGACTTCTAGAGCCTAGTCCTACACTCCTAGATAATAATAGATAGATAAGAATAGAATCAATAGTCGATTAGAGTAGAATTAGAATGGAATAAGACAATGAGTAGCGATGTAGTTCGGATGTAGTAAAATGTATATTTGTATAGTACTTAGTAGCCTAAGTCTAAGTAGTACTAATCATACTAATGATAGCTAATGTCACTTATGTACGCTAGCAGACAGATTAGAATTTAGTCTAGAATCTTAGTTGACCTACTCAGCTACTGTCCTAATCTTCAACTCTTGGCGAGCCTTAAGTGACTAGTCTTAACTTAGTCTTAGTACTCTTATTCAACTCTTAGTAGTCTTGTCTTAGTGAATAATAGTCTATCTAATTATTATATATATAAATTATAATATAATTATCTAAATTGAGATCTACTATCCAGATTTTTCTAGTAGTAAGGTCCTAGTTTGTCATCTGTTGTTTTTTTTATACTATAGGTTGGACATTCCTTAAAAAAAAAAAACAAGAAACAAACAAGATAATTATTACAAAATAGAGTAACCTACTAGAATATAACATTTTACCATTACTGTTCTATAGCCAGAAAAGAGCAAGTTATTTAAAAAAAAAAAGTTTACTATGTTAAAGCAGTCTAGTTATTGGTTCAAGAGATTTTGATTTTGTGTCTAATTACTCTAATTGCTTTCAACTCCAATAATGGGGAAATCTAATAAAATTTTACTGTGTGGATGTTCTGGTGTTGGCAAGACAGCGATTCTTGAACAGTTACTTTATGGCAATCACATCGTAGAGTCGGTAAGATCTCAAGTTTTTTTCACGAATCATAGTACATATTATTTAAGATCTCAAGTTTTTTTTTCATGAATCATATTACAAATTATTTATAAAGTTTGTAGTATTTTGCCCAGCAGTTAATTTTAAATAACTTAGAGTATATAGATCTAATTAGGACAGATATAGTATCAGATGATCTTTACATCCCTACTGTAAATGCAACGTCTAGAGATGTGGCGTTAACATAGTGTGACTATAGAGGGACTGGTCACCTACTGTGTCACGAATGCGTAGAATGCTGGGTTCGTGCTTCCTGGAGTACTCTTGACACGTGACAAACATAGATACCACAAATTGACTTAAGTCCATTTCAACAGACAAATATAAAGTTTATTTAACAACAATGATAATAATACTGCACTCCTTGTTAGTTACACAAGATCCTATCCGCATAACAGCGGTATCAAATATTATATCCAATACGTTAAACTCTCCAGGGTAGATTACAAATCACGTCCGCATCTCAGCGGATAACACTGTACAGAATAATACTGATTAACTACTAGAAATACATGTCTCAAAAAGACCACTGGCATCAACTGCCCAAAAGTTACTATCTAACTGAAATTATTACTCGACTTTTCTAAGTTGCTACTGTGCGTCCTGGACAATAAAGGATACCACTTGACTGAACTCAAAGTCAACTTTATTCTTTCTACTTCCTGTTTTCTACATCAGGAATTCCACGTGTCTTTTAACCTCTTGACATGATGTGAACATTAAATCAGGCAATGTCAGCTGAGACTGTGACACCTACAGATCGCAAGGGGTACTATAATTACTTTATTTTAGAAAACTCTTCTGTCCTAAATAGATCAATATACTCTAAAAGTTATTTAAAAACTGTGGGAGATGAGTGGGCAGAAAAAATATAAAGGTGCAGATCTTAGAGAGGAAGTGGAGATGGATTGGTCACACCCTTAGAAAAGATACCAACAACAAAGCTAGAGAGGGCTTAGAGTGGAACCCCAGGGAACAAGACGTAGAGGAAGACCAAAAAGAATATGGCGACACAGTATACTAGATGAAGCCGAGAGGACAGGAAAGAGCCATCAAAAAAACTAGCAAGAGACTGGAGAGTGGCATGTTTTTACTGAAGCCCTATGTTCCTTGAGGAACACAAATGAAAGATGATGATGATATGGCCGATGGTTAATAAGGGTGTCATGTCACCAACCATCTTTACTTTCCTCAACTAATTTCAGGTACCTATTAGAGTTGGGTGGACTCAGGAGCATCTTAAAAATCTAAAAATCCCAGTGCTTTACCCCTTAATTTGATAAAATTTGTTAATTGTTAGGCTATAACTGTAGAGTTGATATAAGTTGCACTTAATTGTTGTCAGCCAACACACCCAACTATGGAAGATATCTACACAGCTGTCATTGAAACAGACAGAGGAGTTAAAGAGAAAGTCAGGATTTTCGATTTAGGAATGCCTGTAAGTTTTGTATAGTACTCTCTACATTCCCATAGTGTCAGAAACTTGAGTTCTAAACATTTGACTGCCAAACCAAAGGTTTCAATTTCAAATTTTTTGTTACCTGGGATTTTTCATGTTAAATTTCAGGACATGCTTAAATTCAATTTTAATAAATACATAAAATATGTTCAGGGTAAATTCAATGCAGCCAGCCTTTTTTTTTTCAGGATACCTAGTGCTCATGTTTATAATTTTCACTGAAGCTGCTGAACTTTGACCCATTGATCACTGTTTCAAAGAGATCTTTGTTATCTATGCTTTTTATAGTTGTTAATTTAATTTAACCTAGAATACTTTTATCTTTTAAGCACATTTCCTTCTGTTTTGCTTAAAGATCTTTAATTTTACATTTTTAAAGTTGTTTCTAATAACATTTTTGGTTGAAAGTGCCTTATCTATGATTGAAATCCTACGTTGAATCTATGAACTTGTTTATTTGTAGGATGGCAATGAAGCTGATATACCGAAACATTACCTCACTTTACCAGATGTAAGTAAATGTCATAAACAGAAACAATTATTAGAAAGCTTCAACATGCAATAGTCCAGTTATTCTGTCAGATGTTATACTTTTAACATTTTTAAATTACATATTCAATTTAGTAGAACAACAAAACCTAGTGCTTTAGTCAACTGTGTGAAGGAATCAGATCTAGCCAGTTGTTCAAAATTCATATCACCATATTAGAAATTTTGTTTTCACTCATCTTTGCTATAACTTCTTTCTATTAAAATAAGGTCACTTTTACTACCTTGACTTAATCCTGTGCACTCCCAGGGGAGCATAGGGCTGCAACCACACCTCTCCACCGAACTTGGTTCTGAGCAGCTTTCTTCATCTGCTCCCATGTCATTCCAGTACCCTCAGCTTCACTGATGACTGACCTCTTCCAGGTTTGCTTGGGTTTGCCCACTTTCCTCTTTCCTTGTGGGTTCCAGTCAAGTGCCTGCCTTGCAACATTGGAAGCTGGTTTTCGCAGGGTGTATCCTATCCAGCTCCATTTTCGTTTTGTGATGTCTTGGGCTATGGGCTTTTGTCTAGTTTTCTCCCACAAATCGATAGTAGTTATCTTTTCTGGCCACCTAATTCCTAATATCCGGCGTAGGCATCTGTTAACAAAGGTCTGGAGCTTTTCCATATTTGGCTAGATAAGGAGTCGAAATTAAAGGCATAAGCAAAGGTCATTCTTATAAAATCTGACACCCAATAAAACTAGACTAATGAAAGCAATACAACATTTATTAGATCTTATACAATTTATCTTTTATCACAGAAGTTTCTTCAAAAGAGAATATTGTTAGATCCTACACTATCCATGTGTATGTTTAAATTTAATATTTGCTAAGATGTCGCTAACAGTTTTAACATTGGCACATGCCGCCAAGGACATTTTTGAGTCAGAAGTAAACTTAGCAAAGGAAGTCCTGTATTAATAAACTAAAGTCCAGTTTGTTGATCATATCTAAGCATCATATGCCAGAGTAGACAATTGTAACCAAGAATATGGGAAGTAGAAGAAAAGTGAATGGATTTGACAGGAAGGAAACAAAAAAGAAACTAATAACAACTAAATTGACTAAAATCCAATAAAATATTGCCCATCATCACAGTCCATAAGAGAAAGCTGCCATTGAAACAAAAGATATTAATACAGGAGAAATAACTTTGGAGGAAGTAACAGAAGCTACCAAACAGACCAAAGTTGAGAAACCTCAGAAGCAAAAAAAATGTGTGCGTAAATGCCGAGAGAGAGTAGAATGTCAAGAAGTGCCCAAAGACTTTCTGTTACTGTAATATTTACTCACCAAATATTATTGGTAGAAACTACTACATTATATTTTAAGTATTGCTAGTAGTGCTATGATGTAATATCTAAATGTTCTCTATTTAACTTTTCAGGGTTTTATTTTAGTCTATGATGCAACCAATTTTGATTCTTTTAAACGTCTGGACAAACTTAAGAAGGAAATTGACAAACATAAAGACAAGAGAGAAGTAAGTTGTAGATCTAGGGTTAGTTAGCTTTGGACACAATTAAAACTGATTACATTTCAGACAGTATGCTTACATACTATAAAGCTTGCCTTCAAGACTAATGATTAAGATAGAGTGCAGTATTTCATGTGGCTAAAAAGGTCTGTGATCTCAATATTTTGTCACTTCCAGCGCAACCATAACCATTGTTTGCCAGTGGTCGGTTTAAGTTCTATTTTCACCTTTTTTTTTTAAACAGTAGTTTTCCCTTTTGTGTCAAATGTGTATCCTGCAGCTTTTGTAAGAGTAGTAAGATGATCTCCAGCTGTCTCGTTTGGAAGCAGCCAGGTGCCCTTTTCCATGTTAAAGTAAGCTGGTGCTTCAACTTGTTTTTAGGGGGGTACATCTGTTACGCTGACTGCTCTTTAGCTCACCAAAAAAAGATTGTTTTACGCATAAGATTTCCCCTATACTATTTGCATAACATATAGATAATTAAGCTATATTTCTCACACTAATGCTGTTTGCATAGTATGGTCTAATAAAGTGTCTTACACTGACACATAGTCAAGTGTGTTTCTCTGTAACTAGTTTTGTTAGCTGCACATGGCCTACACAAAACTTTGTGAACTGTCTAACACAGGGTCATGTGATAGTCATTGGCAATAAAAGTGAACTGAATGACAGAAGACAAGTTCAGTTTGAGACTGCCATGGCATGGTCTAGTAAAGAAAAAAGTAAGTGGGAATTATTTTTTTTTTATGACTCTCAGCATTATCTTGATTACAAGCTAGACCTACTTAGATTCTTTATACAGATGAGATGGACTTAGATCAATTTAGATCTTTATACAGATGAGTTGGACATAGACCTACTTAGATGTTATACATGAGTTGGACATAATCATTAAATCATAGTAATACATAATACAAAGAAATACTTTAAAATAATCACTTTGATAAGAGAGAATTCAGGTTTTTAACATAATTATATATTATAGGCATTGTTCGCAGAACACATTACATTTAATTTAGTTCTTCCATTGTGATGTGATGATGATCACTTTTGTCATCCATGGGGCTGATAGATTTGCACTGCAGTTTTGTGCCTCATGTGGCTGGTGAGATCTGTGTGAGCCTGGAAACCCTGCACACTGGGTAGATTATTCCAGATGGAGTTTGGGTCATCCTCCTCGATTTTTCTTTTGTTGTTGCCGCTTTTCTTCTGCAATTTTTACTCCAGTTGTCAAAGCACAGTGTCGCCATGCTCTATCATGTACTTCTGTCTCCCAGGTAGCAGGGTAGGGAGGACATGCATGGTTAAGAACACACACAAAAAGTTACTAAGACAGATCACTAACAAAAGGATAACCATAGACTATTCTTTTAACATTCTCTTTCAATAGTGCGTTTGTGGGAAGTTACAGTCACCAATAGAAAGTCTCTGGTGGATCCATTTGTCTGGTTGACTTCTAAAATAACACAACCAACTGGTAAGACAGAAATAGATTTATTTATGATTGTTTATTCCTAGACTAGACAATGCTCAAATAAATAACTTATTAGCTCACTTGCCTGTATACATGTAACTAAAGAATGTTTTCTCTTATTTGTCAAGGAAAAAGTAATTTTTTACCAGGAAGAAAGACCAAGTCCTCCAGTAGCAGTAATTTAGATAAAAATTGAAGGTTTTGGTTCCATACTTTAAGTGCAGGTGTTTATGGACTAGACTCATCATTAAAAAAAACAAAATGTGTTTTAGTTTACGAAGAGTTCTTATTGTTAAATTTCTGGACACTAAAGAAAAAACAGCCAAGAATAACCCCCTTTTTTTTCCCTATCAATAATGTGAAGTTGCATTTGTTATGACCATTTCAATCAAATTATGAATTCTTTTTTTTTTAAATCTATTTTGTTACCATGTTTCTCTGAAAGGACAATATACTCATTGTTTTAAAAAAATTTTCTTGTTTGAATAGATTAAAGTGTTTGTAAATGAAAACTGAAATAAAGTTTTAATGTTTTGACTGAAAACAAGTCAATGACAAGCTGGTCATTAGCATTAACAGAGGACTAAGGAAGCAGAACACTCTTGGGAACTTAGCATTGACCATCAGATTTCTCTGCATTCACAGCAGTTTTCTTCGCTCTTGAAGAGAATATTGGAGCAAGAAGACATAACAGAAGTTACTTGATCAATATTTCTATGTGAAATGAAACAGAAACTAGTTATTACAAGAGAGATCTATTTTGCATTGCTAAGAAAAGTGTCTAGCTGCACTGAAATGCAAGCCTTATTATTATTAGAATGAACTGTCATATTGTTATAACCCTGTTAGTGACACAGGTAGGGCTAGCAGCGTGTGTGTGTTACATCTGTGGCACAGGCCAGCTTGTTATGAGGGTCAACTGTGTCAAGGGATTGACCTAAAATGTGGTCATGGGATCATGTAAATAGTACTGGTGCTTTCTGAAATTTAGCGAAAGAATGGCCTTGATACTAAGAAAAAAGAGTGTCAATATCAAAGTGATTCAGTCTTGAGTTCAGCACAGCATGACAATGGTTTTGTGAGTCCAGAGTGAAGCAGTAAGAGAGAGACCAGTAGAGTTTAGAATGGATGTAGGGTGATCTGGAGTGAAGTTTTTGTACAGTCAGTGTTTCTCCTATAGTACAGGATATTGGCTGTTGATTTATTAGTTATTAAAGTATCATGTTATTTGAGAGCTTGTGTTGTTAAGTTGTTTTCAGAGCCTGATAGAGAGATTTGTGGCATCTGCATCTGTGCAAAGTTTGTACAACTTATGAACAGATTCCTTGTAAACTAAAGTCTGACTGATTTGTCACTAATATTCTTCATCCATGTGACCAACTGGATTATAGAAATGAGATCTATCAACCAGGCACTGAAATAATAGCTCAATGCATTCAAGAGATTTGAACATAAACCTAACTCAGATTTGTTAAACCTGATAAATTGCTGGTTCCTACACCAGCAGAAATAATAGGCTGCAAGAGCTCTTGCAGGTACTGTTCTTCTTTTATTTGTGGGAGTATCATAACTTTTAAATAATCTATTCAATCTTCTAGTTGTTGATTTAGATTTACATCTGGACGTTACTTATTGCAATAGACATTTCTTAAACATGAAAGCCAGATGGTCACTGAGTGCAATCACTTTAAGATATTGCTAAAGGAAAATATTGTGTAGAAGTTAGTGAGCTTAACCAACTGAAAATACATTTCTTAATGTAAAAAAAAAAATAGTTTGATTTCAATTTGGATTAGACTTGCATTATTTTTAAATATATGTTTGCTTTAGGCAAAGAAAAAATTAGCTAAATAATTGCTTGTTTAGTAAAAAAAAAAAGTTATCTTTTTATTTAAATTATAACAACCTATATTATTTACACAAACTATGGCATTTTTACAATAAGACATCCAAAATTCTGTCTTTGGCCAAAGTCTGCACACTAAGTTAATGTTAGGTCATTTTTTTTTCTTCATCTTTTCTATTCCTTAACTGTAGTTATTTTACATTTGTAACCAGAACCTTTTATTCTATCTGAAACTGTTATGCAGCCTCTACATTGAGGGAAGCAAACAGATATTCTGTAGGAAAATGTGTTGAGTGAATGCATTCTGATTTGGTATAATGTTTACTTGACCCACAGATCCAGCCTTCTGTCTTGATGTGCACATTTTATTTGGGTCAATGATTGTAAAACAGTAAGATAAATTGTTAGTATTGTGAACTGAAACATTGGATATCTGAAATAGAGGAATGAATGACAAGATTTCTACTTGAATGTAAGATATCATTTGTTTAGAGGAACTTGTGTACATATTAAGAAAAGCTAATGACTATTGCACACTGAAATTACAAGTTTATTGACATTCTTTGTTATCTGTACAAGTAAAGTGTGATGTAACCTTTAATGGCAATAAATGTGATTGCTAAAGAAAACAGTCTTGACTTATTTTAAAGTTTGGGATTGTAGACAATTTTATTAACAAGTCTAGATACTTCTGCAATGCAATGGATGAGAAAACTATTTAAATTTTATGGCCACTATTTAATTATCACAAAAACCAATTTCTAATTTTTACTCAAGAGAGATTGAAACAATAAGTGGCTCACATAATGCAAATACTTTCTGACTAAAATAAATAACATTTTGTCGGTAACACATTTAAACATTCATTGCAGTTCAGGAAGTAATAATATTTGGAAACGAATGATGCAGAATCTTTTCAAACTTTCACAATTTGGCTGGCAATGTTGTCATTTGGTTGAGGCCAGGATAACCATTCTCAAACGCTGCATTCAAAACATCCTCCAAAGTCTTCACAAATATATAATTCATTTCTTTCTGGAAAAACAAAATATATAAGATTAAATGTAATGTGTTGTCACAGTGAACTCTCTTTATATTGAAAGTGGTCTGACTCAGTCCCAACAAATGATCTAAATTGTATTTCAAACAGTCTGATCAAGTTTTATTAACAAGATTTGTAACCTGTACTTTTTATGAATAAAATATTAATAAGATTCAATCAGGTGCCATTTTACCCTGGCATAGAGGAAGGCAAAAGATGGCCTATTAAAGTGACAGCTGAAGAGCTCTTGTGTAGATCACAGAATACATATTTGAAGAAGGCAGGCACAGACACCAAAAGAAAACTTAAATAGACAACCTGCAGACACCTGCTTGGTCTGCATCAGAATTGACAAAATACGCAGGTGAAATACAGCACTCATGTTCAATCTTCAGAACTGAAGACATTGCCTAATAAATGGTTGTATGAAAAAATGTTTTGCGCACTGAATTCACACATAAAAAGGATGTTTTAAAAAAATCAAAAGTTGCTTTGCACCTAGATGGAGTATGCTAGAAGCAATGGTAATATGAATAATCAATGGCGCATTTGATTTTTTAATCTCAACATGACAAAAAGAGTCTGCTAAACCAAATAGTTACTTCTTTCTTTATGGGGGCAGCCAAAAAAACTGGAGTAGGAAATAAAAATATGAAAAAATTCTTTAAAACTTGAAGTAAACTAACAAAATTTAATTTGAAAGGGAAGAGTTGCAATGGTATCAAACATCAAAAGTGCTTTGCTAAATATTGAGTATTGTTGATTTGTTTCAAATTATTAAACCAATGAGACCGTCTTTACCTTAATATGATCAGGAATTTCATGCAAATCTTTCATGTTTTTCTGAGGTAAAATGACTCTCTGAATTCCAGCCCTGTGAGCTGCCAAGACTTTTTCTTTGATGCCACCAACCTAAGAGAACACACATAGTTAGGATTTCAAAGTTAACAAAAACTGAAAGTAACAATCATTATTATTATTATAGCTTTTATAAAGCGCTACTTTCATGCTTATAGCATGCTCAGAGCGCTTTTGGTCCAATCTCATTGTGGACAAGTGGGGGGGAGGGGGTATTTAGGAGTTGGTTTTCCGTGCTGCCTTTAGGCGCTCAGTAAACACAACTTTGCCAGAGTCGGGTGTCGAACCTCGAGCCCTCTTCTAGGTAGCCAAGCCAAGTTCAAGCGCATTTGGCCTCTCGACCACGCTTCCCACTATTATTAAATGTAAACACGTATAATATCACATTTTTGTTCTTAAAATCAATGCCTACTTTATGTTCAAATAATAAGTGAAATGTGAGGCTGAGAGGCATATACCAGTTGGCTACCTATGAAGGGGACTGGAGTTTTGAATCCCAACTCCAGCTTAGTTGTATTTGCTGAGCACCTGAAGGTAGCACGAAACCTCCCTGATACCCCCTTCCCCACAGGTCCACAAAAGTGATTGGACCAGAGCATGCTATAACTTAAAAGATCCGCTATACCATTGTTTCCCTGAACAGGTGTCCGAACTACTGGAATAATTAACTAGTAAGCCACCACATGAGTTAATCTCTCTAAAAAATAAGCAAAGCGTTACGCTAAATTCTTAGAAAGTGAGAAATATTTTGTTAAGGAAAACGTTTGGGAAACACTGTGCTATACAAAACCAATTGAAAAAAAAAAGTAACCTCAACATTTATATTTTATTTGTCATTGGAAAACATATAGGAACTAAACCCAGGACATTCACATTCATTAGAAATACAGCCTAGAATTTGTATTATTCAGATTTCTAAATAACTCCATCCTATCATTAAATATAAAAACCTCCATAATATGTTGACTTCCAATCCTATCCTAGCATTAAATATAAAAACCTCCATAATATGTTGACTTCCAATCCTGCCTTTTTAAAAATAAACATGCATTCACACCATTTCATTCCACATTCACATCATGCTGCGTACTTTTCTTAGCTTCCAGGTTTAGACCAACTGTTTCCACCCTAGAAGAAAGTGTGCATAACAAAAATACTCTTGAAGGCTCAAAGAAACTTGAGTTAATGAGACCAATGCATAATTTTTCAACTAAAACAACATATGTTCTGGAAGCTTTATGTTGGGACGAGCGAAACCTGCCCTAGTAAAGCATCACCAGAGAATGCTGACCATGTCCTTTAAAGCTGCAAGAGGCTGAACAAGACTCTGGCCCCAAAACCTCCAATGGAAGAAAATCTATACGGAGAAGTGCCTGATTTGAAAACCACTGCGCGGTTCATCTCAGATATAGGATTACTGATCTGAACCCTCCGACATAAAAAAAGAGAAGAAGACCGAGTTGCAAGAATTGATTTTTTTAAAAATTTCAATTAACTTGAGGTTGGTAAAAACTGTCAAAGCAAATCCTAGCACACAATATTGGTGAGTAGGCCTAATTGAAAACAATCCTAGTATTGACTTGATTTAATTAGTAGTTTTAGTCAAGACTAAAGTAATATTAGATTATATCCTGATTACTAAACTATCTTGTCTTTTAAAGAAATGCCTGTAATTTATAAGATAGGATATGTCAAGTTGGTTAAGAAAAAATCTAAATTTGTATTTAAACACAACTAACTAATATTAGTTGATACTAAAACTTAAACAACTGATGAATTTTAGGAAAAAAGTTAATAAAAACGACATGAATAAATATTTATCTAAATCCAATGCTGTAAATATACGAGCCCAATCTAACATTTGAAATTAGAAGATCTGGGTATTTTCTCACCTCGAAACAATCTATTAAAATATAAAACAATACAAAAACCCAAATGAATTAAAATAACACAACTGATATAACAGCAGCAAGATATTCATCTAATACTTTTGATTTACTTTAGCTAGCTTTTTTGTCTCCAGACTATTTTTCCACATAACAGGCAAAAGACAGTTTCAGCAATTTAAAAATCTACCACAAAAACAATTCTACTGCCAACAAATACCAGAATGGTACTTACAGGAAGTACAAGTCCTCTTAAAGTAATTTCCCCAGTCATAGCAGTGTCAGACCTGACACACCTATCACCAAACAATGATGTCAGTACAGTGGCAATAGTGACACCAGCCGAAGGACCATCCTTTTCCACAGCTCCAGCAGGGAAGTGAATATGTATGTCAGTGTTTTTTAACAAATCTTTGGAGCTATCCAAATGAAGCTGTGAGAGTTGATAATATTTGAGAAAGTTTCAAACAAATTTCAATTTAAATCTTTTTGAAACAATTCAGTTTTATTATGTTTTAGATTACAACGTTCTAGTTATAGAGGCTCCCTTGACTTCATTTTGAGCTCTGTGTTCTATTAAAACTAATAAAGAATTTTGTTTACCATAAAAAAACTTATTACATGACATTTTCAAGTAGAATTACGGACAACTGACAGCATTTTGCATGACAGAAAATATTCAAAGTAGCTGAAGTTGATTTGTGTTTTGGTAGAAAATTTATTTAAATGTTTTTGATACAAATTAATGATTTTAAGTGTAATATAGGTGGTGAGTGAAAGGGAATATTTACTAAATATCTCTGGAGAAACTTGAGTTAATAAAGAGCATGTGACTTGCTGCACAATTAATAACTAAGTCATTTGAGCTGGGTTTCTGTTTGAATAAGTGCCTCTTTGTTACACTACTTCCTGTACGAGTAATCAGCAAGATGTTTAACTATGTGAACACAGCGTCAAAAGGTGCATAAAACTGGCTTAGCACTAGCTACATTATAGGATATTTTCATTATAAATAAACAAATTAAAATTAATAACCTTTTTGACATTGGCTCGGACCCAGTTCAGAGCCAGGGATGCTGATTCTTTCATAACCTCCCCAAGCTGACCTGTTAATGTGATCTTGCCATCCCCAGCCATGCGTGTAGCCTCGACAAACATGATTTCTCCTCCCATGACTGTCCAAGCTAAACCAATCGCAACTCCTGGCTGTGACAGTCTCTCAGACATCTCTTGGTGGTAGATGGTTGGCTGACAACAAATAAACATTTTGATTAACACATTGAAAATGTTGTCTTTTATTTTCTGATTCTTAATGCACTATGTTAGCCAAATTTTTCTTTTCTAAATTAAGAGCCAATAGAATAAAGTAGCAGATAAATTATAATAAAATAGAATAAAATATAATAAATTCAATAGTAGAAACAATTTATAAACCAATAATGAACAAAAGTAGACAAGTGCATAAATAAATTTAACTCTGGCGAATTGGATCTTTTTTTTTTTCAACTGCTTTTATAAAAGCACATTTTTCATGCTTACAGCATGCTCAGTGCACTATGGTCCAATCTCTTTTGTGGACCAGTGTGTGTGTGTGGGGGGGGGGGGGGTATCTGAGAGAAGGGTTCCATGTCGCCTTTAGACACAACAAAGACAACTCTGCTTGAGTCAGGATTCAAACTTGAGCCCCCTTGTTAGATAGACTAGCAGTTTAGGCCTCTCAGCCACACATCTCACTTTGCTCATTTGTAGTGCTCTACCTTGTCCTAATTAAACTTTGATAAATACTTTATGGTCAGAATAGAATAAAAAGTTGTGTTGCTGTTTTTTTTTTCATTTGATAATGAAATATATTAAATAACAGGTTAAAAAACACAAATTGAAAATCTGGAGAACATTTTGGAAAAAAAAAAGAAAATGAAATGAATTTTAAAGCATCGATGTTAATCTAACCAAATGACAAGGGTCAAATTGACAATGGGTGCATCACTTAGGAGAAAAAGAGCTAATGTTATCCTTATTTAAATTAGCATAAATTTGAGCTTTTTGATTGAAACATTAGTAACTATTATTTCACTGACAAGACTAAAAAAAACCTACTCCCAATATGTCCTCAACAGCAGCTTCATCGATGATTATTGGCATTTCCGGAGGATAGCTAAATGCAGATGAGTCTCCAGCAGTTTCTACGTTAGTCTCTCTGCCTTTATCTTTCTTTACTGTGTCAGCTTTTAGATTTCTACTACTGGATGACTTTAAAACTTTCACTGCAACGGCTCGGCACACAGCAGCAATCCTTCGCTCCAATGTTCTAACACCTGCTTCCCTCGTGTAGCTGGCGACTAAAATAAAAAAAAAAGAACATTCAGTTTTTTTAAATTAATCATTGAATCAAATTGTAAAAAGTAATTATTAACCACAGGAATGAATTTCCATAATTTTTAATAAAGACATGAATGGCAGACAAAGGATTTGAAAATTAAGACAATAAATTAAAAGAAGGAAAAGAACTGACTAATTAATTTGACAGTATCACTGGGTATCTGCAGATGTTCATTGCTTAGCCCGTGCTCTTTAAACTGTTTAGGAATCAAATGGCGTTCTGCAATGTGCAATTTTTCTTCTAATGTGTAGCCTGGAATCTGAAATAGTGGAGCAATAGGCTTACACTAACTCAAAAAACAAAATCTTTCAATCTACTTGTTGTAAACTCAAGCTTTATATTTGAACTTATACCTGAATGAGCTCCATTCTATCCAGAAGTGCTGGTGGAATAGTAGCCATATTATTGGCTGTTGCTATGAACAATATTTGTGACAAGTCGAATGGAACATTCAGATAAATATTCAAGTTAAGTCCAAAAGTTCACAGTTTAATGATATATTTCATATTATTATTCTTGAGAAAATATATGGTAAAAGACCATTTGTTACACTAGTATATAGAATATAGAAATTATTTCATCAACCCATATCATGAACCAAACTAACAGATGGACCTTGGCTTTGTAGACAATATAGCATTACTTAGGAACACAATTAAATATATATGGGATGACAGAGAGCCTCGATAGAGGTGCACTAAAAATTAACCTCCGGATAAACTTTTATAGTATAACCAAAGCTATGCATATTGGTTACAGGTAACCCTGTCATCATTGGACATACAGCTTATCCATTTAGGCAGCATTGTACCAAGCGATAGAGATGCATATCAAGATATTCCATATAAGATAGGGAAAGCAGGAGTTACCTTCCAAAAACTATGGCCTATCTGGGCAAACAAATCAGTTTGGAGGTTAAGATCGTCCTCAACACTATCATTGTCCCAATGGCCAGCTTTGTTAGCAAGACATGGAAGTCAACCACAAAGGTTGAAAAGAGGCTAAACAAGGTTCAGAAACAATGACTGAGTAGGATCCTGGGAATAACATACTGTGATCCTATTACCAATAGAGTTCTTTCCTGCATGCGCACTCGCCCCTAAAAAGAAATGGTGACTGAAGGTTGTACCAGATTTGCTGGATGGGGATGTATCCTTAGAAACACGTTTACCAAAGTCAGCCATAACATGGATGCCGAAAAGTCGAAAAGAGGAAAAAAAAAAAAAAAAGCCATCTACCTAAAATGTGTGGGCACCAGCTAGGAAGAGGCTGCGGAAGTCCCCATTGATCGATATATGAGGAGATCTTGTTTCCCTATGCGCCAAATGGTGCAGGAGGACCTTAGTCTAAGTCTAGCCCACTTTTAAAAGTTATAATTTATCTTCAAAAGCAATGAAAATGAAGAAAAAAAATAAGGAAATGTGTCTTAGGAATACCACTGGCATCCTAAATCACAAACATGCTTCATCTACTATGTTCATCTACTAAAGGATACTGGTCAACAAAACTGTGATTCTGTTCAGGGTCCAAAACTTCAAGCAATGCTGCGGCTGGGTCACCATGGATACCTTTAGACTATATAAACCAAGAAATATGATTATGTGTTTACATGAAGCTAATAAGTTTTTGATTATTTATTTATTTTTCTTTTGTTTATTTATTTATACATAGCAGAATTTTTTTATAAAATTTAAAAAAAAAACGTATCTTATTAAAAATAATATTTATTAGTTAATTTGATTAGTTAAAATTTTTTTTTTTAAATATTGAATAATGAGCTTTTAATAATTGAAAGATTAAATAGTGACCAGAGCATCATTCTAATCAGCCCAATATAACTGAAACTATTTGCGTATTTGATGAACTGTGATTGTGCAAAAGAATTTATTTTAGTTGGATTTATAATGATTATAAAAATGGCAAGTTAGGCTTACAGGACAGCAGTTGGACATTATAACAATATATCTGTGGAGCTGTCAGGAACACTTGCTCCAAAATTAATAAATATTGATGAGTATTTTTTTTTTTTTTTTTACATGCGACAAGATATTTTATGACATAAACACTAGACCTGAATATTCTCACAGATTGATTTCAATAAAAAAAAAACATACAAAAGATCTAGATATTTTTTATAAACATAGGACCCATAAGGTGGAGGGCAGAGTTTCTTTATGTCCATATTCATGCCATGTTTTATTGAGATTAGACAAATTCATAAAGAATGTAAGAGACACCTTAAAATGAGGTTTAAATACTAGAAGAAATAATCATTTTCAGCCTAGAAATCAATTCAACAAGAAATTTAAGAGTCAATAAAGAAAAAGTAACTAGACATTAGATTAAAATACAAAGTAAAAAAACAACAACTTTGAATAAACTTAGATGATCTCACCAGTTTATCGATCTCATCGAGAAGGAAGACTGGGTTATTAGTGTTAGCAATGCGAAGTCCTTGTATGATTCTCCCTGGCATGGAGCCGATGTATGTCCTTCTGTGTCCTCTGATATCTGATTGGTCACACACACCCCCAAGAGAAATTCTAGAACCAGAGTATTGAAAAGAAGAAAAATATCTTTTCAAAATAATGTAATTACACATAACTGACATTGACTTAATGTAAGAGTCCATAACATGTTTAATTATAAAAATGATGCATCAAATTTGAAAGTAAAAATAGTGTTTGTAAATAAGTTTGTGTTAATGGAATATTATGAGCATTATAGCTGAGTGGTAAAGCATTTAGCTTCCAAGACAGGTTCAAATATTTGCGGAGACTTGAATTTTGATTTTTAGGATGTCCATGAGTCCACCACCCAAACCTAAGGGGCACCTGACATTAGCTGGGGACAGTAAGGCAGCTGGTTGTTGTGTTACTCACATGACACCCTCGTTAACTGTCAGCCATTTGCCCTTAAGATTGTAAAGACTGAAAAGGTACTTTGACAGGATATAAATGCACATCCCCCAGGTTTTCAATGTAAAATTTAGTTGTTTGAATTTCATTCAGAAACAGGCAAAGAAAAAAAAATGTTGCTTCTCTATGATAGTACTAAAGGATTACATACAACAACATAAAAAAAACAGAATAGGCTTACATTTTACATGTTGCTTCTCTATGATAGTACTAAAGGATTACATACAACAACTTAAAAAAAACAGAATAGGCTTACATTTCTAGCTAGCTGTCAAAGCAGATTGAAATATCTACCTATGAAACTCACGTCCCAATGTGTTGGCCAGGGATCTTCCCACGCTTGTCTTACCAACACCAGGGGGTCCAACAAAACACAGAATAGGACCTTTAAGGGAGTTCTTGAGTTGACGAACAGCCAGATATTCAATGATTCTTTTCTTGAGTTTGTCAAGTCCGTAATGGTCTGCATCTAAATCTTTTCTGTAACAAACACATATATCAGTAGAGAAACACTTCCAGAATAAATAGAAAATAAGAAACACTATAATGTCAGGATTTACAATAAAGCTTTAGTAATATTTATTCATATACCTGTAATCTGGAATATTTACTCTTATACCCAGAAATCTTCTAGAAAATATTTACCCTAATGCCCACTAATCTTCTATAACACTTTCTCTTATACCCGCTTGTCTTCTAGAATATTTACTTTTCTGCCCTGTTATCTTCTAGAATATTTTTTTACTCTAATGCCCTGTTATCTTCAAGAATATTTTTTTACTCTTATGCCCTGTTATCTACTAGAATATTTATACACATCAGAAACATTTACTCTATTACATATTGTTATGCCAAGCAGTCCTCTACAATATTTACTGTTATACCAAGTATTAATGACAGATATATGTGTCTGATGTTAGAGACCTTTAGGGGTACCACTGACTAGTTAGGCTAACAAGAGTTTTGCTATAAGAATGAGATATGTTATAAGCTAGAAAGACCTAGGATGTATATTAATGCTTTAAATTTAAAAATAAATTGCTAAACAATGAGGTGGAGTTTCTTTATCGAGTGGCTGTGTGATAAGCAAGTAAACAAAAGAAACATTACAAAGTAAACCCAGCAATCTTGTAAAATTAAACCTAGTAATCATATATATTGCAGACGTTACTTCAAAAAAGAAAATTATGTCCTACTCATTTCATACGTCAATCTAGTCATGCATGTTAATCAATGACTTCTGAATCTGCAATCTTGTAAATCATAAAGTTTCAAAGGTCTGAAGTAGCTGTTAAAAATTTGCTACCAGAAAAAATAAACAACTTTTCATTGCATCTTATCAATTCTTTTAATTTACTTTTGTTGACTAGTAAATCAAGTCAAGAGTAATAATAAGATAAGCTTAAAGAAAACAAGACAAAATAAAAGGTTAAAATACTTTGCTCTTACTTGGCTTGAACAATGTCTAGCGTGTCCTTTGTTCCCCTAGACCATGGCAGTTCAGTAATCAGTTCCAGATAATTTCTAGAGAAGATAAACAAAAGTTTTATCAATTTCACGTCTATTATTTAAATGTTTTTATTTGGGTAGTTGTTGATTATGCCAACTTAATTACTACAAAGTAAACATGTTTCATTTTTACTTTTAGCAATGGCATTATCATTTTAGAAATATTATTTTTAAAAGTTAGCTGATGACAAAGCCATTTTTTTGTATGTTTCGTTAAAGTATTAGGGTTAGAAAAAGAAGCTAAAAATAGTTAAATGAACGTTACAGTGGCAATGAACATAAGACTTAAAATATGGTGACCTTATCATAGCATGTTCAGGCATGTGTGCAGGCATCTTCTTCAGTCTCCTGAACTCTTTTTGAGCTGACTTCAAAGCCTGTTCAGGCATATTAGCTCCCCTCATGAAAGAAAATGATTGGGAATAATATTAGCTACAGTGTAGAGAAAAGGAATAACTGAACAAATTGGCTTAATTGTTTCAGGCTAAATTGAGATTTCATTTTTAAATCTAAAAATAAAATCCCACAATAGAAAAGGCCTTACTTAATTTTGGCTTCTAGGTCACTGCTGTCATCAATATCATCGTCCCTGTCCTCATCATCAATGTCAGCATCTTGTTTACGAAACATTCCTCTAATATTTAGAGGACGGCTCATTTCTTTCCTGGTTACTATCTCAACATTTCCTTCTTTCCTGGCTTTCTTCAGAAGTTTTAACCCCTAGTGATGCAATAAGTTGCAAACTTTTTTTTATATATAAATTTATAAAAAAAACAACAAAACAACAACTTAAAACTACTAAATAATTAATTGTTTCTAATATTTCAGAAAGTATGCATGTGGGAAACGTGATCGAGAGGCCAAGTGCGCTTGAACTTGGCTTGGGGTGCTTGAGGTTCGACACCCGACTCGGGCAGAGTTGTGTTTACTGAGCGCCTAAAGGCAGCAAGGAAAACCAACTTCCACCCCCCCCCACCCCCACTGGTCCACAAATAAGATTGGACCAAAAGAGCTCTGAGCATGCTGTAAGCATGAAAGTAGCGCTTAATAAAAGCTATAATAATAATAATAATGTGGAAAACATATGATATTTTATAGCTTTAATGTTTCTAAACAAATCAATAATTAATTGCCAACCAAGAACAACATTCTGAAACAAGAGTTTGATGATTAGCATAAAACCATATTGTAACTAGAGCAATTTAATAAAAAAAATCTGAAATTTTACAAAGAGAATTAGATGAAAAAAGAATTATACTGGATCATGTCTTTTTAGTGAAAAAACTTAAATAGAAATAAATAAAAATAAAAACTACTTTAAACTATTTATGGTTAACCAGAGAGTTAAACTAAAAGCAAGAAGTTATCATAAAATTCCCATAATGATAAAATAAGAAACAAAATTTAAAATATTGGGATTTATTGAATGAATTTTTTACAAATCTAGTAAGAAAATAAAACCAAAATGCTATTCAACACCAGACCAATACTAGCAATTGCATTCTCTGTTTGGGATCTAAGCGTTGAAAAAACAAAAGAAACTAGAACAGATCAGCACAAACGAATGCTTCTCTGGTTCGAAACCTGCCTCCACTCATCCCTTGTCAATCTACAGGAGGTTTAGGCTAAGGCATGATTATCTTTATGTATGAAGGAATGTCTGAAACTTACAAGTTAAGTGAACTACAGTAACACTGTCAGCAAATCTTTTAACTTAAACATTCTAGGACAAAAGACTAATAAGTAGTATTAATAAATAAAGACCATACAAAACACAAAGCCTAATTAATAAGATAATAGACTAAAGAAGCTTTGTAAACAGAAGGAAAACCTATATAGAAAATTTAAAGCAACCAAGGCAGAAAGAGTTTACAAAAAGTATATAAAAATTAAACACCTAACCCAAAAAGTAAGCAGACAGCTGCAGAGTGAATACATAAACAATGTAATATCTAAAGATAACAACAAAAACCTATGGTCATACATTAAGTCTAAGAAAATGGAAACAACAGGCATAGCGCCATTAAAAGATGAACATAACATAATACATAATGATAATGAAACTAAAGCAAACATCCTAAACAAATACTTTGCATCAGCATTCTCAGCCCCAGGAGACAAAGACATATTTCTTAATTTGAACCAAATAGACAACATAGAAGATTTAGTAGTACAAGAAAATGGAATTAAAAAACTATTAGCCAACACCAAACCAAATAAAGCGTCTGGACCTGATGGTATTCCAGCTAGATTACTCAAAGAACTAAGCAATGAGCTAGCCCCAGTGTTCAAAATACTCTTTCAAGCATCGCTTAACCAGGGCAGAGTACCAAAGGACTGGAAAGAAGCTAATGTCACCCCCCTATTTAAAAAAGGAGAAAAATCTGATCCAGGAAACTACAGACCAGTATCACTTACCAGCATCACATGTAAAATACTAGAACACATAATATGTAGCAATATCATAAACCACTTAGACAAACAAAATGTCCTCACACCATTCCAACATGGCTTTAGGAAATATAGATCATGTGAAACACAACTAATAGGACTAATTGATGATTTTTCAAAAGGTTTAGATAATAGTGAAGAAATAGATGCTATCTTACTAGATTTTTCCAAGGCTTTTGACAAAGTTCACCACCATAGTTTGCTTAAAAAATTAAAATATTTCGGCATTAACGGTCCACTGCATCAGTGGATTAAAGATTTTCTGATAGGGAGAGAACAAACTGTAATAATAAATGGCTCTAAATCAACACCAATAACAGTAAACTCAGGTGTACCTCAAGGAACAGTCTTGGGTCCACTACTATTTTTAATTTACATAAATGATTTACCAAATTGCATTAGTTCAGGAACAAAAGTCAGATTATTTGCAGACGATTGCATAATATATAGAACAATAAAAAAAAAACAAGACAGAGATATTTTACAAAGAGAATTAGATGAATTACAGAAATGGGAATCAAATTGGAGCATGTCTTTCCACCCAGAAAAATGTCAGTTGTTAAGAGTAACAAAAAAACTAAAACAAATTAATTCCACTTATCTTATTCATGGCAAACCAGTAACACAGACTAAAAACTCAAAATACCTAGGTGTTATAATAAATGAAAAACTGTCATGGAATCCACATATTGATGAAACTATAAAAAAATCCAACAAAGCATTAGGGTTTATTAAAAGAAATTTCTATAAATCAAATAAGAACATAAAACTAAAATGTTATTTAACCTTGGTTAGGCCAATAATAGAATATGCATCCACCGTGTGGGACCCCTCAACTCAAGAAAACATTAAGAAACTGGAACAAACACAAAATAGAGCAGTGAGATTAATAACAAACGAATATTCACATTTGACTAGGGTAACACCATTAGTAAAATCACTAAATTTAGAAAGCCTTCAGGACAGACGACTCAAAAGTAAAGTAGCAATTATACATAAAACACTGAACCATAATCTTCAAATACAAAAACAAAATTTAATAAAATACTCTGAAAGACACAAAAATAAAGGCACATTCCTCGTCCCATATGCTAGGACAAATTTGTACAAATACTCCTTCTTCCCTAGTGCTATTAGAGCATGGAATGGGTTGCCTGAGCTAGCCAGAAAAACCAGTGACTTGGCAGAATTTAAGTCATTGGTTAATATGCATGACTAAATGCATGACGCGTAGGACGTAATCATCTTCTTTTTTGAAGTAACGTCTGTATTATATAAGATAAGATAAGATTGCTTAATCTATAAGATAGCCTAATTTATAAGATAGCCTAATTTATAAGGTAAGATACTCTGAGAATGAAAGAAAATACCTCAATTTGTCTAATTAATAGAGGCAGCGCTTTCTTAAATCTTTCCACTAGATCCACAGCATCCAAGACTTCAATCTTTTCTGAAAATGAAGCTTTGACAATGGTGGAGCAGATGTCTGGCAGGTGCTGGCTGGGTACTGAGTCTAACATTTTCTACAGTCAGATAACATTGATTAAGTATAACAGTTCTATACACACAGGGATCTATTTATATTGAATATTAAACTAGTCTGAAATTTAGATAAACTTGACATAAATTTTGAGAAAAGTCTAAGACCATTCTTGACTGTTATTTATTACGATCTTTTCTATCAGGCCTTCTGTAAACACACGGCAGATCTAACACAATAGAACTTGACAACAAGAGTTTCAAATAACAATGTTGCGGTTTAATTATAAATACATCAACAGCCAATACAACACAATTGGCTACACTAATTTCAAATGTTTTAACACAAAAGAACTGCCAACTAAACTCAACAAGTGTTTCTTTCTACTCCTGGACTCGTACAGCTACATTTTTGAGGACTCACATTCTACTGCACATTCCTTACTGCTTTGCTGTCCTGGACTCAACAGTCCTTTCCTACCAATTGTCTCTCGTTCATGAAGGCTTTCGACCACATGACCATAACACTGGTCATATTTGCGTGTACTAGCAGTAATGTCCCTTGTCTAATGACAGCCACTGACTTGTGTGATTCGCCTTAGTCTCGTGTGTCAGTAGGTCACACACACATTAACCCTATCAATCCGCCACTGGAGTTACATTATTATATCATCCCTGAATATTAATAGTCAAGTAGATAACTTAAATTTGCTGCAAAAAGTTTATAAATGTTAACTTTACCGCACAAACACATTCACACACACAAACCAACTAACTCTACTCAACTCTACTCTAAACATGCAACAAATTTTCTATGGCCTCCTTTACTTGTGGAGTGACTATGGATCATCTCATAGAAATGTGAAGAAAGCCTGGGCATTAGCTATGGTCAGAATAATGTCACCCACATAGCAGCTCTCCGTACATCTGTGTGTCCAAAGGATTGGCAGGAGCAGATACAGTTTGGTATCAGAGGTGTCTCAGGATCTGCCAGAGAGTAGCACTAGATAGCACTGTTCTGCAAGCTGCCTAAGACTCACTGGCTCCTAATTTTTCCTCTGGGTTGACTCCTGAAGCCTTTCCCATGTTTGGTTATAGCCACAAGACAACAAGGATTTGTATTTATAATTTTCCTTCTCCTAGGTAGGTAGCCAGCCAAGGCTGATGAGCCCCTCCCGTCCAAAGCTTAATTTAATAATTACATTAAAGCCTAACCTTTAACTTTGCCACTACAGGAAGTGAAGTGTCTAACATGTCAACTAACTCTGCAGCATGTTCTCTGAAGTTTTCTGCCAGAGTGCCAAGTTCTTCACTGGACTGGATTTCTTCTTGAAAAAAAATAATGAAATATATATATCTGTTTGTAAAATGTTTTACATGTTTTGGGTGTTCTTTCAGATTTGAAGATAATTTCATCCTGGTAGAAACCTCCTGCAGGACAATGGGGGATGGCAGCAGACATGGAACAAACCGGGGACCATCTGAACAACAGTCCAGTGCACATACCCCATGACCATGCAGCACAGAGTAAATCCCACTTAGTAAGAGTTGACTCATTTTTTCTTTCAAATAAATCTTATTTTTAAAAAAGTAGCAATATTAATACAGTATACTGATAATGATTATATTTACAAAACTCTGTAAAGCTAAAAGCAAGTCATGTCTACAACTGTGGACCAGGCAGTTATTTCAGTTACCAGGAAAAGTGCAAAGACTTGTGATATGGATATTTACTTTTCAAATCTGAAAATGATATTCTAAGTTAATAAAATGCAATGTGAGCCCAAATTAGTCTGGCTGCCTGGTCATGCAGTTTATGCTCTGGACTGTCATTAGGACTTATAGATGGTCCTGGGTTTAAACCCTGCCTGTTCCCATCTCCTGTCGTCCTGCTGGAGGTTTGGACTAGAAAGTAAATTATCTTCAACTCTGAAGGAACATCCAAAACAAGTAAAACATTTTACAAACAAACATTTTAGTCTTATTAGTGAAGCAAAGAACTCTGTAAATAGTTCATATCATAATATTAAAAGATCGACTTAAAACAAAATTTAAGAAAACAGTACACTGCTACAGACAAAAAAAACAAAAACCTAGTGTCCAAACAATGTATCCAAGCAGTCATACCATTATCAGAATCAGATAACTTGTCAAGCTGTTTGACACTAGCAACTGGATATGGAGTTTCTTGCAAAAGTGACTCCACTCTAAAACGGCAAAGTCCTGTCACAAGCAAAGTATAGGCTGGTCTGGGCCAGTTGGTTCCAGTTATTTGAACGACAACTGCTGCAGTTCCTATTGGGTGTAGACGTGAAAGGTCTTCATCCTGAAAAAAAAATATTATAATTTTTTTTAGCAATTTAGTTTTGTGTGCTAAACACTGTAATGCAATGTCCTAAATTCTGTTACAATTTATGGGTGTAAATCCAACTTTAAAGACCAAATGAAGAGTTTTTTTTCGAAATTGAGATAGCAATTGATTTAGATAGTAGATAGCATCAAAGTTAGTTCCTAAAATTTTGAGATTTTAGAAAAGCATATTTATATTAGAAAAAGTAATTTGAAAGTGTAAAAAGTAACGAGATTTAAAAATCAGCTTCAATGGCCGAAAGCCGAAGTGACGTCTTGTAATGGACTGCGAAAATGTAAATAAAAATAGACATGGCTGGATACGTTATTGATAGCGATTCAGATGATATACTTATCTAAATCTAGCTGTCAAACAATTTTAAATGATACTTATCATGGGATGCACCAAAATGCCCTGAAGATAACTCTTCTACTTTTTCAAAATATATTATAGAGCAGACTATTTAATTAATATAATTATAGATAGATTAATTTTAGATAGGACTACTAGTCTAGGACTAGTCACTTAGACTTGAGTCAGTAGAGTAGAGACGGAGAGAGTATACTTAGTATACTATAGATAGAGTAGCTCAGACTGACTAGAGTCACTAGATCTAGGACTAGGTATACTACCGTATATTATACAGTATATAAGTCTATTATAATTTTTATTATAACAAAACTAAGTAAATGGCTAGATCTATATTTCTATTTAAAGTATTTTCTATCTATCTCTAATTCTAGCTAGGCCTTCTAACACTTGTACTAGTCACTTATCACTCACTAGATCTAGTTTATAATACTTGACTTGTAATACACAATGTAATAATACTAATAGTTTATAAACTAGTAGATTTAAGACATTTAAGTAGATCTAGAGTAATCTAGACTAGCTTCTATGTTAAGTCTAAGCCTAAGTCCAGTCGCCAACATTTTAATTTTTTAATGCTTGAATTTGTATATCTCTGTAAATTTGTAATAGTAAGACCTAGTGAGTAGTGTCCTAGCATAATTCATAGATATAAATATAATATTATATTAGTCAAGGACTAAACCTAAAGCCTAAGCTAAATCTATATAGAATATATTTATAATAGATCTAATATATAGTAATTATATAGCCCTTACTATACTTATTAATAAGGCTAGACTTTAGATCTAAAAAAATAATAAGTCATCATCTATATTGGTAATATTAAATACAGATCTATACTAAACACATGTGACATGTCTTTAAGTCTTAAACTTAAACAGGGCCAATCCTAACGATTGTGGGCCCTATGTGAAACTGATTGCGCAGGGCCTAGTCTGTATGGGAATAAGGATAATAAGTGGAAATTAAGATTTTGTATTAAAATTTTTTTACTTTGAATTCATCTTTACTAAGTACAAGATTACGATCAAATTAACTTTACTTTACGAACTTTGCAACCTTTTAAAGTAAATAAAGTATAGGATGGAAACTTACGATTAAAGTGAAAATTTGCCTGATTATTACATTATATTACATGAAAGCTTACAATGCCTTTTTTCGTTTATCGCGTGAAGGATTAGCGTTTTCCAGAATGAATGACACCCACAAATGACAATTTTGTCTATTTTCAGGAGAGTTTTATGAGCTTTCATGAGATTTCCAGGTTTTATATATACCATATATATATATATATATATATATATATATATTGCAATTTAACAATTGCACCTAGAATTAGCGCGGGGCCTATGAGAGTGCAGGGCCCACTGCGACCACATAGGTTGCAGTGGCTTAAGACCGGCCCTGGTCTTAAATATATTAGATTGCCTAGACCTCTAGAGTAGAGTAATTTATTATTATTAAGAACAATAAGAGTTAGATGTTAATGTTAGATCAGATAATCAGTAAAACATATAATATATATATATATATAACCACTAGTTCTATATATATGTATACATAATTAAGTATAAATGTTAATAAGTAAATTTTTTAAAATCTATTTTACAGAAAACATATATGACATGTGGCATACAGACAAGCTTACTAGATGGATCTTTCATCATTTTGGAAATACAAGAAGAGTTAATATTCCCTGTTTCTATTGTGAAACAAATCACAGAAGCATTCTACAATTTTATTTTATTTAATAAATACCAATAAATGTAAATACAAAATCACATTTTGATAGAGTTCTTCATTATACACACAACATTATTTTAGTTATGTTCCTTTTCACTTGCTAGGTTTACACAAAGTTTCGAATCAGGATTCAATATTATTATGTCATAGCCCAAAACTCCAGCAGGATGTTAGTTAATGGCAGTGGTTAATGTTTGAACCTGAGACCACAGAGAAGACAGTTCGGAGCGCAAACCACACAACTTTCTGCGTTTTGAAACTTATTCAAATTTTGATCATTTCTATGTTATTGCAGATTTGAATGTTCATTGCAATGATGACTAAATCTGTAAAGGGGTTACATTTTTAAAAAATAAGAGTTGGATCTCATTCTTCGAATGTTGCTATTTATTAGAAATTGCAACGTGGAATACATATTAGAGGCCAAAAGAAAATCCACTGCAGAGGGAAGACGTAGACGTCGTAAAGAACATTTAAATTGACCACCAGCTGAAAATGGTTATGTCTTCGCTGGACGCGGCAAAATATCTAGTTTGCAGCTAGGGCTGCGTAGCCATGGAAAATACTGCATTCCTCATTAATCTTTCGACTCGACTGCCAGCCTTATTTATTTAACACTTTAAATTATAAATAGCTCTGCATTTTTAATAACAATATTAAAATATATATATATATATATATATTTAGTGATTAACTGCCAATAATTGGGTTACTAAAATTTAATAAAATGAGTTGCATAACTACCATCAACAGTAGCCAATATGCATTACTTAATATTATATTGATACTACAATTTATTTTCCACTTCCCTGACTTCCCAGAGAAAAGAAAAAAAAACAACTCCTTTTCCAGTAGAATAATCTCTTTCATTTATAGTCTAAACACAATTTAAAACTTTTTTACAGTTACAGATTAACTTGCTAGCTTAACTATCTAATGATTCTATTCCAATCAACAAATGAATCAAGTGTGGGGTAAATTAAAATTCTTCAATTTTTACAAATAGATTTATAGAACTATTTAACTTAAGTCGTATATTAATAATATTATAGAATTGTTAGATCTAGGTCTAATTTTTGCCTTATAGATTAGTTTTTAGAAATTTAGATCTATATCAGACTACTTTTAAGTCTAGGTTAAGGTTAAAGCTATTTGCTAGTGTTGTACGGGATTGTGACTAGATTCAAACTAAATATAATCGTGTACTACAATAACTACAGTGAATGAGCTCAACATTATAATTATGTTGTTTTTTTCCCATATTGGGCCTATTTAGGGACGACTATAGGTTAATAATCACTATTAAGTGTATAGATAGAGTATATAATTTTAAACTTTGTTTTTCTAGATTTAGGCCCAGCACCTCGATAGGATCAGTCTAGATAGATCTATATAGATAGGTCTAATCTCTAAATATCCAATACTACTATTACTAGATCTAGACTTCATATAATTGAATTTAGATCTAAATTTAGGTCTACTTCATACATCATTAATGATCTGAGAAAAGAAGATCTAGTTCTTGATCAAAAGCAGTAGATGTAGAACT
The DNA here is from genome assembly GCA_030265305.1 of Biomphalaria pfeifferi. NCBI lineage: Eukaryota > Metazoa > Mollusca > Gastropoda > Planorbidae > Biomphalaria > Biomphalaria pfeifferi. The sequence goes on from JASAOG010000166.1 coordinate 148,285, forward strand.
AGAATAAGCCTGAAGCAGTAACATAAGCCATAAATTGCGTAACTTGACTAAAACGAAACATGTGAACTGAGGCACGCGGTACTGCGTGGGCTGAAACGCTGTTCGCTTGACTAGATCAAGAATAAGCAGACAAACAGTATTTCTAACATGCAAAGCCATAAATTGCGTCATTTGACCTAATTTCCCCAACTCTAACATCCACTTTTTATAAATTGGTGTGTTTTAGTCGCCTTTGTTTTCAGAAACAGGCATTCCTGTAAAAAGGAATAGGGAAATACGCTAATCCATATACTGAAAAATTTGACCTAATTTCCCCTAAACTACGTCATCGACCTTGGTTGTCTGGGAAATACTAATCTCGAATGGCTTCGAGATTGTGAAATTTAATAGTCCCTAAAACGCACATTAAATTGCTTATATCTAAATAACTACAAAGAATATATGTCTAATATTTCGTATTATTCGCATTATGAAACTAAAAAAAAGTATTACACCAGTTTCCGCATCTGACCCCAAAACCTCTTCAGTTGGTCTTTATATAAATTTGTCTGGAAAATTATTTATAAGTTTGTTATGTTCTTTATTGAAAATATATAGATTTTTTGGGTGTTTGTTCAAGAATGAATAGGACCAATATTTGAACAGAGTAGTAGAGCTACTTACAACATCATCAGAGTCACTAGTCTTGGGAACAACTCCAATAATTGTGCTTTTTAAGGTACTCTGTCCAAGCAAACGACTCTTCACCATATTCATGCTGAACAATATTTAGAGTCCATGTGAAATAAAAACATTAAACAAGCAAAATGTAAAAGTGCTTTAAAAAAAAAAACAAAGCTTATCTAAAGGGTGAGAACTCTGCCCTTAAAACTAAATCAATGATGTACACATGATTTCCCTTATATTTTATATGATATCAAACAAAATAATGTTAGCAATAGACAAAGAGTAGTATAGTATATGAACATACTATATGTATATTTAAATATAGAGTCTAGAACATATTGAATCCTCTTGAATTCTAATTCTACAGACTAAACTGGTCTAAACAGATGAGTTCTAGACTATTATTACTATACTATACTATACTATACATTACAATATTACATGATTACTGCAGTCTATTAAATCTAAAACTTCATTAGATCTAGAAGTACTAGATCTATTATCTAGATCTAGATAGAATCTATTTAATTCTATTTACTTTTTAAGACTCCTGACGGGAATTCTCATTGACGACCCTGGAAGAAGTACATTATCCGTAATCAAAAGAAGTGGAATGCGCCGAGGTATTGATATTGAAGACGCCATTGTTTCGTTTAAACTTTAATTAACGTTAGAGTTTTAATAAATGTAGTATCAATCTAGATCTAGTCATGCAGATCTGTTTAGAAACTACATAGATCTAGACGTCTAAAAAGATCTAGAATCTATATCTGGCCTAAGATCATGAAGTATGAAGATGAAGATAAAAATCCAGATTCTACTTGACTAGTACAAAACTCTAGTTCTCTTGAACTTTAACCTTTCCTTGTTTCATTTTCACATCCTATTACTTCCGGTTTTCATAATACTGTAAATATCCAAATATCCACACATCATAACGACTAACGATGAGGCATTCCTAGATTTTCACTGATGCCAACGCTTTATTATTAGGCTAACCTTGATAAATTGACAGGCGACTGCGCTACACCTACAACACCAGACCCGGAAAAAAACAACAACAACAGGAACCGAAACAATGGAGAGACCATAGGATCAGAAATTAAAACAGATTATAATATGCACGGTTACTCATCTGACAAAATTTGCGATTCCCGTCTAAGACTCAAAAACAAAGATAAACTGCTGCAGGGGTGAACGACTGTATAAAAAATACAATAAACATGCATATGATGTGTAAATATATAGCTTTTATATACTTATATAATAATCATCATTTGCCTCCTTCAGTCGTAGAACGACTATGGTTCATTTCAGAGCACACTTCCTCGAGTGGCTGTGGAGCCCTATTTTGGAGAGTCACTCCCGTCCACAGATGGCTTTTGCTTCGGTGGTAGAGTTGGCTGTTTTTCGGATTGTACATTTTTCTTCCTGAGCTGAGACCCATGTACTTTCACTGTCCATAGCTTTCTTGGACACTGTCTCTCTCCATCTGGTGCGGTCTAGAGCTATATGTCTTGTCAGTATTGATTTCAGGGTTCGTAGCGCTCCTAAAATCTCCAAAAAATGAAGTCTCCTAAAAATTGCCAGAAGTCTCCTAAAATTTTGTCCAATCTCCTAAAATTTGTAACCAATGTTTTTTTAAAATATAATTTTGCTTATTTTTGCAAAAATGTGAAAGAAAAAAAAACAGCGTAACTATATAGCTTTCTAAGCGTTCTGTTCGCGTGACGTTACGGGCTGGTTGTGTTAATGAGCTGACCAGTGACGCGTTTCACCCACTTGTGAAGCGCGACCTCGTGATTGAAGATGGCCTTGGCTCAAGCAAGCATTTCACCTGGCATTATTTATTTTTCTTTTGAAGGCAGAGTAGTAATTAAGGTTGTTTCTTTTCATTGTTACGACTGAAAACGCGCTAGATCTAGTGTGTAGTGACTATAATAAAAAGAGCAATTACCAGCCTAATGTGTAGGCTACACCCCTCCTGGCCCTATCCCCTCTCTCCCCCAAAATCTTCTTGTAACAGTAAGAGTGACTTCGCGTGGAAAGTCCGTAAATCATCCAGATCTAGCTAGTAATAGTAGCATATCTAGAGTTAGATTTTAAGAAATGCGCTAGATTCTACATTTACGCTAAATCACTAGAATCTAGTGACGATAATTCGCACGCAGCCATGATAAGTCCGCAAATTTTAGTCACTTAGATCTAGAGTCTAGATTTACTGTAGATTCAGTGTAAAGATAATTCGCACACAGCCGTGAAAAGTCCGCGAATTTAGCGACTTAGATCTAGAGTCTATATCTAGATTCGGTGAAGATAATTCGCACACGAGTACAGCCGTGAAAAGTCCGCGAATTTAGTGACTTAGATCTAGATTCGAGTCTAGATCTACGATAGATTCGCTGAAGATAATTCGTACACAGCCGTGAAAAGTCCGCGAATTATTAGTGACTTAGCTCTAGACTCAAGATTTACGCTAAATCACTTCTAGTGAAGATAATTACTAACCCGGTGAAGCCGTGAAAAGTCCGCAAATTTTAGTGACTTAGATCAAGGGCCTAGATCTACTGTAGATTTAACTAAAATATTTCGCACTCAGCTGTGAAAAGTACGTAAAGGTTATTTCACTTGTAAAAAAAACGTTACTGGGTCTAGTACCCCCCCCCCCACGCCCCCAATCCAAAAGCCATTATTTAGTAACCAAATGTGAATTAAACATACAAATAGGCCTTTATATTACAGGCTCTGTTTATGAGTAGGATTTAAGCACAGTTTAAAAAAAAAATAAAAACATTACTTCAAATGCACACCATGACTCTAGTAGCCTATCTATAATTTTAAGATACACATAGGAACTAAACATGTACATTTACATCACAGAGAATACATGTTATGGAGGCTTCTCAAAGAATGTTTCTTTTTTTTTTTTTTAAATGGAATACTAACCATTAGAAATGTTCTTTAATAAATCTTTCAAAAAAAAAAAAAAGGTTGTTTGAGGTTTTAGAATGACAGTCAAGTTGATACTTAAAAATAACTTTCCTTACATTTTTTTGTGGACATATCACAGCTGATGACATTGTAGGCTATCATTGTTTCTGTTCTGAGTGGGAAGCTGGCAAGATATTTATTATTTCCAAACTCAAGTAACAATAATTGATTTGATATATGCATAGTTTTGTGTATGTTTTACAATGTATCACACAAACGGACGGGACACACACACATATAATATAATATATATACACATATACATTTCATCCTTAAAAAACCTCCTAAAATTTTGTCATGGAAAAGTGCTACTAACCCTGATTGATGTTCACTGATTTGAGGTGACGTTTTATTACATCTATGTAACGGAGGTGGGGGCGACCAGTTTTTTTTATGTTCAGTTTTCTCTCTTGCTTTGCGTAGGTGGTCCATGATTCACTGCCATACAGCAGTGTACTCATAACGCATGCCTTGTAGACTTCCATTTTGGTCACCATAGTTAGCTTATGGTTTTCCCAAACTCTTGGCCTGAGTCTAGCGAAGGTCGAGGCAGCCTTCCCTATGCGTTTTTTTTTTATCTCCTCTTCTAGAGACAGGTCATCTTTAATTGTGGATCCCAGATAGCAGAATTCGTTTACGGCGTCCAGCTTGTTATCGTCTATACTCTATGAGGATGGAGAGTGGTGTTGTAGCAGGTGGTCCCATAACATTTGTTTTCTTCGTGCTAATAGTTAAGCCATATTCTTTACAGGCCTGAGAGAAGCGGGACATTAGTGACTGAAGTTCCTCTTGCGTGTGTGCCACTACCGCTGCGTCATCCGCGAATAACATATATCTCTTACCAGGGTGGTTCTGATTTTAGATTTGGCCCTCAGTCTGGCAATATTTAGGAGTTTGCCATCAAATCTGGAATGGAGATAGATGCCTTCGGTGGTTTTATAAAACGCGTTGTGGATTAGCAGTGAAAATAGTATGCCATAGAGGGTTGGGGCCAGGACACATCCTTGTTTAACTCCGCTGTTCATACAGCCAATGTACCATATGTATAATAATATAATATATAAAAGCTATATTTAAACCTAATCTAGTGGAAATCGCAAAAAAATTGCACCCACGAGGTACGGCAGCACAAGTCAACTTAGCCTATCAACCTATCGTATTTTTTTTTTGAAGTAACGTCTGTATTGTTCAAGATTAGATAGGAATAGTGAGTTCTCATTGCATACCACAGACCATGGAAAAATGTACAGACATATATATAGGTCTCTTTTTTTTTAAAATATATAATATATTTATGTATATAGATGTAGGTATGTGGCACAATGATAATCTTTTTTCTTGAAATCGAAATTAGAACACGTCTACTTCCTATTCTATCATTTTATGTCTATAACTCTATTACCAGATTAATGACTAGAATACTGTGTCGACTAAAATCGTTTAAAGTCTAAACTTTAGGCCTACTCTTAAGTCTAGAGCTAGATAAAACTATTGTTTTTGGTAATCTTAGACTAGACTAGTCACGACACTAGTTCACTTGTTAGTCACAGATGAGAAAGTAAGTTAGGGACATAGAATTAGATAGATTGGCAAGATCTATCATCTAGTGATCTACATCTCTATATAGATCTAGATATGGATCATGACAGATCTGGTCAATATGGATCATATCATATGCATCAGATCATGATCATCCATGTTGTTGTTATTATAATTATATTGTAATAAATATTGTTAATCAATGACTTATCTTAAATGATTTAAAGTTTTTTAAACTTAACAACTTTGCTAGTACAAGTAGATCTCAAGTACTGAAGTCAGTGAAGATGTGAATGAAGACAATGAAGTAGATTAATATTATGATTCGTGTGTATTGATAGATCTAGATCTAGATAAAGATATTATTTTCATTAGAATAATATCATAAATATGATGACTAATAGTAGACTATAATTATAATATAATATATATATATATATATAATATATGTAAATTCTAATAATTCTATCTAGTTATAAATATAATATTTATGATTTTATCTAGATCTAGTGCAGACACTGAGAAACTATTACTAGACACTAGATCTAGTTAAATCTAGTTACTAGTAGTAGAAGTTAGGACTATAGTATGTTACATTATGTATGTAGCATAAAGGCCAGCCTAAGGCTAAGGCACCCTAAGTCTAAGTGTAAGGTAATCTTTTAGATCTAGATTCTAATTATTATTACTAATTAAAATAATTTATTTGTTATGTAAATTCAGTAATGTTACATCTAGGGGTCTAGTCAATCTAGATTATTCTAGATATGGTATCATATAATAATAATAATAATATAGATCTAGATGAGATGTTGCAGATCTGGATGATTCTATTGTTCTGGAGTCTAGATAATATTAATTTTATTTAATAGGATCTACAAAATGTTGTGTATATAATAATTTAGATGTATGGAAACTAAGTGTAACTAACCTATATGACAATCTGTTAGCATATATCTTCAGAAAGACCTGGGAGAAGTCTAGTCTATGTAAAGCTCTGAGTATTTATAATTTATATTTAAAAAAATGCATCTAGATATACTTGCAAAAATAGTGGTAATATATTGTTACGATCTTCTCAATCAGGTTTTCTGTAAACACTGCTAAACACATCTAACTCAAGAACTTTACAACAATAGTTCCAAAAAATTGCCTGGTAGTTTAATCACAAATACATCCACAGCCAATACTAAACAATTGGCTACACTAACTACAAATGCTTTCTTGTACAGAACAGAACTGCCTACTAAACACTACTAGTCTTTGTCTACTCCTGGACTAGAACAGCTACATTCTCAAGAACTCACATTGTACTGCACCGTTCTAACTGCCTTGCTGTCCTGGACTGCACTCTTTTTCTTACACACTATCTCTGGTTCCTGCCCCCCCCCCCCCCATGCCCCAATCTGTATAGTGCCTATGTGTCCACCCAGCTCTAATGGGTACCTGACATTAGTTTGGGAAAAGTAAAGGTGGTTGGTCATTGTGCTGGCCACATAACACCCTCGTTTACCTTGGGCCACAGAAACCAATGACCTTTACATCATCTGCCCCATAGATAGCAAGGTCTGAAAGGGGAACTTTACTTTTTACTTTAATCTTAGTAGAATTGAGTTGTACAGCTAGAAGTTTATAATTTATAATAATTGTTTTAGACAACATTGAACAAAGAAATTCTGCATTAAATTCCAGATCAGACCAAAAAAAAAGAAAGAGAGATGCTTCCTTTTGTTTTAAAATAAATTTTTAAAATGTTACGAGGGGAAAGCTATACCTTAAATAGCTCTACCAAGGAACTCATCCAGGATGCTGCATCTGTGTTAGTAAATAAATTAGCTGCTGCTATTCAGGCAGGGGAAAATGATCAAGCCAAGCAAATAGTTGACAAACTGGCCAACTTGAAGCTCAAACTAGACATCAGCATTCCAAAAGATGAAAATGAACAGAGGAGCAAAGAAAAGGAGTTCAGGTAGTAACATTTGTTTCGCTAAAATTCATTTTCCCCATTTTACCTTCACCTATTCCTTAGTCTGTTGGACCGTTGTGCCCCATGCAAGATTTGTCGACCGGCTTTCTCCATTCCTCTGTCTTTTGCCTGGATAGAACCTCTTTCATAGGCAGGCCCGTCCATTCTTTTTTGTAGTCTTCCTATCACTTTCTCTGTCTGCTTCTTCTTCTTTTACCTGGTACTGTTCCCTGAAAGAAGGTCTTGCGAGCTTAGAAGACCTTGTAATATGCTTATAATAATATATGTTACACTTAGTTGAATTAATTAAAGAGGGTGTCAAATTGTCATTATTACTTGAGTTTCTCTTGCAAATTTATTACTACTAAACTTCTTTGACCTAATTACTAGTCTCATTATTAATGTCATGGTGGCGCTGTGGCTGAGTGGTAAGTACTTGGCTTCCAAATCCTGGTGACACTGGGATTTTTAATTTCAGGATCTTTAGGGCGCCTATGTGTCCACCCAGCTCTAATGGGTACTTCACATTAGCTTTGGGAAAGTAAAATTGATTGGTCATAATGCTAATCACATGACACCCTCGTTAGCTGTGGGACACAGAAACAGATGGCCTTTACATCATCTGCCCTATAGATCTCGAAGTCTGAAAGGGAAACTTATTGTCATAAAGAGAATTGTATTTTAATTATTGTGAGTTGAACTAATGACTTAAAGCAAAATATCTGAATAAAAATGTTAAAACAACCATTGCTTGAACTATATTATTACATTAATTTTCTTGAATATTGGTACATCTTTATTTCTCATTTTCAGTATTAGAGTTCATGTTGAGGACAGAGTATCTGAAGGATGTTACTTTAACCTGATGGTGAAAGCCTGTGACACAATAACGGATCTCAAAAGAAAGGTTTGCATTTCTTTTTTTGTGTGAACGATTTCAAAACTTAGGATTAAACAGCATATCAAACTAAGAAATACCTAGGTGTTATAATAAATGAAAAACTGTCATGGAATCCACATATTGATGAAACTATAAAAAAATCCAACAAAGCATTAGGGTTTATTAAAAGAAATTTCTATAAATCAAATAAGAACATAAAACTAAAATGTTATTTAACCTTGGTTAGGCCAATAATAGAATATGCATCCACCGTGTGGGACCCCTCAACTCAAGAAAACATTAAGAAACTGGAACAAACACAAAATAGAGCAGTGAGATTCATAACAAACGAATATTCACATTTGACTAGGGTAACACCATTGGTAAAATCACTAAATTTAGAAAGCCTTCAGGACAGAAGACTCAAAAGTAAAGTAGCAATTATACATAAAACACTGAACCATAATCTTCAAATACAAAAACAAAATTTAATAAAATACTCTGCAAGACACAAAAATAAAGGCACATTTCTCGTCCCATATGCTAGGACAAATTTGTACAAATACTCCTTCTTCCCTAGTGCTATTAGAGCATGGAATGGGTTGCCTGAGCTAGCCAGAAAAACCAGTGACTTGGCAGAATTTAAGTCATTGGTTAATATGCATGACTAAATGCATGACGCGTAGGACGTAATCATCTTCTTTTTTGAAGTAACGTCTGTATTATATAAGATAAGATAAGATAAGAAGAGACCTTGTTGAAGGTACTTGAAGATTCAGGCAAACAGTCCAAAGTTACTAAGATATAGTTGTATTGTTACGTTTTTCTGAATCTTCTGGCTAAATGTATTAGTAGGCACACAAATAAAAACACTGCAAAGAACTTGACGACTCAGCTTTCAGTTTCATATACTTTAATGACTATTAACTCTAACAATTTGTCACTGTAACATGTAGCGTAGAAGACTGTACAATATCTGTCAGTTTACAGTTAGCTATACTTCGTTGCAATTCATCTCTTCACTTCGTTGCAATTCATCTCTTCTCAACTTGCATCGAGCCGTATTCCACAGAACAGACCAACGACACACTTCCCAGTGTCGCTCCAGATCTCCCAAAGCTGAACCAAGTCGTACTCAAGTCTACCAAATCAGAGCTGCACCCATCTTACATCGACTGTAACGGCTCAAGTCCACTGTAGTTCGCTGTATAGACTTTAACGACAGTAGTCCACTCCAGTTAACTCTACCCTAGTTAACTTGCATCGAGTCGTACGCATGTCTCTTCCACAAGAGCCGCACACGTCTTACATCGTCTGTATCGACTGTAACGGCTCACTCACGACTGACTTTCACTCTCTGGCTTATATAGAGTCCCTAATCGCTCCTCCAAAGTTGCACAAACACTGCTACTATCATCTGGAACAACACGTGAGGAAACGTCACATCCTGTCTTTATTTATACATGTAAATTCCAGAGAACACCAGCTGCAGTGTCGTCAAGCGGGGTCACAAGTTGTGACCTCTATCTGTCACTGGATATTACTAGTACCTTCTGGAATAACACGTAAGGACACGTCACATCTTTGTTTATACATGTACATTCCAGAGGACACCCGCTGCTGTGTTATCTTGCAGGGGTCACATGTTAACCTCTTCCTGTCACTGGTCATTTGTAACACTATTTTAAATTATTTTTTTTATGCTGAAGGAAGTGTCTATCTCCTGTGTATTTCTAGGTCATGTTGATGCACGATTTCCCCATGGAAGTACAGAGGTGGATCATTGGCAAGAAAATCTTCAGTGACACAGATAAGCTAGGTCAGTGTGGAGTGAAAGCATCGAACCACACCATATACTTGTATCTTGTGACGGCTCGATCTGTGGGACTTAATCAACAAAGTTATCAACAGGAGAGACAATCCTTAAGTACGTAAGCACTTCAAATTAATTTTTCGTTTGATTTATGGCTTGCTTAAAACTTTACTGTTTAAGCATAAGAAATAATTGTTAATTTTACATAGACCTAGATCTAATGGCTGGAAAATGTATTTGTCTAATTTTACCTTTCTATGCAAATCATTTTGTTATGAAATACCAAATTTGTGACTTTCATGCTTGTTGGATATGAGTAAATAAACTATAGACTTATGCATCAAGAAAGGAGCTAATGTTTTGGTATATTGGGCTAGTAATGTAGAGTGACTGCCTAATTAAATAGACTGGTCCTTGGCTAAAATAATTTTGCCCTTTTATTATTGTTGTCATTAACTCTACGGTATTGCATTTTATTTTCTTAGTTGAAGGCAGAGCTCTGCAGCCTTTAGCACTATCTCAAGAAGGAGGTAACTATTTACTAAATTTATCCTGCTTGATGATTTCCCCTTTAGTACCCCTGATTACCTTAATTTGAAATGGTTGTCATGGCTAAATTTAAATTTAGACTCTGAAAGTACTGTTTAAAGATAGCATACTAGAAATTCATACATCAGAAAGAACCAGAAGCCACTCTGATAAAATTTGCCAGCAACTATTAGTGAACTGTAGTATTTCTTTGATTGCTTTAGCATCACTATACTTTTTTTTTTTACAAAGGAAGACAATCTGATGATATTTTACAAAGTGCAAAAATTGAAAAATTAGTTTCCATTCATCATTCTCACTGTCATAAGTCAGATTACTGTAGGTCTAAATTTATACATCCCCAAACTATTTTTAGTCTTACTGTAGTTCAGGTTTTGAGAAACTGACCATGGATAGCATGAGGGGTTGTGATATCATGGTCTACAGCTTCTTGTGGAGAATAGGGAAAGTATAAAAGGTGTGTGGATGATAAAGCGGGAGAAGTAGAGAACCTTTATTTGAGAAGAGAAAGGTTTTTTAGATTTCTGAAAGCGGTGTGTGACTATATTTCTCATTCGTTGATTTGATTGAACTTTGTATTCTATGTAAATAAGTGATGAGTTGTTGGTGAAATACTACAAGCATTACTTGATTCTTTCTTTTTGATACTCAAAGTTCAATTAGTAAAATTCTAAATGGAATGTATTCTTCCATTAGATGATTCCTGTGCCTGGACACCATTACAGCAAGGTCTAGAGGAACTAGAGCACACCATAGTCCACAGTGGTATGGCTAGCAGGCAAGCATCCAAAGCTTCACTCACCAGTTCAAGTTCATTACTACAGGTCAAGATTAAGATAGATTTCTACTTAATACAGTTAGACCTGAAAATAGATTTCTACTTAATACAGTTAGACCTGAAGATAGATTTCTACTTAATACAGTTTGACCTGAAGACAGATTTCTACTTACGGGTCAAAAATAATCATTTTTCATTAAAAAAAATAGATTTTTCAAAAGTTGCATATTATGTTAGAATAATATCTAATAAATGATATAGTTTAGCTAAAATCGCTAAAATAAAAGTATTTTAATGTAAAAAATTAGTTAGAAAGGGGTAGGGGTAAGCTAATTTTGCTCTAAATGTAGAAAAAATCGCCGTTTTACGATGCCGATTACTGCGTAGCCCGCCATAAAACTGGGTCATGTTTGGTGTCTTTTTAAAGCTTACGGTCAGCTCTACAAGTCCATTTCAATGACTCATTCATCTAAAAATAACCATAGCCTTGAAACTAGTTCAGACTAGACCACTACACGTGTCTCTATTCAAATCTGATTGGATCATGATGTGTATTTATGAAATAAACGTTTTTGTTTGGTTCCTTCCGGCCATGTGGTTCCGATGTTTACAGGAACAATGATGGCGTCTGTGAATCGATAGAAGACCCTTTTGGATATTGTATGCTATCTTTGCCATTATTGTTTACGGTAAGTACATTTTTCCTAATATTTATAAAGATCTAGATATAGCAATATCATAAAAACATAGATCTAGGGGTCGGACAAGCACATATTCAGTGTTTAGGTCGTACTAGATCTAGTTCTAGTTACTACACTTAGACTTGGAGCTAGGCTAGTCTAAGGCTATAGCAGGCTAAGGCTACCCTAGATTTAGATAGTTACGATAGTAGATCTAGAGCTAGATTCATATTCTAGATGCCTTAGTATTTGGATTGATCTAGTTCTATAAACTAGATCTAGAAACTTGATTTCATTTTAGATCTATATAGATCTATCTCTATCATCTATCTTGTCTACTTTAGTCTAGATTCTTCTGCAGAAGAGATGATTAGATTCTAGAATAGATATTAGATCTAGATCTATACATCTAATATAGTCTAGATCTAGTTGTTGCCTTTTCTAGATCTAAAATAACTTTGATGACTCAAGAATAAATAGTCTGAGTAGTGAAAAAATGAGTAATGACAAATGAGAGAGTCCTGGTAGTGTATATGTATTTACTAGATTTCTAGATCTAAATTTTACTGGGTTACAATCAACAATGGCATGCATACATTAACTTTTTCCTTTTATTTCCAGTCTCTAGTTCTCCTGACTACAATTAGAAGTAATGATCTACCTAATCTGTTACAAGGATAAAGACAGATCTACACACTTTTGGAATTGTAGGTAAGAAAAAAAAAGTTTTGTCCATTCATTTTTTTTCTATCATTCTTTTTAGTTCTTGATTATATATTGAGTAAATAACACTACTGCTATACATATCATTTGAATATTTTCATAATATTTAATTTATATTTTCATTTTCTTTATATCAACAGATCAAAACAACACATGCAGTACACTGACCCTTCCTCTTGTTGGAAGAAAACATCACCACATACTAGTACCTTGTCAGCCATCTACCCTGTCTGAAAACTGCCTAAATACTGCAGTATGACATAGAAATACTTCATATTCAAACACCACATCACATGCTGCTTATCACATATATAGCAATAATGTCCACTTTATAGACCTTTGTTGTTGTTAAATCATGTTAATTAACAACCTGGGATTCTTTTCTCGTTGGATGCTGTTGTTGACCACCACCTCCAGCTACAAAGACTCTTACATCATTATAAATTTCTACCTAACTTATTTCATTACAAGATTCATCATCAAGTACTGCATGGTTCCCGGTGAACCAATTTATCATCAGCTACTGTTTGAACATAAATAAGGACCACAGTTTTTCTGTCATTGTAGCTGTACACATGCAATGAACTTCAGTCTCGCAATGTCACATTATATCAGCATTTCTTACCATCTATAACATTTATACTGCAAAGCATACATATGTGCTCAATGGCTATATATAAAAAGCCATATCATATTACAATGAAGGACTATCTACTATAAAGGCATTGGACTCTACAATTATTCAGCCACCTAAAATATACAAGTTGCATTTATTTTCAAATACTGGTGCCATTCTTTACTGGATTTATTATTGTGTGTACTCTATCATGAGTACAAATAACATTAGCTGCTTATGAAAAAAATGCAGGCCTGAAACCTGAGAAAGACTATATTCCAAATTATTTGAACTGGTGTAGGTAATTTTATTTTTTTTACTTTGAAAAACTTTTTGTGTAAACCACATTCATATACCCAGTATTCATTATATTGTAACTATTTATTTACTTATTATTTGCATGTATTTATAATTAAGGTATACTTTATCTTGATTTTTAGTTGTTTTGGGGCTTACATTAATGTCTGAAAAGTAAATTTGGACTTATTGTCTCCGGGTTAATTTTTTTTGCGGGGGGGGGGGGGGGGGGGGGGGGCATTTATAATAAATTTTATCAATATTTTAATCAATTCTGTGTTTGCTTCTATTCCTAAATGTTACATGAGCTAAATAAAACATCTTTTTGAACACTAGACATGCATATCTTGTTTTTCGAAATCATTGAAACTTTAATTTTCATTTTTCTCAAAATGTCAATTTTACATGGGTATGTGTTCTTAAGAATTACTTTTCTCAAAAACTATCAATTCAATTATAATAATATTTGGTATACATGTTTAAATATGGTCTTAGCACAGGATGACAAAAGAAAATGTCATAAAATGTTTACAGAAAAAGAGTAAAAGACATTTTAATTGGTTACAATGGCTGAAAACGCTGTCCGCAGAGGAGGGTAAAATTAAAAAATTTATTTAAAAAATCTATATACATTTTTCAAAATGTCTCTCTGTCATCCTGTAAGGAGATAGGGTGTCTATCAATATACCAAATTTCAGTATTAGTTATTTCAGAAACAAATCCTTAGAAATGAGATGATTTGACCCCTTGACACCCTCTTATGATAAAAAAAAGTTGAATTTCATTTAAAAAAATTTTTTAAAGGCATATTATGTGTTCCTATGGTCAAATACATCATTTGAATACATTAAAAAGCCTAAAATGTTAAAAACAAAAAAAAAAGTTTTCAAGGTAGATGACCCCCTTAATACAGTTAGACCTGAAGATAGATTTCTACATAATACAGTTAGACCTGAAGATAGATTTCTACGTAATACAGTTAGACCTGAAGATAGATTGCTACTTAATACAGTTAGGCCTGTAAGATAGATTTCTACTTATTTAAGTTAGGCCTGAAGATAGATTTCTACTTATTAAAGTTAAGCCTGATTTCAACAAGCAAGGTTGTTAACGCCGGAAGTGGTAATGGTCTTAAGCCCATCATTACCTACAAAGTGCTTCCAATGGCATGCGTCTCAAATAGCCTCTGACAACCAGTCCAACTCCTGGCCTTCACGTGTGGCTCAGTTACTGAGCCTGGCGGAACCGTTACCACAGACAGGAGAAGGGGCAAAGGAGAGCAACTGGTGCCTAAACCAGTAAGCTTCGGGCAGAAGGGGCTCGTTAGCTTTGGTTGGCTACCCATCTAGGAGAAGGAAAACTCTGAATCTAAACCTCCGCTGCCCTGCGGCTATACCCAAACATGGGAAAGGCTTCGGGAGACAACCCTGAGGAAAAATCAGGAGCTGGTTACTCTTAGGCAGACTGTGGCACACCGTTCTACAGCCTGGCAGATCCTGCAGCGCTACTGATCCCAAACTGTACTGGGTACTCCGTTCCTTTGGTCACATCAGCTACGCGGAGAGGGGGGGAACTGCTGTGTGGGCGACATCGTTCCGACCATAAACAATGCACAGGCTTTCATCTCACCTATTCAAATCCCTAACCCCAATGATGATATTGCTAAACCAGATGTTCATTGTTACACAGTTCAAGTTGTTGTCTAAGTCTGAAATGTCTCTAAGCTCTATTTTTGTTTTCTTCTAATACATAAATACACTACTTAATATATTATAGTTTGTCCATCGATGATGATCACTTTTGTCATCCTAGGGCTGAGAGCTTAAACTGATAAGAATAAGAAAAGTTTATGTGCATGTTGCAGCGACCAAAAAAAACAGAAAGAAAATGGTCTCATCACTTTTTTTTTCAACTTTCACCGTTCTCTTTATCATATTTCACAAACTGGCCACACAAATACTTTAAAAAGACCACCTGTTTCATATTCAAAAAGCTGGCCAGACAAATGCTTAAAAAAAGATTACATGTTGGCCAGTCAAATAACTCTGAATTGACAGTTTAAAAGTATTTGCACTGTTATTTGTAACATAAATAATGTTTTTTTTCTTTTGTTTTTAGGAATTAGTTTCGAACAATGCTCTTCAACACTCTCCTCCTCCAAATGCAACATCTGAAAGACCTAGGTCAGTGAGAATGGAGTCTATGCTTCTTGAGCAATCCAATTTTTCTTCAGGTTATAGATCAAAGACACCGCCAAGGTCACCGTCTGCTGTAAAAAAAAATGAGGTAAAGAAATCTGAGGGTTAAAATGTGGTAGTTGGGTTGTAGCTAGTCCAACTAAACTGTTGTAGTGAGAGTTAATGTACGGTAGTTGGGTTGTAGCTAGTCCAACTAAACTGTTGTAGTGAGGGTTAATGTACGGTAGTTGGGTTGTATCTAGTCCAAGTAAACTGTTGTAGTGAGGGTTAATGTACGGTAGTTGGGTTGTAGCTAGTCCTACTAAACTGTTGTAGTGAGGGTTAATGTACTGTAGTTGGGTTGTATCTAGTCCAACTAAACTGTTGTAGTGAGGGTTAATGTACGGTAGTTGGGTTGTATCTAGTCCAAGTAAACTGTTGTAGTGAGGGTTAATGTACGGTAGTTGGGTTGTAGCTAGTCCTACTAAACTGTTGTAGTGAGGGTTAATGTACTGTAGTTGGGTTGTATCTAGTCCAACTAAACTGTTGTAGTGAGGGTTAATGTACGGTAGTTGGGTTGTATCTAGTCCAACTAAACTGTTGTAGTGAGGGTTAATGTACTGTAGTTGGGTTGTATCTAGTCCAACTAAACTGTTGTAGTGAGGGTTAATGTACGGTAGTTGGGTTGTAGCTAGTCCAACTAAACGGTTGTAGTGAGGGTTAATGTACTGTAGTTGGGTTGTAGCTAGTCCTACTAAACTGTTGTAGTGAGGGTTAATGTACGGTAGTTGGGTTGTATCTAGTCCAACTAAACTGTTGTAGTGAGGGTTAATGTACGGTAGTTGGGTTGTAGCTAGTCCAACTAAACTGTTGTAGTGAGGGTTAATGTACGGTAGTTGGGTTGTATCTAGTCCAACTAAACTGTTGTAGTGAGGGTTAATGTACTGTAGTTGGGTTGTATCTAGTCCTACTAAACTGTTGTAGTGAGGGTTAATGTACGGTAGTTGGGTTGTATCTAGTCCAACTAAACTGTTGTAGTGAGGGTTAATGTACGGTAGTTGGGTTGTAGCTAGTCCAACTAAACTGTTGTAGTGAGGGTTAATGTACGGTAGTTGGGTTGTATCTAGTCCAACTAAACTGTTGTAGTGAGGGTTAATGTACTGTAGTTGGGTTGTATCTAGTCCAACTAAACTGTTGTAGTGAGGGTTAATGTACGGTAGTTGGGTTGTAGCTAGTCCAACTAAACGGTTGTAGTGAGGGTTAATGTACTGTAGTTGGGTTGTAGCTAGTCCTACTAAACTGTTGTAGTGAGGGTTAATGTACGGTAGTTGGGTTGTATCTAGTCCAACTAAACTGTTGTAGTGAGGGTTAATGTACGGTAGTTGGGTTGTAGCTAGTCCAACTAAACGGTTGTAGTGAGGGTTAATGTACTGTAGTTGGGTTGTAGCTAGTCCTACTAAACTGTTGTAGTGAGGGTTAATGTACGTTAGTTGGGTTGTAGCTAGTCCAAAGATACTGCCAAGGTCACCATCTGCTGTAAAAAAAAAAAAAAAAAAAGTAAAAAAATCTGATGGTTAATACACTGTAGTTGGGTTGTAGCTAGAAAGTGAAAAGTTCCCCTTTCAGATCAGGGCAGATGATGTAAAGGTCATCTGTTTCTGTTGCCCACGGTTAACCCAATAGCTCCTATTTCCAGTTAAGAAAAACCCAATCCAGGCCCTAAGCAAAGAGGGATAACTCCGAATTAAAAAAAAACCTAAATAATTATTATTTTTTTTAAAATAATTAAATTTAAGATCTAATATATATAAACTTTCAAACAAATTTAAAAATAAAACATTGTCTAGTTTCAGAAAATATATACTTTTAATACCATTAGAATATAAAAAAGTGTAAAAAAACACCCATTTTCCCACATGGGTGCTTACACAATGGGGCTATGGGCCTGTTTGTTTGAAAAATTATTTAAACAATAAAAATCTTCCCGATTTTATTAAATATAGAAATGGTTATCTCTGAAACGATTTGTAATTGGCATTTTGTTGTTTTTATTGTTTCTGCAATTTTACGTCCAGCAATAGTTTACTAGTAATAACTATATCAGTGCCAAAAAGTAATTGCTATTTAATGGTTCTGTTCAGCCTGTTGGATGGCAGTGTTCTATATGTACACTCATCAATCTGCCCATTAGACCAGGATGTGAAGCCTGTGCTGCCCCACGACCTTCAAACTACTGCATTCCACCCGGCTACCAGCTAACACCAGAAGAACTAGCTCTTTATGAGAAGGAACAACAAATGGAAAGATTGACTCGAGAGGTAGATAGATTTTTATCATTAATTTTTAGGTCACGCTGTGTTCGTATAGTCAGTAACTTTCCTGTAATTTTATTTTATTTGGATTTGGATTTTTAGCACATTGGTACTGTTTAGGCCATGTCGTATCCATAATCCCTCATTATGTTTTTTATTTTGTTACATTAGAAAAAACAGGACATAATTTGCTACATTAGAAAAATGGCATATTTTGTTACTTTAGATATTAACATAATTTGTTACATTAGAAAATGAAATAATTTGTTAGAGTTTTTCTCTTTCTAAGTTTTCCTGAATCTCCTTTGTGCATCTATTCTTTTGTAATTTTTGTAGTGTAATAAAACAGCAATTGTTAAGAAATTCCAAAAAAAAAAATAAATTAATATTTCATATTCTTTTGTTTCATTCTGACATATGAATGAAAGCAAGAAATCAAAACAGAAACAATACCTAGATGGTCAATAAGTTGTGTACAAATACAAAATAGTTCCTTGAAGTTATCTACTTGGTTGTCCTAATGCTTTTAAATCTATCTATCTATATATAACTGTACCATAGTTCTGGACTAGGCCATCATTAAGCCTAACAACCTATCAGCTATTGTAAGGATGAAGCGATACGATTGGTCAAATCTAGTTTCCCTTTCAGTATTGCTGAGGGAAATGAAGTATGCCTAACCTAAAAACAAAATATCAAAGAACCCCTTTTTTTTTTAGATGTCAAGAATTTACTGTCTAATTTATTAAATATAAATGTTTCTAAGCATTTAATAAAAAATGGTGAAATGTTTACTATTATAACTTTTTATGCAGAATTCAAATATGTCAATAACTCAAATTTGAAAAACCATCGGAGTTTCCCTTTAAGTTCTTAGCTTGCACTTTAGTATTTTGTTCATGTTTATTTTTTCAGTGTATTAACAGCTTTCGAATAAGTGTGTGGTGACATTTGTTTTTAGTTCTTTGATGTGGGAAAGGCTGAAAAACTCCTGTCAAATCTGTTTTTTTTTGGTTACTACAAAATTTCTTGTGTAAAAGAGAACTATTCATTATCTATAATGACAAAAATATTTCTGGCTACTGAAAAAATTAATGCAATTCCTCTCTTGCCCAATAGTCATGGCCCTATGTTAACCTTCTCCAATGATTGTGGAATTCCATTACATGGAGTCTAATTGTGGAATTAGTGAAGCTTGAACTTGGCTTGGCTACCTATGAAGGGGGCTCGACACCTGACTCGATTTGAGTTGTGTTTACTGAGCGCCTAAAGGCAGCATGGAAAACCTTCTCCCAGATACACCCTCCCCCAAGTGGTCCACAGTTGAGATTGGACCATAGTGCTCTGAGCATGCTATAAAGCATGAAAGTAGCGCTATATAAAAGCTATAATTTATTTAGTTATAGAAATTGTATATTATCGCAACAATTTTTAAGTTGATTTTTACTTTCAATTAGTTTGTGGAGGTGGCATTTTAAAATGAGATATTTGTGGAAGTGAAATACTTTCTATTGCTGCGAGTTTGTTTGTGATGATTTATTTAGTGCTGTGCTCTATTCCATGGAATTATTTTGTGCAGACAAGTTCATTTTCTTATCTATACACTTCATGTGGAAACAGTCGTCACCCTCATCTTCTAACTCTTGGAACCAATTCTCATCCTTAAGTTCTTCTGGAAATGTGACAATATTCTCTCTGTGTGTTGCAGGCTGCTCCTCCACCTCTTACGATCTTGTCAGCCCCCAACAACAGATCTAGTCGACACTCGGACATTGTCACTGAGCAGCAACAGGAACTGGCCAGAGCTTTAAACTATGAGGCCAGTGGTCAAACTGCATTGGCCAACTCCAACTGGCCTGAAAGGGCTTCCCCTCAGCAACATTTTATGGAGCCGGATGAAGCTGAAACTTCAGACCATCAGAATGTTTCACGAGCTAGAGCCATGTCTCTGATCTCACCAGCAGAAAACCAGAACTTGAACAATGCGGCAAAGGAAGCCTCAACTAGATCGCAATCTCCTTTTCGAAGATATTCAGCGTACACTCTGGCTAGATATCCGATAGAAAACAACCAATCTGATGAAGAAAATTAAGTTTATTAAATTTGGTTTTTACTGTTTAAATGTTGATTACTTGCATTATTGTATTATTTCATAGATGATATAAATTTTTGTCAATGCTTCAGAATTTTGAAAGAAATAATTTCAAAATGTAATTTTTGTGTAAAGATTGTTTTATTCCTAATTTTAATAATGAATAATAATAATAAATGTTGCTAACATTTGCAATGTGTAATGATAATCTCTGCAATCATTTGTATGTGTAATGATAATCTCTGCAGTCATTTGTATGTATAATGATGATTGCTGCAGTCATTTGTATGTGTAATGATGATTGCTGCAGCCAATAGTATGTGTAATGATAAATGCTGTAATCAATTTTAATACGTAATGATGAATGATGTGATCATTTGTAATATATAATCAATGCAGCAAATATTTGAAATGTTTAACAATGATTGTTGCACAGTTGTTCAGATTTCTTCAGTTTTATAATTGCAATATTGTCTGATGGATGATTTAAATTAACTTATGATACTACTTTGTCTGTGTTAAATGTGACAAAATATGTAGGCCACAGCTGGGTCTGACGAACTATGTGAAATACTGCACTCTTCTTTAATCTTCAAACTTGAAGACAATGCATTATTATCGTTCTTACCAATCAATGTATTTGCTCTCATTGCATTGGACCGTTTTAAATACTTGCAAGATGCCAACATCAATATTTTATTTTATAATGACATTACCTGTTTGGTATCCATGATATTGTGATATAATTGTTTTTAAACCCTTTCAAAATCTTATCTGATAGAATAATTATTCTTGGTATTATTAACAATGTCAACATAAGAATAGACTACAATGAAGGTTTTTCATAACTCATGTACTATTTTAAAATAGTGGCAGATTGTAGATTGTTTCATGATTTAATTTAAAAAAAAATATATTCCAACTATTTGTTTTCTTATTCTAAGTAGTTATATTCAGTTTTGAGATTATTATTTTGGTAGATATTTTTAGACTTAAAACCTTCTACTGTTTGTTAAAAAGTGTTTGTTACATAGATCATCTTTGACATTGTAAAAATCTAAATGTGATTCTCTAAAACTTTGATAAAAAAATCAATGCTTCCCATGGAATGATGAAGTTCCATAAATAAACTTTAAAAAAAACAACATTGTTTGGCACTTGTTGATCTAAATTATTTCTGTAACCATTTGTTACTATTATTTTACTTCATAATTTGTTAGTAAGAGCAATAACAAACAAAAAGATAATTTAGATGGATTGAAATAGGTTTATTGAAATCTAGATATAACTCATATAATAGCCAATTTCAGTTATGGTTAGAGACATCTGAAACAAAAAACTTACCTTAAGGTGAAACAGTCAATTTTAAGAACATTTTAAAATAGCATTTAAATTTATGATTATTAAAACTTGACTTACAAAGATCTTTTATGCTCTTCTATTAGTACATGACAACCTAGTATGTCTCACCTACAAGAACTAAATATTGATGAGGTGTGTTTTTAATTTAGATATTTCTAGTTCATAACACAATTAGTTGTTAAAGGTCTAAGACTGCTTTGTTGATCCTTATTGGAAATTAGTCGTGATTAGGTTTTGTTCACACATGCTTGTGGTTGTTTTTTTTTTTTTTGTCAAGTATAATTGTAAATTAATTTTAAATGGCTATAAAAAAAAAAACTTAAAATTATCTATGGAAAATTATTATACTTTTTTTTGACAACTTAAGGGAGGCAACTCAATGATATCTGTGTTTATTTTCAAGGAGACATCACAAATACATAGAACAAAGTCTGCCTTGAGCACAGCGTTTTCATTAGCTCCAGACTTGGGTGGAACTGAGCATGGAACTCCTTATCTTCTTCCTAATATAAAGATCCTTCCTAGTCTAGTCTCTGATAGTGAGGCCTCTCTGCACTATCTTGGAAAGCGATGTACATGGCAGGGTTATAACACTATATTAATTTTTGCATGATATCAAGGATTCATCAATTGAATTTGACATAATGTTATACTGATCACAGGTCACATTTTAAGTTTTTGTTTTTGTAGGATGTGTGGCTGTGAGTCTAAAACTTCTTGGCTATGGTTTAGCCAGTGCTCTAGTTCTAATCCCGATTTGAGCAGAGTTGTGAGCTATAAAAGCCATCATGGAAACCTTCTCACAAAAGAGTTTGGACCATAGCATACTAAAGCATGAAAAATGTGCAATTGAAAAAACAATTAAGAATCTCCATGTCTGTAGTTCAGAAATATTTATTCTTTCCTTCTTTATTTTCCTCATTGAAATCAAAATACAAGCTGGTTAATGAATAAACAAGCAACTTTTTAAAGTTTATTGAAAGAAATTTCAAGCGAAATATTAAAAGATGTTCCATGTTGTTTTCTACCCTATTAACATTGACTTTATCCCTTACTGTGACAAAGAGGATAAGTCACCTTTAATCGCTGTATTGACTTTATCCCTTACTGTGACAGTAAGCCACCTTTAAATCGCTGTATTGACTTTATCCCTTACTGTGACAAAGAGGATAAGTCACCTTTAAACCGCTGCTTGCTTGTGTGGTGGTGGTGGCTGAGGGGTAAAGGTCTTGGTTTCCAAACCTGGAAGTTATGGGTTTGAATCTTGGCGAAGACTGGGATTTTTAATTTCAGGATCATCAGGGCTCCACTGAGTCCACCCTGCTCTAATGGGTTACCTGACATTAGTTGGGGAAATGTAAAAGGTGGTGTGCCATTGTGCTAGCCACATGACACCCTCATTAACCATGGGTCTCAGAAACAGGTGACCTTTACATCATACCCTATAGTTCACAAGGTTGTGCCATATGTGCCTGTGAAAGTATGGGCTAGGATTGAATGATCTTCCATGCTAAAAGTACATCTGAAACTTTTAAAACAAATTATTTTGTTCTCTTTCATTAAGATTCTGTTTTTAAAAGAACGATGTATATAATAAAACATATATTTAATTATTAAGGGATCAATTTATTAAATAAAAATTGTCTTTTTAGCTCACTTTGAAATGTTTGTCTGTGATTTTGAATGAATATATATATGCAATACATTGTAAACATTTTTATTTAAAAAAAATTAATAATAAACTGCAAATAAGGCATTCTATAATTTTTTTTAAAATAATAAATCATTATATTTTTGTTTTGTAAGGCTGAAATCTTGGTAAAGTAAACATTAACCCAATGTAAAATTGAAGTTTGAGATGCATTAACAAGTGTAAAGACTTGACAGTGTACTCACTCTTTCACTGTTTTTGTTTTCAGGCAGAGGAGACTGTGAAACAACAAAACTTTCAGATGCTGATGGAGATGGATGACCAAGACCTAGTCTCCAATGTGGATTGCTTTGAATGCCCAATATGTTTTGATGAGATTGATGAAGGAGATGGAATAGTGCTTCGAGAATGTCTGCACAGTTTTTGCAAGTACGTACTGGGTAGTCAGTATGTAGTGTAGCCTTGACCTAGCTCATGCATTTTCTTCTTCTTCTTCTAGCCAGATTTTTGCTGCTGAGCTGTGAGCTCATTTGCAGACTGTGCCAATGAAAGATAGTGTGCTGTTCTCTTCAGTTGCTCAGCACTGCCGTACAGAGTGTTGGTTTTGTTGGGCTGTAGTGGTAGTAGGGTCTGCCTAAAATGGATTAGGAAGATGCATTCAAAGAGGATATGGTTTCCTAAGTGTGGGCATAGATGAGTGGGATTTATTTTGTTAATAGGATAATTTAACAGAGGTGTGTGTCCTATTCTTATTTGAAAGATAGTAGATTGCTCTTTGCAGGGGGAGGAAGTTAGTATTGTTCAGTTTGTTTTGCATGGTCATTTCTTTCTACATAGCTCTGTCTGTGTTTCCTGACGCCCATTGGTTGAGCCACTCCTCTTTGTAAAATGTTTTACATGTTTGGGATGTTCCTTCTGAGTTGAAGATAGTTTACTTCCTAGTCCAAACCTCCCGCAGGACGACGGGGAATGGGCGAGGGCAGGGTTTGAACCCTCGACCGTCAATAAATCCGAACGACAGTCCAGCACGCAAACCGCACGACCAGGCAGCCATCTATCTTTCTGATAGTTGACTAACATTGACTTTAGGGTGATGTAGTTAACAGGTCTATCTGGTTGTTCCATAGATGATCCGGCCTTTGATAGTTTATCAGCCTTTTCACGATGGCAATGTGTCGAGGGATCCACTGTAATATGATATCTCATGTATAGAATACTAAGCACTTCGTTTTCACATTAAACATTCTGACCACTGTATTTCTAGACCTTGTTTATTGGAAGCTGTGAGACACACTGAAGATGCTATTGTGAAATGTCCATATCAAGACAATGTGTATTCTTGTCAGTCAGTTCTCCAGGAGAGAGAGATCAAAGCAGTACGTACTCAACCAGAGCGGCACTCTTTTTTCATCTTTTACTCTTTTCATTCATTTCATCTTTTCAGCTATCTCTCACTTTCTTACTCTTTCACTCTTTTCATTCATCTCATCTTTTCTTCTCTTCAACACCTTTCATTTGTCATCATTAAAAAAATAATTTTATTTATATAGTGCTCTTAACAAAAATAATGCAACACACAAGAGTTAAAATGACAAACTAATGTTAAAAAAAGTTCTGAATGGATAGGTCTTAATGTTCTTCTTGAATGTAGTGAAGAATGTTGTTTAAAATCAATGGGGAGTGAATTCTCAACCTTTGCTCCATGCACTATAAAAAAACTGGAAATCAAAATTTTTTTGATGGAGAAATATGGCACAACTAGAAGCTTGATTCCATGGAGCTCAGGGCTCTCTGTTTACCAGCAGCATTTAGGATTCTATAAAGTTTATTCTTATTTTTAATGCTCAGATTGCCATACCAGGCAGTGATATTGAAACTTAAAATATTGCAGATATGAGCGTGATAAAACATAGCCAAGGCCTTTTCGCTAACATTAAACGAGGACAGTTTTCTTAGTAATCGTAATCTTTGCTGCCCTTTTTGCTGATATAATCATTATTTGCAGTAAAATTTAGTTTATTGTCTAGGATAGTACCAAGGTATTTAAAGGTTTGCACAATTTCAATAGTCTCTCCAGCTACAGAAACAATATCATGTTCCTTCTTTTCCCTACGAAAATTGATTATCATTTCTTTGTTTTTTTTAACATTTAATAATAAAAAATTATCAATGTGTTCTATTTCTTTGAAATACTCATTTACGTCTGAGCTCTCTGAGAGCAGGGCAAAAAGAGCCGCATCATCAGCGAATTTTGTGAAGGAGCAAAAAGAACTATCGGATTGAAAATCATTGGTGTACAAAATGAACCACAATGGCGATGTCACAGCCCCCTGGGGCGCCCCTGTGTTAACTATGCGTTCATTTGATATAACATTGTTTACCCTAACCCTCTGGGATCTCTGGGTCAAAAATTCATTAGCCCATAGTATTATGTATGGACTAATATTCTATTAGAGTTAGGTGGACTTAGGAGTGCCCTAAAAAAATCCCTAAATTCAAAATCCCACTCTTTACTGAGATTCAATCCTAAGACCCCTTGATTTGGAAGCCAAGAGCTTTACCACTTAGCCACCATGCCCTTTTATATTCTATGATATTCTAAAGGATGATGAAAACTTAATGAAGACATTTCCTCCCAGCAGAAAATTTTCAAGTTGAAACAATAGATCTGATTAGCAATACACATATTGATTTTGTAATGGTATTTTTATAGTTTAGAATTCTCTACAATATTATCTTCACTTTAGTGTTACAAATATAGTCTTTCATTAGACTTTATATTCTAATCGTGGTGTTACCTGGTAATAAAGTGTATTTTTATACTTAAATTTTAGCTTGTTCCTGCAGACATTTTTGAAAGGTTTTTACAAAGAGGTTTAGACCAAGCAGAATCTAGAATGACCAATGCTTACCATTGTAAAACAGCTGACTGCCATGGTTGGTGTATTTATGAAGACCTGGTCAATTTTTTCAAGTGTCCAGTTTGTGAGAAAGAGAATTGTTTAACCTGCAAGGTAAAGTGTACGAACGTTCATTCAACTGTTTTTTTTTTGTAAGAAATGTACTGAATGAATTCTTTCAGTTAGGTGCACTCTTAAAAACAGCAATTGTGTAATTTTTTTCAGACTACATCTGCTTTAAACTGCAACTGGTAGTTAAATGTGTTTCCTCACAATTGAAGGTCATGTGGTTATTATTGTGAATATAGGTTATTTTAAACTACACTAAACTTCGCTGATTACTTCAAGTGTTTCCCCCTATTGAAGATCATGTAATCATGTTTTTAAATATAGACTAAATCCTCAAAGTGATAGACCAGTTTCCTTAGAAATTAAAAACTTAGAAATGTGGTATTATTAAAGAAAGTTCTTTTTTTTTAATTTGTGTAAATATTATTGACTATGTTGAGAAACAAGTCATGGAGGAATAAGTCATCATGTTTTTTTTTATATCAGTGAATGTCATAGAATGTGCTATAGAATTTAATTTGTGAATTTGCTTTTAGAAATTGCTATCTTTTTTCAAAATTCACTTTTGTTACTTTCTTGATTTATTTTGATGTTTGCGTTAAAATTGGATATTACAAGAATATCTTTCAACACACATATGTTATCTTGTTTTGATTGAATAGATGTGTTATATATCTCTTAGGCTATTCATGAAAATATGAATTGTAAAGAATATCAAGATGGCCTAAAACTGAGGGCATTAAATGATGCATCTGCGCGACAAACTCAAGAATTACTGCAGGTAATCAAACAAATTTATCTTTTCTTATCTTATAAAATGCATACAGTGAATCAGAATGAAATAAATGTCTGGATAACCCTTTTTGTAGACACTGAATCAGATTGAAATAAATGTCTTAATAAGCCCTTTTGTAGACACTGAATCAGAATGAAACAAATCTATTTTTTGATAAGACCATTTGTTGTCAGATTGAAACAGATTCCTAGTTTCTTATTGGAGGTTTTCATACATGCGGAAAAACTATAAATAGCTTGCTTTTTTGGTGTATCTGGTGTACACAATACAGGAAGTGTTGATGAGCTAGGCTTTTTAAAGGTATTTGATAGTTTTTGTGCTCTTTTGAGCACTGCAGAATCCAATGTTCTAAAAGCTTCCATTTGTAGCACTCACTAAGTTCAACATGGGGGAAGCATTATACTTCAAACTTGTTTAGAAAAAATGGGCAACTAACTAGAGCTAATAATGGAGATTTGATCTGAAAACCAACTGCCACACTTTGTAAAAAATTAGAGTTAAATCCATTTTGGTTAGTTGGCAACAGTGATGTTCAGTTTAGGGTCCTTGACATTGTTTACTTTTATTATTATAACATTTGAATAAAAACATTAGGGACCACATCATTCATCATCATCATCATCATAATTACATATTCTTAAATGATGTTTTTTTTTCTCTTAAATTTACAGCCAGCCTAATTCCCCTAAGATTTGTAACACAAATTTTTTTTGCATCAGAAATGTCTGACCATCATATTCAGAGAATGTCAGTTGATGTAACCAAATAGGGATGCAGTCATTTTGATATTAATCAATTATAGTAAATAATAACTATTTTCCCTATAATAATTTTTTTTTTTTTTTTAAAGTGCATCGTTCATGCTATAGCTTTCTCAGTATGCTCCGGGCCAATCTCTTTTGTGACCTGCAGGGGAATGTATTATCTGAGAGAAGTTTTTTGTGCTGCCTTCAGGCACTTTTTAAAATTTAGATGTTTAAAACTTTGAATTATTTACATTTCATAAAATTCAAATTAAAATAAATTAAAAAAAAAAAAAAAAAAAGAATTCCACATCAGAATAATACAAAAACTCTAGGCCTAGTGACTCTAACATTAATCTTTTTATGGAAGTTATCTGATAATTCAAAAGAAGTTTCTGTACATTTCTTTCCTAACAAAAATTATTTTTTGGTTTGTAGCAACTAGTAAAAGATGGAGAGGCCATGCATTGTCCTCAATGTTCTATTATAGTTCAGAAGAAAGGAGGCTGTGATTGGATCAAATGTTCTATTTGTAAACTGGAGATTTGTTGGGTGACCAAGGGACCTAGGTGGGGTCCAAAGGTAAGCATTACAATATTCCTACATTATTGGTGACCCAGTTTAGTACAAAGGTAAGCACTGCAGTATTCTTACATTTATTAGTGACCCAGCTGAGGTCTAATGATAAGTAAAGTAAAAACTTCCATGTCTTGCTAAGCTGTCAACAGATTAACCTTCTTAAGACGACGCAACCGATATATCGGCCCAAGGCTATTTGGCGAAAAAGACGAGCCGGCAGATATATCAGCCGCGATGTTTCCAACCAAAGGATTGGCTTGCCAGTGTTTGTATCAGCCAATCAGATTAGTTCTTACTATTTTCACACATTAGTAGACTGTAATGGCGGCTTCCTTCGCTGTTTTAACGCGATAATTTTTTAAATTGATTTTTTGAAGTTAGCTAGTGGGAGGTGAAAATTTTAACGTCAGCCGTTGATATTGATGAAAGCTAACTCACTGACTCTGATTTTATTTTAAATATGCTAGAATTAATAAAAATAAGAGCAGAATTGAGGAAAGCTTTAGATCTAAGTTAACACTAACACTAGATCTAGATCTAATAAGGTTTGACAATGTCTATTCTTGGTAACATGGTTTAGAGGTAAGGGTGGGTAGCTGGATAGAGAAGACCCATTTGAGAACCAAGAGATAGGCTGTTTTATGCTCTTTTTTAATATCAACTTAGTTCAAAGGCTTATCAGGGAGACTAATAAATATGATGCCAACTTTCTGAACAACAAACAGCTAAAAAAAAACGATCCCTGGGTCATAAATGAGTGACTGTTACTGTGACAATTATGAAGGTGTTTGTTTTTATGGTACCTGGCGGGGGGGGGGGGGGGGGGGGGGGAGAGAAGTAGTAAAATAATGTGATAGAAGTGTCTGAAGGGTCTCAACGTGCCTTGTTTCTCTAAAGACATGTATTAGGGCTTATTCAAGCCTAAAATTTCATAAAAAACTCTTACCTTTATAATTCTGTTCTGTTTTGAAAAAATTTTTTGGAATTGTATGCGCATAAATTATGCAAATTAGCTTGGCTTATTTTAATAAATGTTTATATTTCAGATAAATTCCATAAGATTAAATTAGTTCATTAATTTCACTACAATAATATATATAGTTTTGTGTATGTAAAGTAATTAGTTTATTTGTTAGGAATTTTTTTGTAAGTGAAGTGTTAAGGCTGGAAATAAGGCGCCGTCTTTTTGGCACAAGACATGCTAAAATGCTCCGTCTTAAGAGGGTTAATAAACTTATTGACTGAGCAATGAGTTCAGTTAAGAACTGATGGTAGTACTGCAATAATCATACATTTTTTGAGGACCCTTGTAAATTTAGTTATGACCTTTAAACTTTAAGGCTAAAAGGTTTTAGTCATTAATTTTGGATGGTGAACCTAGAGCTACCTTGTTCATTTGACTCCTGATTTGAACTTCAGAGTTGTTTGCCCCTGAGCTCATACAATTTTAATTACATTAGTTGGTGAAAGTAAAAGAGGCTGGTCATTATGCTGGCCTTACGACACCCTCGTTATCTGTCTGCAAAAGAATTAGATGACCATTACATATCATCTGCCCTCTAGATCACAAGTTCTGAAAGGGGTACTTAACTTTTACATTACTTATCTAGTATTAATTGACTTGACAGCATTTATACATAAATACACACCACTATTTTATTTTTAATTTGTTTTTTTCTTGACTGAATTCATACTGATAACATCCTTTTTTAAAATGGATTGAAAAAAACTTAATGTTTTTTTTGTTTGTTTTTTTCAAATAATAATAATAAATATTATCTATGAGGAAAATAGTGTTACAATAGTGCATTGCACATAATAAAGTATTGTAAAGATAGTAAATGAATTATCTGATTGCAAATGAAATTTCATACCACAGATTTACTTAAACATTACATATGAAGTTTAGATAGTTGGACTGGCATTCAATGAGTTAATTGCTAAGTTCTAGTGTCTGTTTTTGTGTGTGTGATTGGTCTCTTGTACCTTCTCTGTGATGCTAAAATGTTAAAATTGTGGCCTTTCTGTGTTTTTTTTTTTTTTAACTTTAAAATCATTATTTAATGTTTTCTCAAATAGGTGTCTAAGTGTGGTCTGTTTGAAATTTAAAAAATCTTTCTATTTGTGACCTGATAGAAAGGAGCAGACTTACTAGCACTTTCTGTTCAGATGTTTTTAAATTAAGTGTCCATTGATATTTACTTTATGTGTATCTGATCTGATTAGCAGACGTCATTTTAATCCCAACTTTTTCTTTCTTTGTTTGCAGGGTGAAGGGGACATAACTGGTGGATGTAAATGCCGTGTAAATCAAACAAAATGTCATCCACAATGTATCAATTGTCATTAAGACTGACACCTGCCAACTTTTCTAATTGCAAGACACCTGCCAACTTTTCTAATTGCGGATAAAACTATTCTGCCAGCTGGGAACTATTCGACTGCCAACTACTTTGGTGTTAGAGAAAGCAAAGTTCAACCTAGTAGTGAACATCCACCATTTTTTATTTATTGAGCTTTGAATTCACTCTTTGAAACTTGGAGACAACTATTCCTTCCTTGTAAGATGTGTATTGAATTATTCTACTGGATAATTATTCATTCATTTTACCAGAAGTAAAAATAATTATGATATAATGTATAACGATTGTCCAATGATTAACGTACATCTGTCATCAAATAATTATTGTATACTAGTGATCAAATGATTGATGTGTATCAGTAGACAGAGGGTAGAGGTGTAACAGTAGTTATATGCATAACAAATGTCCAATGAATAATGTACAACTGTTTTTCAAATATTTGTTGTATACTAGTGATCAGATGATTGATGTATAACAGTAGTCCAATGCTTGATGTATAACAGCAGTCCAATGATTGATGTATAACTGTGGTCCTATGATTGATGGATAACAGTAGGCCTATGTGTAATGTATATTTCAATAATAATATAATTAACATATTTACTTTACATCTTTAGTGGGAATTCTACTAAAGAGCATGACGTGACAGTCTTAATCTAATACAAGAAAGTTGGAGTATTTTTAATATATATATATATTAGCATTATACATAATTATATGAACTGCAATGGCCATACATTGTAAAACATTGGAGAAGAAACTGAAGAATAACGTTGAACTGGGAGTCAGGCTAAAGAGGAGAGTGAACATATGTTGTAGTGACATACTTACACGTGGTGAGGATGGAAGAAAGGCCCACTAACCCAGTCCCATCCATCACACCGCTCCCCAGTTGGGGCTAAACGGGTAAAGTTCCCCTTTCAGACTTTCCGATCTATAGGGCAGATGAGGTGACCTGACAAAATAGCACGAAATTTCCCTACAAAGTAGCGCAGACTAATATATGATGTTTATAAAAGTACCAGATTTTAGTAAGTGAAGATCCTGGGCAGCATTTTTTGTTGAGGCCTCTATCTTCTTCAAAATACAATGTATTATTTAATCTAGAAGTATGCCATATTTGCAGAGTAAGAGTGTAGGCCTACTTTAAATTATATTGCATTCTTCTTTTTCACCAATCCTTAAAATAAATTTCTTGCTAACAAATATGTAAAATGTTTTAAATGTTTCGGATGTTCCTTCAGAGTTGAAGATAGTTTACTTCCTAGTCCAAAACTCCTGCAGGATGACTGGGATGGGAGTGGGCAGGGTTTGGACCCGGGACCATCGATAAATCCAAACTACAGTCCAGCGCGCAAACCGCACAACCAGGCAACCATCCAATACGTTTTTGAAATGTGGTGATCCCGCTCAAGAACTAGGTATATGTTGATGTGTGTGGTACACATGTATGTGTGTGTAATTTTAAAGAACTATCATACTATATATTTCAAGTCCATTTTTGGAATATAAATAAATGCTATACCGGTACTTTGAAATTACGCATTTAATCTTATTATAAATCTTGCATAATGTTTGTATAAGCACATTTTAAGATATTTATGTTTCCTGCAAAATGACTGGAAAATAATGCAAATATTAAAATAAAGTAAAGATATTGTCTCTATTCATATTTTAAAATGAATGGAAAATATTTTTACAATATATAAAGTATATCTTGCAAAATGACTGAAAAATATTTTTTTATGTGCTATTTTGTTTGCGCTATTTTGTCAGCACTATTTTGTCGGGGTACCGGGCGGATGATGTTTAGGTCATATGTTGCTTTGGCCAATGGTTAATAAGCCTGGTGTCATGTGGCCAACACAAGGACCAACCGCCTTTTCTTTCCCCAACTAAAGTTAGTTGAATCCACTCATCTCAAATGGGCACTTCACCCTCCAACAAAATGTGATGGTATATAGAGACTATGTGATGGTATATAGAGTGTTGTCTTAAAGCAGGAGCTCAAGGAGCCATGTCTCATGAAAACAGATGTAATGACATAATCATCTAGTTGATTGGGGTAAAAACCTATCCCCGGTCATTAAAGGGAGTAGCCTTGACCCTAAAGAACTCTTCAGTGAGGAGAATAGGAAAATATTTCAACTAAATATTGCAGTATACTGTGAAATAATGTCAAACTATACAACAAGAAACAACAGTCTGTGACAAGGTGGACAGTTTATCATCCAGTGTTTCGTATTTGATATGAATTGGATGTACCTTCCAAAAAATAGATGAGTTCATCCCAGCCCTAATCTCCTGAAGAATGGCAAGTCGATGATAGCCAGAAAGGCTTAAACCCTGGCCATCATGACAACAATCCAAAATGCTAACCACATTGTTGGTACTCAGTCGTTGGTTTGTAGCTCCGAACAGCTAGTGCAATTTAACCAGTTTAGACGTATTTAAATATTATTTTGTAGAACTTGAAACATACTTCTTTGTTAAACAAGCTAGAATATAACTTTTATTTATAAATATGCACACAGCCTTCAACTTCAATAGAGATGTGTATAAGAATGTATGTAAGAAATACATGTTAAAAAAATAACTGTACGGTGTTGTATCGCATAAAAACACGTCTTTCTATCACTCATCTCTCGCTTGTTCCCCCTTCATTCACACTAGTATGTATTAACTATAACAGACCACTTTGTGATTTCATCATATAACCAACAGTAGAGTTTAAGTCACTGATAGACTAACTCACGAAATACGTAGGAAGTAAATACCTTCTCTTGTGAAGTCACGTCTGTAATCCTTTAATGTATGCTTAAGCCCTATGTCAACATTTTCACATTTGGAGTGACAAGTTTTTTAGGCAAACATTTTCACATTTGGAGTGACAAGTTTATTAGGCAAACATTTTCACATTTGGAGTGACAAGTTTATTAGGCAAACATTTGTACTTCCTCTCACGTCTGCTAATTTGTTACAGATTTGAGATTCACATTTTTAAAATGTTATTCGAAACATTCTAGAATTATACACAAAACAAGTTTTACTGCCTTCTTAATTAATAGTTGTTTTTTTTTTGGCTTTTGTTTTGGTTTCCATTTGTAGTTTGTGTTACACTGGCTTGAGTTCTTTGCTCTTGATCAAGATGTGAAAATTTAATACTGCCAGCAATATATAC
Organism: Biomphalaria pfeifferi; assembly: GCA_030265305.1. Classification (NCBI taxonomy): domain Eukaryota; kingdom Metazoa; phylum Mollusca; class Gastropoda; family Planorbidae; genus Biomphalaria; species Biomphalaria pfeifferi. Next base: position 182,008 of record JASAOG010000166.1, read on the forward strand.
CAAAATGATCAAAACCCATATATATATATATAACTTCCTACTGGAAAGTCTATATTAATATATGTCTACGTCAAAACCTCTAAATGTTTAAATTATCCACAATCTAGGCCAGCAAAACAAACAAGAGCTCCCTCTGCCGGTCTGTCTGAACAATAGAGTTATGTTCGGGTGAGGCCCATGGAGGTGTCTATGTATCACATCACTAGTTCTTCCATTGTCTCGGGATCTCCCGACGCATGGGAAGAGAGATGTGGCCGAAGGTCGTGATGCCAGACTTGTGACGTGGCAACGAGCTATTGTAAACTGGTCTCGGTAGAGATCGACACTTAGAATAAAACAAAAGGGGGGGGGGGAAGGCACACACATTAAACATACTTTTTCAAGCATCTCTTAACCAGGCCAGAGTGCCAAGTGACTAGAAAGAAGCGTCACCCCCCCCCCCCCCCCCCATTTAAAAAAGGAGAAAAATCTGACCCAGGAAACTACAGAACAGTATCACTAACCAGCACCACATGCAAAATCCTAGAACACATAATATGTAGCAACATCATAAAAACCACTTAGACAAACATAATGTCCTCACCCCATACCAACATGGCTTTAGGAAATATAGATCGTGTGAAACACAACTAATAAGACTAATTGATGATTTTTCAAAAGGTTTAGATGATAGTGAACAAATAGATGCTATCTTACTAGATTTATCCAAGGCTTTTGACAATGTTCACCACCATAGTTTGCTTAATAAATTAAAATATTTTGGCATTGATGGTCCATTGCATCAGTGGATTGAAGATTTTCTGATAGGGAGAGAACTAAAATCACTAGTACAAATTTAAGGAATAATATAATAAATCCAATAACGAATATTATTGAAACAAAAAAAGTGAAACTACTGATAATCAATAATTAATGACCAATGACCCCGATGTCCTTTTCTAGTCTCCAAAAAATAATTTTCTGGATTGTTACATACAGATTTCTTGAACCTTTAAAAATTTCTTTCATTCAATGACCCGAATAGTTAATGAAATGAATATCTTTTCGGGTTCCTAAGTATAAACAATGTGACCTTACTGATCTAATAACCTGGTAATTTTTCCTGGCTTGGCTAGCCACGATGTGCTTTCGAGCGTGACATCATGTTTTTGTTTGTTTTATCTGAATGTTCCTTCAGAATTGAAGCTTATTACATCCTAGCCCAAATCTCCAGTGGAACGGCATACGGTGTCGCAGGACCAGACGCCCAGCAAAATGAGGACATGCCCTTCCTTTTATGAATTGTGAAATATCTGACTTTTACTCTGATGTTTATTGCAATTACATTTTCATCCACCAACTAATGTTGTATACAATTAGGTTTAATTACACAAAGTCCATGTGTTTTTTTGACAAACTCATTTATGAATAAATGTCCTTATATATTCACGGCTGTCCAAAGAAAAAATACTGTTATTCAGAGCTACTCAAGATATGTAATTTTTCTTTTGCATGCCCGGGCATAATATTAGCGTTGAAAGAGCTGATCAACGCAAAGCGGACCTCATTCACCAATCGTAAACAAACAACATTTAGCCACGTGATAATATTGATAAAACAATGAAAACAACGTATCACGTGACAGCCTTATGGACTGCGTAATTTGTATAGAAGAGATAGAGAATCATGTGGCTAAATGTTGTTTGTTTACGATTGATGAATGAGGTCCAAACGGCATGAACTCATTGGGAGTCTTTCATGTCATTTTTGTCCTCCTTTTTTTTTCTTTTTTGTCCTTTTCTGGGCTCTTTAGCGTTTGGTAACTCTAACCACAGGAGAATGCTGCTACCATATTTTATGTCTATGATTCTCAATCTCTGAACCAATAAACCCCAAGCCTTTTCAGCAAAAGTGACTTCCTGTAGGACGCCTTCACTTTATATATTATGTCCTCTTCCTGTTGTATCCAAAACAGAATTGACAAAGTTAACACACACACACACACACACAAATAAAGTAGTGCCAACTTTCTCCTGCCTAGTATTTAGTTAACTTAATCATCTTCTTTGTTGAAATAACGTCTAAAAGATATAAGAATTTTCTAAATTACCTAGAATGTAGTCAACCTTTCAAAATTATCACTAAGAATTTGAATATATTTGAATTTTCGAAATTGCCTAAAATGTTGTCGACTTTTCAAAATGCCTAGAATGTAGTTATGTAGTTGACTTTTCAAAATTTCCTAGATCTAGAATGTAGTCAGAAAAAAAAAAAGCGAAGATTGGTCTACAGAGAAAATGAGATTGTGTTCATCTCGATTACAAATTAAGAAACGGGATCATCAGACTAAATGTAGATCAATTGAAGTAACGTCTGTAATATAGAAGATGTGTCGTTAGTAAGCAGTTCAATATATTGTCTCGAATAAATAGGTCAATACCTGCCTTTGGTAAGTAGGTCAATACATGCATCTTCCCCGATCTTCAGTAGATCTAAGTCAACGCGAGTCCCTGGTAAAGACATACAAGATTAAATTAAACTACAAATTCCCGAGTAGGTACAAGAGCGGCAACTCTTCGTAGTTCAGTCAACTGTGCCTTAGTAGTGTATATAAAAATGATTAAACATCCTGGGTAAGGGGATTTCCCTCTTTTAGGTGTCATTAAACCGGGTTTCCCATTCCAACCTTTCTTAAGACGTGTCAGATTAAGTCTGTATATTTAAAGAAAACCATTGATCAATAATAAATATGATTTAAAAAAACAACAACACTTTATTGAGGAAAAAATACAATAAAAAAATAGCCTGAATAGAATGTCAATAGACTAGGCCTCTACAGTTCTGCTCGGTGTATAAATATAGGCCTAGATCTGTTGTGGTATGGGCATAAAGTAAGACTACTTAAAAACTTTTCTCAGATTTGTTTAGATTATAGATCTAATTTAGATTACATCTTCGCAATTGTTAAAAAAAAAAGGCATCAAAGGTAAGATATACATCTCTTAGATCTACTGCTGACAAATAGTAGTCTAATATTAATATATAAAATAATAATATATAATTAATAATATATACGGTAACATTAATATAATAACGAATTTTTACATTTGACAAGAGTAACACCTTTAGTAAAATCACTAAGTTTAGAAAGCCTTCAGGATAGAAGACTTAAAAGTAAAGTAGCAATTATACATAAAACACTGAACCATAATCTTCAAATACAAAAACAAAATTTAATAAAATACCCAGAAAGACACAAAGATACAGGTACACTGCCCGTTCCATATGTTAGAACAAATTTGTACAAATACTCCTTCTTCCCTAGTGCTATTAGAGCATGGAATGGGTTGCCTGAGCTAGCCAGGAAAACCAGTGACTTGGCAGAATTTAGGTCATTGGTTAAATATGCATGACTAAATGCATGACGCATAGGACGTAATCATCTTCTTTTTTGAAGTAACGTCTGTATCATATAAGATAAGATAATGGCAACAGGCCTAGAAAAAAAACGTGACAGTTATGTTTAAAAATCAGACATGTATATTTTCCTCTTCATTGATGTACTGCTGCACGATCAATATATATATATATCACTATTCATAATATTAGAGGCGCGGTGGCTGAGTGGTAAAGCGCTTGGCTTTCGAACCGGGGATCCTAAGTTCAAATCCTGATGAAGTCTGGAATTTATAATTTCGGGATCTTTGGTGTGCCTGTGAGTACCAAACATTGGTACCTGACATTAGTTGGGAAACGTAAAGGCAGTTGGTCGTTGTGCTGGCCACATGACACTCTCGTTAACCGCAGGCCACAGTAACAGATGACCTTTACATCATCTGCCCTATAGACCGCATGGTCCGAAAAGGGGAACTTTTTTTTTTCTTTACTTTGATTCATAATGTTTTTATTCTGAGGAAGAAAAAAACAGTTGGGTCTGTAATATTTCTAAGGGGTCAATGTTATAACCATAGCCTACTGTAATAGGTCTTGTACAGCACAATGGAGGCAACTCAATGACGTCAGGTGTTTATTTACAGGATATCACAAACAGATACAAACAGGACCTTTCATTATCCCAGATTCTTCATAATCCTTAGACTTGGGCTGAACTCCTTTCTCCCTCTAGCCTCTGTCAGTACACGAGCTAGAGCGGAACTTCAGCACTAACTTGGATGGCGGTGAGCAATGCAGGGTTATAACACTGCCCCCTCTTTAGACTTAAACGTTCCCGACAGGGCAGAAGTTTGTTAGTTAGGTGAAGGTCACTCGATGGGAACGACAGGGAGCCTATTCCACACTAAGTCGCGTGTGCGATCCCGAGACCCCTACGACGGAAGCTAATATAAACTCATAAAATATAAACCTTTATTTGTTAAAATGTTTAAGTACCGGTAGTTAAGATGTTGGTGTGTTCAAACCTGAATTTAAAACTAAGACTTGAAACTTATTGTGGTTACACGAACTCTTTACTAAAAAAAAATAATTAAAAAAATACATATATACACAAATAAATAAATTGATCCTTGATCCTATTCGCGTTCTCTAGTCAACGAGTAGCGCTGATACAGGAATATAAAGAACAAACGAACTTTTGTACAGTTCGGTATTTGATGGACAGAAGTCTCCTCACTTCGCGACGACCTGACGTAGTTATAATGGAGCGGATGATGGTTGTCTTCTAAGACTTTTCAACTTTGCTAAGACATCTTTGTTGAAAATATTTAAACATGTTAGCATTGTGCGTGCAGATATAAGACTATCCAAGCGGCGCACAAGTTTGGATGGCACGAGATATCGATAGTACACTTAACCACTTATTGGAAGAGGGTATTGGATCGATAAATCGATACACGTTAGCAGTTGACATTGAAATCTTTATGCTTGCTCTATTTAACTTCTTATTTATCCACAGCAAAGGTCTTACTTGATATCAACCCAGCAAAATGTCAAGGGCAATAATTCTATACTCTTTATTTTTTGTGTTCCTCAACATTGGAAGAAGCGAAGAAAAAGCGAATGGTGGCATGAACTGCTTAGGTAATATTAAGATCCTAATTGCTCTTCTATAAATTATCATTATCATTAATATTTTTGAAATTATGAGCTACTATAGTCATTCTCTAATGCTGCCAGAATCAAGATTCATAAAATTAAAAAAAATTCATTGTGGTCCCCATAACATTGTATATATTGGAAACCAGGCTCTCTGCAAACTGCACCATGCACCACAAACTTAATGAACTTGACAACTCAGGGCTCCAAAGTAACGCAACAGTTTAATGTCCAATAAATTACAGCCAATACTGAACAATTGGCAACACGTACACTGTACAAATATTTCTCCGACAACATCGTACCGACGTATCAACTCTTGCACTGGCCTCTCCGTCTCGTTCCGGGCTTACACTGGGTTCAACAGTTCAGGACTGACTTCACACACTAGGTTCGTTGTGTCGGACTAGATCGTAGACCAAGATCAAGACGCCGTTCGTCTCAACTGTACTTGATAGTACTCTGCACTGAACCGTCGTAATGCTCCGTACAGAACCACACCGCTGAACCACACTGAACTGTGTGGTAGTCGACGGGACTGTATTGAACCGGGCTCTGAACCGTCTTGACTGCAACACCTCCGCTCTTTATATAGGGTCCCTGCTGGCCTTCTAGAACCGGACGGAACATCGCTCGACGTTTCTAGTTTCGTCCCATGACTACATTCCTCGTGACGCTCCTGAGCTCTGTTCACGACGCCGATCCTTCCGGAACCGTCATGTTGACACTTGTCTCGGCTGACCGTAGTAACTCGTCACGGTTGACTGCTCGTCTAGCGCTGGCCTGGGGCGATTTGCGTCGGCTGACTACACACATACCACTACCCCCAGCTGTGCTACCACCAGGTTTACAACAATATCATGATTATGTGTTAGTATGGGCCTCTGTTAGTAGCAAGCCTCTATAGGTAGGCTATGATTACGCGTCGAAGTTGCCAACGCGGTCAGTAGTCGCCACCGTTTCGGCATCTTTTTTCCTTATTTAGATGTCGCCACTGCTTACACGGGGCATGGTGGATGAGTGGTTAGGCGCTTGGCTGCCAAACCTGGGTCCTGGGATCGAATCTTGATGAAGACTGGGGTTTTGAATTTCTGAATTTTTAGAGCTCCCCCGTGTCCACCCAACACAAATGGATACCTGACTTTAGTTGGGGAAAAATAAAGGCGGTTGGTCTTTGTGCTGGCCACATGACACCCTGCTCATATTACCGCAGGACAAATGCCCATAGATGGCAAGATCTAAAAGGGAAAATTTCTTTTTTTACTGCTTGCCTATCACGGATTTTACGATAAGCAGGCGTTAATGCCAATTAGTGGCGAGGTTACGTCATGCTGACACCGACTTTAAATTCCTAATGTCTAGGTCGGAATTTAATGTTCATATATCTAAGAAATGGTCAGCTTTCTTTAAATATACAAAGTTTTAGGACGACGGGGGGGGGGGGGGGGGGCAGTGGGCAGGGTTCAATCTGAGACCTTCGAGACCACCAAATGTCAGTCCAGTGCGCATAACACACGACCAGGACTAGAAACATCTAGTAGGCCTAATGATTACTTTGATACTTGTAGGCATAGTCTATGTTTATTAAACTAGATCTAATTTGTTTCATGTAGATTGCAATATAGTTGTAGCAATTGTTGAACAGTACAGTGAACTCAACAACATCTCAGTGATCAACACTCTAGATACGTTTTGTAACTTCCTGCCTGAAGAGTTGAGTGTCTTCTGTCATAAGGCCTTGGCTATATTAGGACCCGTGTTGATCAGCCTGTAAGTAGACGCCAGTGTTAGGGTGAAAACTGTTATCATGTGTAGGAACTAGAATTCAAGGGTAAAGCAGTGTATAGTGAAGGCGGAGTTAAAGGGGGGTATCATAATCGTCGTTCCATCGATAAATGCAAAAAATAATTGTTAGTCTCATGTAGTCATAGAATGACTAAGGTTCATCTTGTATAGTACTTTTTCATCGGACTGTATTCTCGCCATATTCTCGAGAGACATTCCCGCCCACATTTAATAAGACATTCGCTTTGGAGGTAGAGGAATTTTTCATTTTTCTTTCAGAGCTGAGGCCAATGCTTTTTGTTGCTGTCCATAGCTTTTTTTCCCCACCATATTTCTGCACATAGTTCGATCTAAGGCTATGTCTTCCTAGTAGTCAGCATCAATGTCCACTACTATAAGATTCCGTTTGATTATATCTACATATTGAAGGTGAGGACAACCAGTTTTTCTTCAGCCTGTCCCGAGTTGCCCATAAATGATGACTTTTTGTCTGTCTGTTCGTCTGTCTGGTACAAATCTTGTACACGTTCTTTCTCCCACTTCCCATTCTCGGATCAAGTTGAAACTTTGCACAATTGTTCAGTGGCGAAGACAACCCTAACCCTAATCAATCAAAAAATTAACCAATTAGTTAATTGATTGTGTTTTACATACAAAAAGGGAAATAAATATTGCCAGTATTACTATAATTGCAGTAATTTTGATGTTCTTTCCCTTAGATAAGATTTTTTTAAAAGCATTTATCTATAGGCTATATATAATTCTCTTCGTCGCCCAATCATGCGGGACACCACGCAAGCACGCCGAGTCTCTAACCCTCGATGAAAAAGTCATGGAAAGATAACTCTTTTACTTCTGCAAGTCGGACTAGAGTAACCCCACGCAACTTTCGCGGCGACAGAGAGCGCGGCTATAAAAAAGAGGGTGGGGGGCGTATGCTACGCCACAGGTCGGCTCGTATTTTATATTTGGCTTGTTTTGTTTTAAAATCATAACCAATTTGTCACTCAAATGTCTGACAGAATTTCTTCTCATCAAGACCCGAATGTCGTCTGCCATGCACTTCACTTCTGCCATACAGAGCCTGGTCAGCCCACTTGCCGAGGAATTTCACCGCCAACATTTACAGAAATGACGGTAAAGAAGTTGCATAACATATCCAATGTATTAAATAGTGCTATGACATTCCATCTTGAAGCCAGCCTTTGTGGCCAAAAAGTTTACAAGCCCAATTCAATGATTCCAAGAAGAAATACCAAAGTCTCATTGAGGACTAGAGCCTAACTGGCAACTTCTGATTGCAAGCTAAACAATTCGACTTAATACTAAATGAAACAAAAACCTAAAAATGTAGATAATTAAACTAATTAGACATATCCCTGAAGAGGAAGACAAAACAACCGTGGTAACTAAACTTGATACATTCAGATTAGATCACTGACCGTAATATATTCAGGTAACCCTAAGAGGTAAATTAAACACTATTTTTATGCAGGTTTGGTGTAATTAAAGAAACAACTTTATCCTGATTTTTCAGAGAGTTTGTTACAAATGATCGACCCGTCACCCTTCTACCCCGTTCCCAGGTACTATAAAAAAAATATTTTCTCAGCCTCTACTAACAGAGGCAGGTGGCTTACTTCAGTGGTGGAACGGCTATCGTTTATCTGACCGTAGAGCCCTGCATTCTCGTACAAACTATTTTATGTTGAATATTAACATTTGTTGATTTTTCTGAAAGGCTATATATATATATATATATATATACAAAAGCTCCATCTTCCCTAGCGCTATTAGAGCATGGAATGGGTTGCCTGAGCTAGCCAGGAAAACCAGTGACTTGGCGGAATTCAGGTCATTGGTTAATATGCATGACTAAATGCATGACGCGTAGGACGTAATCATCTTCTTTTTTGAAGTAACGTCTGTATCATATAAGATAAGCTATATAATATTTATGCCCAATAATGACACTTGTTTATTCTCTTATAGATTATTTATGTTCTCTTTATGACTCTATTTAGTAACTCTTGCCAAATCTCTTGTAATATTCAGGATGAAGAGTTTCTTATTCGAGTTATTTCTGCTCGGCACTCAGTGAAACATTTATTACAAAAGGTTAGTTACAATCTCTCTCTCTCACACACACACATTCAACCTGTTTTATCTCTCACTGTCTCTCTCTTTGTAATGACCAATTATTAGCGATACTTATATTTTCTTGTCTTTCTTTAATTATCGTACAACGTCCGTGTAACAATGTTACGTCATTTTCTTTTTTCACTTTTGATCAGCAATCTTTGTTGCGACCTGGCCTGGGCTTCGACATCTGCTCTCTGCCAGGTATCCGTGAAATATGTGAGCTTCTACAAAGGTAAGTGGTCTAGATTCTATTATTTGACCAGTGTTTCCCAAACTGCGTTCCACGGAACCATAGTGTTCCACCATGTCTGAAACGTGTTAGACACTTAGTATTTTTAGTTTATGTAGAGTCGCACCATAATTGACGGATTTTGAACGCGACAAGTGACGCTATGACTTAGGTTAGAGCAGGGGTCTTAAACTCATATCAGCATGTGGGCTGCAGTGGGAAGTAAAAACCAGTCAGCGGGCCGCACCACGAAAAGAGAATGTTTTTCCATTAAATTTTACGAACACTGCAGTTAAATGCTAAAATAAAGTTTTTATAATTATTAATTACATTTAGTGTAGTTTATAACATGCACAGGCAGTTTAGATTACTAAAATAAGTTGACGTTGTGTCTGACACTAATAAAAAAGCAGAAACTGTATTTCCACCCCCCCCCCCCCCCTTAAAAAAAACAAACTATAATTTCTAGGCCAACTGCAGTTAGCTCGTCACTCATGTTTCTGTCCACTCAGCTGAGAGCATTTGGCAGCGACCAGACCAATCAACGTTAGGCATGTAGTCGCGTGTAGTGGCAAGCCGCAAGGTTGCTCTCAGATGCTCATCAGTCAGTCTTGATCGTAATGCTGTTTTGTTGATCTTCAATGTGGAGAAAAACTGTTCACAAACGTAAGTACTCCCCAAACATCGCTAGAATTCTAGCAGCTGCTCAGAATTTAAGTTTGGAAACTTCTCTCCGGGAAGAAACTGGTAGAAATCTGGAACGCCAACAACAACGTATTTTTGCTTCAGAACAGTTTCACTCTGCAGGTCTAGTATTTCCATCTGGACTTCCACTGGAACGTTTTCACGTCAACTGCGATACAGCAACTCTCCGTATACCGTTTCTAAATCAGCTAGACATGACACAAACTGTCTGTGGTTGAAACCCCGTGCACGTATGAAGTTCACCGTCTTCACGACAACATCCATCACGTTCTTCATTTGTAGACTTTTGCCACAGAGTGCCTCTTGGTGCAGAATGCAGTGTATGGCTGCAAAAGGTCCCGCCAAGCTGAGCTGATTCGTCTCTCTACAATTAATCCAACAACACCAACCTTCTCTGAACACATTGCTGGTGCACCGTCCGAAGCCACTGAAATAAGTTTTTTCCCCACGGTAGCCCACACCTGTCAATACAAGCTTTCAAATCTTGAAACAATTCTCGTCCAGCCGTCGTTCCTTTCATTGCTAGTAAGTCCAATAGCTCTTCAACAATGTTCAAGTTTTCGTCGACCCCACAGCTTGCGGTGTCTGTTACACCAGTAGACTCGTCCAGTGCAATGGAATATGCTACAAAGTCTTTTGCCGCGGCAATCTGTTGCTGTTGAACATTTGTCGCTGACTCGCTAGCGGCCAGCGGTTAGAATCAGGCCACCGTTCACCCAGCTTATCTTTCTTCTTATCTTATATAATACAGACGTTACTTCAAAAAAGAAGATGATTACGTCCTACGCGTCATGCATTTAGTCATGCATATTAACCAATGACTTAAATTGCTTCTTCTGAAAACCTAACCAATCGGTGGGCGACAGTGACACCTCATTTACTGATTTGTGGAGTTGTAAATCATTTCACGGCTTTTATGTCGTCATTGTAAATTTTATCTATTTTTTTTTAATTTACGGAAGTGGCCTGCGCGCGGGCCACGTGTTTGAGACCCCTGGGTTAGAGACTACTTAGACACAGAAAATCAGTTGGTGATAGGATTTCATAAGGGTAGGACGTAACTTATCGACAGAGACATCGACTGTGGCCCTTTTGCTTGATTAAATCTATTTCATGAATTGTTCAACGGTCTTGGACTTCGTTTCTATACTTGTTAATCGTGAGTGTCGTCTGTCCTGTTGGTTAGTCACATTGAAATACACCCGCACAAGAAACCAAGACATCTCCAGTGTAATTCTGTCGAAGTCAGACAAGCAACATTAACTACAAGACAGATAGACGTCATCACAAACGGTGTTCCACAAACTTCTGGAATAATTAAATTAACTAGTAGGCCACCAATTGAATGAATCTCTCTAAAACATAAGCAAAGTGTTACGCTAAATACTCAGAATGTGCGAAGTGTTCCGTTTTGGAAAAAGTCTGGGAAACACTGATATAGACTAAAAACCGATAAATTGCAAGATGGCAGGATAGTTCTTTGTCCTTGACCTTACATGCTAACATTGCCCTTTCATCAAATAGGCTATAACAATGTTACGCTGAATATTTGTATGTGCATATGCAATATTAGTGTAATGTAATATGTGTGTATGTGTATCTAATGTTACAGGATAAACACATTAGAAACACCAGCTGTAGATTTAGACAGAGATGGGTTTAGTTCTATATTTGTAAGTTTTTCTTTTATTTAATTTAAAATCTCATTTTAATTACAAAGCTTATATTAACTCACTCTGTCTGTCTGTCCAGTTTTTTCTCCCACTTCCGTTCTCGGATCACGTTTTGCACAAGTATTCATTGTCAAAGACAATACACGAATCAAGCAAAACATTAACCAATTATTTAATCAATTTGTGGTAATTAACCCATTCGTTTTAAATAGAAAAGGGCAGATAAATCTTTCAGCATTGTGACATAAGTCAGTGTTTGTACGGTGCTTCCCCATATAAAAAGCTTTTTAAAAATATTATTTTCGTAATATTCTGCTTGTTTATTTCTTTACAAGTGTACATCAAACAAATATTCTCTAACCTTATCAATGTACTATTTCAGTATTAATTTTTTAAAATCATAGTCTAATGCTTTGGTTTTCTTGTTTCAATGACTGTATTTAACGTCTTATTGACCTATCTCAATTTCATTATCAAACACATATAGATTGTAATATTATGATTTTTTTAATATGAAGCGGACGCGGTAGTGTCTCAAATGTCTGGACAGTTCATGAATAGTGTAACGTAAATTGTTGTGTCAACCGTTAACTAACATTAGTGTCTTCTGTAATGTAATCTCTTCAGTGCTGAATTTAAAAAGGAAATGACGGCATCTGGGACTATGACTCTATAATTGATGAACTCCAGCAGGTATACTATAGGCCCATACAACTTTTCGATAACCTTGACTGCTCAACAGTATTATATGTTCTGGACGTGGATGCGTTAACCTGCCTGTCTTGCGCCCTCTGCAGAGCGATAGTATAATCTGAATAGACCACATTTAAACAGAAAAAGACGGTAACAAAAGAGGTGGGCAAACTCAGAATGATGACAAGAAAACTGTAGCTCCAAAGCAGGGGAGAGAAAGGAGACAAAAAAAAGATTTGCAAGAAATAACCAAACGTCCATTGGCTAAAATTCATTCAATCATTCATACTGTTCATAGTCAGTTGCCACCATGGTCATTTTAATTCTGCAGATGTTACATTACGCAAGTGTTTTTCAGGGTCTGCACAGTGAAATTCTTTTTTATTCAAGATCAATGGACCTCATTCACCAATCGTAGACAAACAACATTTTGCGACGTGGTTCTCTATAGGCCCTATATGCTATACAGATTACGCAATCCATAAAGGCTGTCACGTAATACGTAATTTTCATTGTTTTATAAATTTTATCACGTGGCTAAATGTTGTTTGTTTACGATTGGTGAATGAGGTCCATTGACATTAAAATAATTCAATGTAAAAAAAAAAAAAAAAGACGCTATTTCTGTCTTTATTTTAATGTTTTAAATAGCTACGTCATCACGTTTGAATTAATATCCAATAGTGGTATTGCTGAAAAAGAACTTTTGTGTTATGGTATTTTAAGTAATGCTAACTTTGTATTATGTAACCTGTGTCACTGCAGAGTCTACGAGGATCTGCTTGGAGAGGCAAAGACTGTAACGACACTGACCTATATGTTCACCCAGGAGCAATGTAAGACCCCCTATCATCTATTCTTAGTCAAAAAGTTCCCTTTTCAGACCTTGTGATCTATAGGGCAGATGATGAAAATGTCATCTGTTTGTGTGGGCCCACAATAAAACAAGAAAGAAAGAGTAGACATACCGCCTTTAGAGAGAAAGAAAGAGTAGACATACCGCCTTGAGAGAGAAAGAAAGAGTAGACATACCGCCTTGAGAGAGAAAGAAAGAGTAGACATACCGCCTTTATTTTTACCCAACTATGTCAGGTACCCATTCTTGTTACCGGTCGTTGACTTATAGCACTAAACTGCTGGTAGACAACTAAACCGTTGTAGGCAACGTAGGGCCTATATTGTAACTAATGAAACTTCCAATAATTTGAATAACTTCCTTTTGTGAACAACTAAATAGAACTTTATTTATAATATAAACAAAATCAAGCTAAAATAAGATAAAATAACTGTATTAAACTTAATTAATAATATTCTTTAACAAAATCTAACTTACTACAATAACACAACCTTTCAGTCCTAAGTTCTAGAGTCGTCTTTCCCTAACTAAGACCAAATGACAACAATGCCACCTATGTTGCATCATTCACAACCAATCGCTAACCTCTTCCCACCGTCACCACACACATATCCCATAACACCCATTAGAGCTGGGTGGACTCAGAGGCGCCCTAAAGATCCAAAACGTAAATATCCCCGTCTTCACCAGGATTCGAACCAGGTTTGGTAGCCAAGCTCTTTACCACTCAGCCACCGCGCCTCTCTCTTCTCAGTATTGTATGTAAAAACTCAAGTACGACGTCCAGACCATGCAATCTACAGGAAAAATGATGTAAAGATCATGTCTCTATGTCGACAGTTAACGATGGTGTAATATGGCGAGAACAATTATTAACAGCCCTTACTTTCCCCAACTAATGTCAGGTATCCATCAGAGTTGAGTTAACTCAGGGGCGTACTAAAAATCTCGAGATTCAAAATCCCAGCTTTCACCGAGATTCGAACCCCACTCGCCTAGTGTTTTATGGGTTTAGTATAATTTACATGGTCATTGTTGCGAGCGATAGCTGTAATGGTGTCTGGAAATTTAGGCACCGAACATTTTATAATAACTCTTAATTAGTCTTAATCCGGAGTAGTTTTTACACACATTCTCATATGATTGTCATTTTTTTCCCCGTTTTGTCAGCTTTTCTTTTGTTTCAGGTAAGAATCGTTCTAGTTGCTATTTTTGATAATGTCACCCATAGCCTAAGGATAAAATATACGTTAAAACTTTTTAGTTATGTTCAAAATTAATGTCGCTATTAAAGAGTGCCTAATTCTGCCGTGCCTAATTTTCCGCCTTGTCAAAAAGTGCCTAATTATCCGGTTTCTAATTTTCCGGGTTCCTAAATTTCCGGGTGCCTGAATTTCCGGGTGCTTAAATTTCCGGGTGCCTAAATATCCGGTACCTAAATTTCCAGTGCCTAAATTTCCTAGATTCAGCTGTAACAACAGACAACCGGTAACTAAACACATTTTTAATATTCAGTTTCTTCCTCTTTATAAGTAAATGCGCGTTTTAGAATAGACAGGGGCCCCTCATTTGTCTACCGTAAACAAATGAACCTCATTCACCAATCGTAAACAAACACCATTTAGCCACGTTATTCTCTATCTCTTCTATATACAAATTACGTTATACACTAAAGCTGTCACCTGGCAACTTGACCTTCGGGACTCTTAAAGAAAAGCAGCCAATATTATCACGTGGCTAAATGTTGTTTGTTTACGATTGGTGAATGAGGTCCATAGAAACGGAGACACGCCAGTTGTCTCATTAGGAACTTCTTTATATGTAAATAAGGCAGCGGTTATCTTTCTATTCCAGACCCATTTGATGCTTTTCGGATGTTCCCTTAGTCATAGTGGATAACAGCTGGCGGGGGTTCGAACATATGAACACAGTGTTCACAGCATGGCTGCCTGGTCCTTCGGTTTGCTCTCTGGACTGTCGTTAGGACTTATCGATGGTCCCGGATTCAAACCCTGCCTGCTCCCATCCCCCGTTCTGTGGGAGATTTAGACTAGGAAGTAATTTATCTGCAACTCTGAAAGAACATTTTTTGTTACAAGAAACACATACCACACATCTAGGCTCATTTCGAATCTTTAGACTATAATTAGTATAGGCCTACTTATTAGCCAAATTTAGATTTCAACTAGGGTCTAATATTTAATAATTGTTTTATCGCTTCTCTTTAGACCTGTCGATGGCGATGCTGAAAGAGACTCAAACTGTAATGGAATCAAGGTAAGAAATATTTAGTTACGACTAGATCTATATGTTTCAGTAAAACGTCAAATAGAAAAACAAAGTCTACTAAAATACTCAGAAAGACACAAAGATAAAAGCACATTTCTCGCTCCATATTCTAGGACAAATGTGTACAAATGCTCCTTCTTCCCTAGAGCTATTAGAGCATGCAATGGGTTGCCTGAATCAGCCAGGAAAACCAATGAATTGGCAGAAGTTAAGTTATTGGTTGACATGACATGACCTAGGAAAACGTGTAGGACGTAATCATCTTTTTTTTTTTTTTTTTGAAGTAACGTCTGTATTATATAAGATACGCTAACTGTATGACCTTATCAAGGGTCTCACAGGGGACAGTATCAGGAAAAAGAAGAAGAGGATAGAGAAAGCGATGGGAAGACAACATCAACGAATGAACGGTAGATTTTAATCGCCATCGTCTGCTGTTCATTGATAACCGCTACCATTATTGAATTCGCCATTCCAAAGCCTCATATCATTGAAATAGATTCTAGTCAAAGCGAAAGACAGAGAGGAATGTAGAAAGTTTCTCGGCAGAGCATGTGTGGAGCAGTGGCGTAGCAAGGTCATCGTGGGCCCGGGTTCAAGAATATGTTATTGGGCCTCCTCCCTAAGATTATGATAAAAACAAAAGGGGTCTGGGAGGACGCACCAAGCTCTCCACGCTGGATCCAGGACCGAGTTCCGACGCTAAGTGTTTTCCTGCGTTCTATTCCACAGTGACTCGTGCCATCGAAACGATAATTTTTGCGAAGACCGAACAATGAAAGCTTGTTGCATCTAACTAATGAGATTTACATCAATTTGTTTGTTTTATATTTCTGTTCTATTTTTGATAGAGATTAGGCCTATAATATAACAACATTATGAATGGTAAAAAAAAAATATGAACGTAATAGATTTGAATTATTACATTCGACACAGTTTGTTTTCTATATTTTAAAGTGCCCGTATGGCCCCTGTTGGTCATGAAGGTGTTATTTCTTTCTAATACTTAAATAAATCGATGGGATGAAGATTGGATCTGACTGGATCTGACTGGTGGATCTGGATCTGACTGGATCTGATTTATTGATGCTGGAAATGAAAACATAAATTGGCTGACCTCGTTTTAAATTGAGTGACCTTGACCCATCACTTAATGACGAAACAGCTGACAAAGAAAATGAAGGAAAGGCAGAGATGGAGGGAGAGAGAGTGTGTGTGTTTTTAGTTCAGATGTGTGCATCAAACAAAGCAAGAAGAAAGAGAGAGAGAGAGAGAGAGAGAGAGAGAGAGAGAGAGAGAGAGAGAGAGAGCTATAGTCGTTATGCTGAGGTGGACTATTTAGTCAAACTGAATTTCCATTTGTTTGGACCAATAACATTTTCTTAAGAGAGAGAGTGTGTCTTTAGTCCAAATGTGTAAATCAAATAAAACAAGAAAAGAGAGAAAGAGAGTCTCTAGTTCAGATGTGTACATTTTTCAGCCCTATCAGAATCTGCCTACCTAGGTCACCATAACCAAGTTGCAAAGTTAATACACCAACACTTTGCTTTGACACAATAAGGATACTCCTCATTAATACAAATACTCGCCACAAGTGATCTAGTGATCATCTGCTGTGCTGGTAAAGGCCTATTTTGACTGACAAAACGGTTTTAATCGCCCTGATCTGCTGTTCATTGATAAAAAAAGAAAAAAAAAACGCTACCATTATTGACTTCGCCATACAAGTGTCTCATATTTAAGAAAAACTGAAATGGAAAAACAAAGAAAATGTGGGAACATAGGCTTGTAGATTAAGCGTTTATGGAAGTTATCCAAAATAACAATATACCCCATATCAACAGAGGGGGTAGTAACAACTGATTTCACAGTTACCTTCAAGACCCTTAACATTCCTAGGTAGATTCTCGTTGCCTGTCAGGGGGCGGTACTGCTGCAGACCTGCCGCATCACAAGAAAATTCCTCGGTGGACACTGATAAAGAGACTACAATGAATTTTGTTTCTCTTTAAAGAAACCAGAGAATGAATACTCGTTCGTTTCTAACATAATAATAATTATAAAATAAAATAAAAATTTTGACATATCATAATTCGGATATTTCTTTTTTTCATTTTTATTTTTTGGGGCCCTTCTCTTGTGGAGGTCTCGGAGCAATAGCCAACTTTCGCCTCTTTAAATCGGCCCTGATTAAATGAAGTTTGCAAAATGTAATATCTGCAAATAGATGCATTGTTTGTATCGTTAAAAGGGAGTGAATCCAGACACGGGCAAGACCTACGAGGAAGAGTTATGTGCCGATTCTCAACCTAGAGGCATGGCTGTATTGGGAGATTCCATTTCTGCACACTTTCACTTGCCTGTTCAATGGTTCGATCCAAAATTGATAAACAAGGTAAATGTTGATGTTATCATTGTGATTCCCAGATATTAGACTATTTATAATTTTAAACCAATACCAACCTCGGTTTCAATACGAGGCTATAAAATCGTAAGCAAAAACAAAACAAGCCATGTGATAGAAGGTTACTCATATGTCAAAACTATCTGCGTTTGAAACCCCTTGCAAGACTTTTTTTTTTATTACAAAACTCCGTCTTTCTGTCTGGTACAATTTTTTACACTTTTTTTTCTACCCTTTACCATTCTCGGATCAAGCTCAAATTTTGTGTAGTTATTTATAATCTATGACAATACGTGAATCTATCAAAAATGTAATAAATCAATTAGTCGTAATTAGTTAATTTAGTTATATGTAGAAAAGGGGCGTTAAATATTGCAGTAGTGAGAGAAATTAATTACACTTAACCAGAGTAACACCTTTAGTAAAATCACTAAATTTAGAAAGCCTTCAGGACAGAAGACTCAAAAGTAAAGTAGTAACTATACATAAAACACTGAACCATAATCTTCAAATACAAAAACAAAATTTAATAAAATACTCTGAAAGACACAAAGATAAAGGCACATTCCTCGTCCCATATACTAGGACAAATTTGTACAAATACTCCTTCTTCCCTAGTGCTATTAGAGCATGGAATGGGTTGCCTGAGCTAGCCAGGAAAACCAGTGACTTGGCAGAATTTAAGTCATTGGTTAATATGCATGACTAAATGCATGACGCGGAGGACGTAATCATCTTCTTTTTTGAAGTAACGTCTGTAGTATATAAGATAAGATAATTGCAGTGATTTTGTGGATCTTCGCTAAGATAAGCTTTGTTTCAAACAAATAGGTAGATTTTGCTGGTTCTATTTCACATCATCTGCCCTTTAGCTCTGAAAGGGGAACTGTAGCTTTTGTTGTTTTTTGTTTTTACTTTGTGAAAACTATATTTCTCAGGGCAAAGTCTATTTCTTTCTTTTGTTCACAGTATTGTAGGTGTAAAAGTCATCCGTTTCTATGGCCGACGGTTAACAAGAGTTTCATGTGGCCAGCTGACTTTACTTTCCCCCAACTAATGTCAGGTGGTGACCTATAAGTCCCGAAGCTCAAAATCGCTGTCTTCAACAAGATTCGAACATGAGACTTCTCGGTTTGGAAGCCAAGTGCTTCACCGCTCAGCCACCAACAATTACCTGCTGGGCAGATTATTATTATAGCTTTTATATAGCGCTACTTTCATACTTATAGCATGCTCAAATAAAACAAGAACCTCAAGCCCCCTCCTAGGTAGCCAAGCGAAGCCAAGTTCAAACGCACTTGGCCTCTTGACCACGCTTCCCACGATTACGATCCCACCCCTTCCAGAAAAGAGGACATGTCCTCCTTTTGTTAAACCCTCTGGTGACCTAAGGTAGAGTAAGATTGGAACATGACCCTCGTGATCTTTCGTTTGTTCTAGATACATCTAGGAGCTTGACAGCGTATCTTATTCATGGTCAACCAGTTACATAGACTCAAAATATCTAAATTATAAATGAACAGTTATAATAGAATTGACGCAATTTTTGCAAAACAAAGCAAACCAATTTAGAGTTTATTGAATTTTTTTTAAAAATCAAACAAGAACATAAACTAAACCCTAACACCTTTGGTTGAGCAATTACTAGAAAACGTAATAGATAAAACACAATAAAATTACCCCCCACCTCCCTGTACATGCTGTCCACTCCAGCATCCTGTTATTTTTTTCTAACCCATCTCCACACAGTCAGGACTTACACGGTTTCTTAGCTGTTCATTTAACCATATAGGCATGTACCACCATAAGGTCAACTAGTCCATACACAGTCAAACACAATGCACTACTTGCCAGAAGATTGGTCTGGCTACTAGCCATTCTAATTGGGACCCACCCTCTCAAATAAAAAAAAAACATAAAAGAAACTAGAACAGGCGCAAACTAGACCCGTAAAATTTATCACAAACGAAAATGCACATGTGTGAAGAGCAACACCTTTTTTAAAACACTAAAAGAGGATATAAGGATAAAAGTCGACTTAAAAGTAACGTGGTTACAGTCCGCTGCGTAGACATAAATTATAATCTAAAAATATAAAAGTGAAATCTAATACATTACTCTGAAAGACACAAAGTCACATTTCTTATTCCATATCTAGAGCGATTAAACCATTGAATGGGTTGCCTGGATCAGCCAGCAAAACCAACCACTTATAGCAGATTTTGTCACTGATTAACATGCTTGACTACATTGACACAGAGACACGCTTAGGATAATTATGTTCTCTTTTGAAGTTACGACTGTCATTTATAAGATAAGATCATGTTGCCACTGCGACAAATGTTTAATCTACAGCTGATAGCTTTAGTAATAATTTACTAAACAGTTCCTTCATCTTTGAAGTCAGGATGGCCGAGTGGTCTAAGGCGCTGCGTTCAGGTCGCAGTCTACTTCTGTAGGCGTGGGTTCAAATCCCACTTCTGACAAGTATATTTTTTTAATAAATATATTTTCATACTTTAATTTTTTTATATATTATTTATATATAGAATAATATTTTTATAAAAATAAAAGTCAGTTCTGTCTTTCATAGACATTTCTTATTTTCACATTAAAATTACTGGGGAGTTTCACTATACACTTTACAAGGTCAAGGTTCCGAAACTGAACTACAATGTTGTCAACTAAAATTTAAAAACATTTAGTGAAAAACGTAAGAACTTTGAAAATTTAATTCTGTGGTGCTAAAAAAGTAAAAAAAAAAAAATCATCATAAAGGGAACACGTTTTTTTTTTACTTTTACCTATCCCTTAGTCTGTTGGACCGTTGGGGTACCAAGCAAGACTTGTTGACCGTCTTTCTCCACTCCTCCTTTTTTTTTTTTTTTTTTGCCTTGTTTAGAACCTCTCTCAATGGCAGGCCCGTCCATTCTTTAATGTTGTCCTCCCATCGCTTTTTCTGTCTGCCTCTTCTTCTCTCACCTGGCACTGTTCCCTGAAGGAAGGTCCTTGCAAGCCCCGTAGATCTTGTAATGTGGCCATAGGTTTTAAGCTTTCGTCTTTTTACAATAGTTAGCAGGTCGTCATGGGCTCCGATCGCTGCAGTAGCCCTGTCTCTGATTTCTTGGTTTGTGATGCGGTCTTTGAATGTGATGCCTAGGATCCTTCGCAGATGACATTGACGGCCTAGCAGAGACAGAAGAAGAACTAGCTGACCTGGTGATGCGCATTGACAAGACTTCCGCAGCATATGGCATGCAAATAAATGCCGAAAAAAAAACAAATTATGACCAATAGCCATCAGGGCTTTAAAAGAGGCATCAGTATTGGAGGTGAAAAGCTAACTAGTGTTAACAGCTTCAAATACGTCGGAGCTATTGTCTCAGATGAGGAAACAAAACCCGAACTATTGGCCCGAATAGCACAGTCCACAGCAGCCCTTTCAAAACTTAAAATATTATGGAAACATATGGGCTTAGCCCTCGGCACCAAAATCAGACTGATGCGCTCCCTGGTGATGGTCACATTTTTATATGCTTGCGAGTCGTGGACGTTGAATGCAGAGATAGAGAGAAGGATCCTAGCAATGGAATTGAGATGCTACAGAAGGATCCTAGGCATCACATTCAAAGACCGCATCACAAACCAAGAAATCAGAGACAGGGAACACGGTACCTTAAAAAAAATAATCATAAAGGGAACACGGTACCTTAAAAAAATCATCGTAAACTTGTCAACAATGCTTTTTAATCCTGCACACCGGATACACTACAATAAAATAAAAAGCTAGCGAATAAAAATATGAGAGAAAAAAATATCTACATCCATAAAATGAAATAGAGGCCTATAGACCTGTGCTTATTTTACAATTAGTCAATGCTATATTTAAATTTTTTACATACATTTAAAAAAAAAGCGGTTTTTAATGGCTCTTTTTAACGACTGATTTTATTATCTCATTATCTTTTCTATTCATAAGAGATCTTTTCTTAGCGCTTGGACTGTTATCCAAAATCAAGGCGACTGGCCAATGATGTCTGGATCTACAGGTAAGATTTTTTTTTTATTCACATAAAATCTGACCATAAATTATAAAGTTCATTATTTGACTAAGTCACGTGTTTCTCAAATAGTAACATGTGACACGCTTTCCCCGCCCCAGACGAAAAAAACATTGGTAACACACCTCCCCCCCCCCCCCCCACACACACTCTTTACCAATGGGTTGCCGGATGGTTTTAAAAATAAAATTAAAAAGTAAAGAAACTTAAAGACAAAATTATACTACAATCTCCCTGTTTTTCTTTGCATAGGCCTATATAAATATCAGGGGAAGGCGGTTGCTGAGTGGTTAAGCGCTTGGCTTCCGAACCTGGCGTCCTGGCTTCGAATCTCGGTAAAGACTGGGCTCTTGAATTTCGGCGCCCCTGAGTCCAACCAACTCTAATGGGTACCTGCCTGTAGTTGGGGAAAGTAGAGGCGATTCGTCTATGTGCTGGCCTCATGACATCCTGTTTGTTAACCGTTGGCCAAAGAAACAGATGACCTTAACATCATCTGCCCTATAGATCGCAAGGTCTGAAAGGGGAACCCTTTTAAATATATAATTATCAATTGACAAAACATTTGGAAGTTGTGGTGTAGCTAGGGACTTGTGGGCCCGCGGGCGTGACTGCCACGAGTCGAGTCTGTGACCTATTTCTAGAAGCTCGAGGTCAAGCCAGTGCTGTCCAGCGTAAACAAGTTAATTTTAGGTATCCAATCAA
The DNA here is from genome assembly GCA_030265305.1 of Biomphalaria pfeifferi. Classification (NCBI taxonomy): domain Eukaryota; kingdom Metazoa; phylum Mollusca; class Gastropoda; family Planorbidae; genus Biomphalaria; species Biomphalaria pfeifferi. The sequence goes on from JASAOG010000166.1 coordinate 204,581, forward strand.
AGAAAGGTCAAAGCTACTAAAATAATTAGGGGAGAAGTTTCCATGATTCTGGAATGTACGTTTAAGAAAGGTATAAATTTGGGGAAAGTCAGTTAGACGGGGTCCTCGCATAGTAGTAGTTCTTGTAGAGAAATGGTCCTCACTTAGTCCTCGATTAGTAATGGTTATAAGTTTTGTGAAATTAGCGGGTCCATTAATTAAAGTTTTAGTAGTTAAAGTTGAAGTTCTACTAAGTGAAGTTTCATGTATCTTTAAGTTTTATTTATGAAGTATCAAGTCAAGTTGTTATTGAATTAAGAAGTCATTTTATGTGAAAGTTGAAGAAGTATTATTAAAGAAGTTTTAAGAAAATACAGAGTGATGTTTCTTTCTTCACTTCATTGAATTGTCAAGTTTGATAATATAATCCCCGGCAAGTGTGATCATCACAGTGACCTCTTTAGAGGCCTTTTCATTTTGACATTATAAAAATAGATTTGCAGATGATATAATCTTTGTTGGAGAAAATGTGGCCAGGTACATTTAAGATCCTACTTACAAACTGGATGGTGCAGCTAGAGCCGTTGGCATGGAAATCAGGGCAGAAAAAAAGCAAAATATTCGTTGGTGGTGGAGACAGTTCGAGATGTCGCATACAGTTGAATGGCCAAACATTAGAAGTTGAATCTTTTAAATACTTAGGGTCAAAAATAACAAATGATGGTGGGTCAATAAAAGAGATAAAAACCGTCCATGCTTAGCATCCCCTTGCCATGGGCAAACTTTGGAAATTCAAGAAAAGAAGATAAATAAGTTGGTACTTTTAAAAAATCAACACTCTGGCAAAAAGGGGAAACTCCTCAATACCAAAGACCAAAGCTGAGCTGGTTTGGTCAATGGAAAGACACGAGTCACTGTCAAAAGTCATCCTTCAAAGTACCGTGGAGGGCATACGAAGAAAAAGAAAAGCTGGCTGGACACTGTAAAAGAATGGACAGGCCTCTCTCTTGATATCCTACTTAGTAACAGCAATTGACCGGGAAAAATGGTGGAATTTAGTTAAGCGAATTTTCACAGCAGTAAAAAGCACAAGTAAAAAAAAAAAAAAAACAACTATTTATTTTAATCTTAGATTCCGTATAGAAGAGAGAGAATCACGTGGCTAAATGTTGTTTGTTTACGATTGGTGAATGAGGTCCATTGTTGTGTATTTATGTTTCTTGTTGTGCGTTGTGAACTGATCTGTACTGGTGTGTCAGACTGGCTTGGTGTCTAGGTCAGCTTGTGTGTGTATGTGTAGTGTGTTAATATGAACTGTTTTGTTACTCTTGTGTAATAAAGCCTATGATAGAGACATGTTTTCGTTGTGTTATGTAAGGTTACTGCAGTAATATGGCTCAGTTGATAAAGCGTCGCGCTTAAGAGCCGAATGTCGTGGAATCGATACCCATACTGATATATTTTTTCTCTTTATTTTTCGATGACTAATAATATGTAAAAATAAAATATAGTCTACTTGTTTAGTTTAGTTTACTAGAGATGTATTGTTGTAACATAAAGAAAGAATTCATTTTTTCCCTGGAAATCTTTTCTTTTTTTTTGCTGATGTTTTAATTTTTGCTACAGGCTATGGTAAAAATGTATGGCCTGACGTCATTTCCGGTCCGATCGATTCCATCTATTTGAAGCTACGAGCAAGAAATCGATGCAACCACAGAGATTATCAAAATATAGCAGTCAATGGTAAGAACAGAATCCTCGTCAATCTTCTTTAGGAGCTGTGACCGTGTTCTTAATTCTTACATATCAGAAGCCTCTTGCATGAGTTGATACTTCACTTTGTGTGAGTGGGGGGGGGGGGGTAAGTGTATGGTAGGGCCTCTGCATATGTGTTTGTGTGTGACTAAATGTCGTGTGTGTGTGTGTGTTTACCATGTTCAGATGCATTCATAGTAATTATGAATAGGCTCCCTTCATTAGGTATGGCACATCACTGTTCACTTGTCACTGTAAGAAGTTAGAAATTGCGAGAGATCAAGATCAGCGACCTCCTGTGTAGTCCTATAAGCTACGGAGCTGGGCCTGAAATATCTTATCTTACAAAATACAGACGTTACTTCAGCGGTTCTCAACCTTTTATGCTCGGCGACCCCTTTTTACAATCCCCCACTTAGCCACGACCCCCTTCCCGCACACACACACAGCAATAGAAGAATAGACAATAACAATCCATTTTTTCAATGGTCTTTGGCGACCCCTGGCAAATCGTCAATCGACCCCAAGGGGGTCGCAACCCACAGGCTGAGAACCCCTGCGTTACTTCCTAAAAAAGATGATGATTACGAGTAGGCTAATGTCTAACCCACTCTTACGGAGCCCCACAAGTAACAATGTAGAAAGACGATGACGTTATCACAAGCGCTCTGCTTTAATTTGAAATAGTCTCCCTTTTCAAAGACGACTATAATCGCGAGGTCTGTGAGGTTAAAACCACACACAGAGTTATCTTTCCTATAGGTGATGTATGTAATATGGTGAAACAAAGCAAAAATCCAGAGTAAGATATCACTAGGTGGCGTTTTTCATAGTCCGAAAGTCGTCTCCTTACTAAAACAAACAAACAAACAATGAATTCATTACAAGAAATAGACAGTGCGACACCTTGTAATTAGAAATACAAACAGGATAATTTTATAATGTAGTGATCGAATGAAAATACATTGTTACTTTTTGAGGTTCTAATATATTATTGTAATATTTGATGAATTTGCACAATTTCTATTTGCATATTGCACCATTCTCCGCCGTTATAAAAAAGATTAATAAAAATGTATTCATGTTTTATTTCAGGTGAAAACTCTTTCAAATTAAAAAAATTGGTCAAAACGTAAGTATTGATGTTTGCTTTGTTAATCAATACTTTGTTCTTAATCATCGCCATCGCTTAAGTCTTCTTTACAACAGATGTGAAGAGAGGGAGAGAGAGAATGAGAAAAAGAAAGAAAAATAAGATGATTGTAAAGAAGAATTATCACTTACCAAATTTTGTTGAGTGATCTAGTCATATTAACAACTTGAAATAACACACACACACTCAAAAGAAAAAAGCATAACCTAAGTGGCACATAAAAAAAAAATTATCTCATTGATAATCATTTTAATATTATTCAAGCTAAGTTGTTAATTCCAACATTTATTTTTGCTTAGATTGTCCAGAAATGCAGCCAGTGACAGGCCATTGGTCGTTCTTTATGCTCTTGCCGGAAGTGACGTTTGTTCTGGGTAATCTTTTTCTATTCTTTTAAATTACAGATGTTCATAAGAAAAATTATAATTAAGACTTACGCAACTAGGGCAATGTGTACATATCATTTCTAGAAACTAGGGCATTGTGTACATATCATTGCTAGCATCTAGGGCAGCGGTTCTCAACCCTTTTAGCTCGGCGACCCCTTTTTAAAAGAGGATGATTACGTCCTACGCGTAATGCATTTAGTCATGCATATTAACCAATGACTTAAATTCTGCCAAGTCCCTATTTTTCCTGGCTAGCTCAGGCAACCCATTCCATGCTCTAATAGCACTAGGGAAGAAGGAGTATTTGTACAAATTTGTCCTAGCATATGGGAAGAGGAGTGTGCCTTTATCTTTGTGTCTTTCTGAGTATTTTATTGAATTTTGTTTTTGTATTTGAAGATTATGGTTCAGTGTTTTATGTATAATTGCTACTTTACTTTTGAGTCTTCTGTCCTGAAGGCTTTCTAAATTTAGTGATTTTACTAAGGGTGTTACTCTAGTCAAATGTGGATATTCGTTTGTTATGAATCTCACTGCTCTATTTTGTGTCTGTTCTAGTTTCTTAATGTTTTCTTGAGTTGAGGGGTCCCAAACAGAGGATGGATATTCTATTACTGGCCTAACCAAGGTTAAATAACATTTTAGTTTTATGTTCTTATTTGATTTATAGAAATTTCTTTTAATAAACCCTAATGCTTTGTTTGATTTTTTGATAGCTTCATCAATATGGTGATTCCATGACAGTTTTTCATTTATTATAACACCTAGGTATTTTGCGTTTTTAGTCTGTGTTACTGGTTCACCATGAATACACGAAACTAAGACTGTTCCTTGAGATACACCTGAGTTTACTGTTATTGTAATTGATTTAGAGCCATTTATTATTACAGTTTGTTTTCTACCTGTCAAAAAATCTTTAATCCACTGATGCAATGGACCATCAATGCCAAAATATTTTAATTTATTAAGCAAACTATGGTGGTGAACATTGTCAAAAGCCTTGGAAAAATCTAATAATTTGCTCACTATCATCTAATTGTTAACCTTTTGAAAAATCATCAATTAGTCTTATTAGTTGTGTTTCACACGATCTATATTTCCTAAAGCCATGTTGGTATTGGGTGAGGACATTAAGTTTGTCTAAATGGTTTATGATGTTGCTACATATTATGTGTTCTAGGATTTTACATGTGATGCTGGTGAGTGATACTGGTCTGTAGTTTCCTGGGTCAGATTTTTCTCCTTTTTTAAATAGGGGGGTGACATTAGCTTCTTTCCAGTCCTTTGGTACTCTGCCCTGGTTTAGCGATGTCTGAAAGAGTATTTTGAACACTGGGGATAGCTCATTGCTTAGTTCTTTGAGTAATCTAGCTGGAATATCATCAGGTCCACTCGCTTTATTGGTTTTTTTAGCATATAAGGCGATGTGTACATACCATTGTTAACATATAGGTCAATGTGTACGTACCAGAGTTAGATCTAGGGAAATGTGTACATACAGTTGTTAGGATCTAGACTCTAGAGTCTAGAGCAATGTGTACATACCATTATTGGGTTCTATGGCAATGTGTAGGCCTACATGCCTTAGATGTGTTTCCCGGTGCAGTGTGTACATACCATTGTAACCATCTAAAGCAATATATATAAAGGAATCTAAATATCTAAATACCTATTTGTCTATTCAACAGTCCAGACCATCGAATGACTTCACCGGAAGCCATGTATAACAATACATTGGCCACGCTGGATAACTTGGTAATTTCCATTTACATAATAATCATGTATTAAAACTTGTGTCATTATTTGGAATTGCAAGAGATATAATATGTACATTTATTATACAACATACACATTTTGTATAAAGGGAACGGGGAATGAGGAGTTTGGGGGAATGAGGAGTTTGGGGGAATGAGGAGTTTGGGGGAATGAGGAGTTTGGGGGAATGAGGAGTTTGGTCGGTGCTATTATAAAGATAATGTATTAGCTTCTCTTTTGGGTATTTAGCTACAGACGCACCACTACCCTAGACCTGAATACGTACACACGTGTAATAGTAATAACCATTTTGGTTTCCAGGCAACTGTCTTACCCAACAACAGTCACGTGATAATATTTGGACTAGCAGACGGCAGCTGGATACATGAAAATATGGCAACGAGAGTGCATCCTGTGACGTCATACTGGGGCACATTTACTTTTTCCAAGTTTTATGATTTTATTAACTGTCTAGACGTAAGCTGGCATTTCTTTTTATGAAAAAACATTAATTACTAAAACTTTTCCTGTCAGCAGACTGATCTCTTAATCAACCAAAAAGTGAATAGTTTAGCTGATGTGAAGTTTTGAAAGATTCTTTGTTGTTTTTTTATTAGTATTGCATTATTCTTCAGATTATGTCCTGTCTCGGATGGTTGACCAACAACCAGACTACCAGAGAGATAACGCTCCAGGTAGTTAGTAATTTTATTTTAGACAATAGAAAAAAAAAGCTTTTAATAGAGTTTATTTTAAATGCAAAAATGATTTCTTCATTAACTATTTCATAATTGGGGGGAGGCGGTATGAGTGGTTAAGCCAGCGGTTCTCAACCTTTTTTGCTCGGCGACCCCTTATTATAATCCCTCACTCTGCCGCGAACCCCACCCACACAGAAATAGAAGAATAGACAATAACAATCCATATTTTCGATAGTCTTAGTGTCAGGTTTAGGAATTATTTGTGTTAACTAGCTGTACACAATTAAGGTCCCGGGTTCACCCTGACAAGAACATCACTCACCCAGAGTCGTACATAGAGTAACCAACTATGTAAATAGTTTAAATAACAAAAAAATGAATTTAATTGTATGAAACTGATATATAAAGTACAATGAGGATGATAAATAGACAATATATATATTAGATATATATATATATATATATATATAGATAGATATTATTCAATAATTAGTTTAAGCACCTTTGCTACTGCTATCAACTTGTCACCCTGGTTTCATAGTCCACCAGATTCTGACCGACTGGTGTCACAAAGCTGCCAACCTCGGTAATAGTAGAGTTAGACCTCAGATGATCGCCAATTTGACAATGACACTGAAAACTGTAATATATATTTCTGAGACGGCAAGCGACGCCCGCACTAGCATAGACTCGAGCCAGTATATACAACTCCAACACCTTCACCCTATAAACGAAATAAACACAAAACTTAACTTCTACTCTAAAACTAGAATTAGTGACAACCTCCTACAACATACAATAAGAGATATCACAACCGAATAACTCAGCCTAAACAGGGGTCCAACAATCCTATTGAATAATAAGTCCAAGAAAACTAGTACAGACTATAGATATAATAACCTTTTTCGGACCAACACACCGTCCGTTTTTAACCAACTCAGAGGGTGAACTGCCTCATGACAAAAGAAAGACCAATAGATGTCACCGGACTTTGTGACGTAGCAAAACAATTCAAAACAAAACTACAAGACACTCTCGCCCCGTACAAGTACTACGACTACGACTAGAGGAAATAAAAAAAACAGAGTTAGGAGAAAGAAAAAGACACTTGTCTATACTACGCGACACTTAGGCTACCCCTGGCAAATCGTCCACCGACCCCCAAGGGGGTCGCGACCCACAGGTTGAGAACTCCTGGGTTAAGAGCTTTGCTTACGAACCTGGCGTCCTGGCTTCGAATTTTGGCCAAGACTGGGATTTTGAATTTCCGGATTTTTAGGGTGCCCGAGTCTGCCCAACTCTAATGGGTACCTGACTTTAGTTGGAGAAAATAAAGGCAGATGGTCGTTGTGCTGGACACATGACACCCTGCTTCTTAACCGTTGTTCAAAGAAAAAGATGACCTTAACACAGGGGTTCTCAGCCTGTGGATCGCGACCCCATTGGGGGTCGATTGACGATTTGCCAGGGGTCGCCTTAGACCATCGAAAATATGGATAGTTTTTTGTCTATTCTTCTATTGCGAGTGTGAGTGTGGGTCGCGGCAGAGTGGGGAATAGTAAAAAGGGGTCGCCGAGTTTAAAAGTTTGAGAACCGCTGCCTTAACATCATCTGCCCTAAAGATCGTAAAGGTCTGTATGGAGAACGTTATTACATTTTGACTGCTGGCATGTCGCTCCTCAAAGTGCCAAACTCTTATTTTATTGACTCATTTCAATAGGAAAATATACACTAGTTGTCTTAATTCCAGACTTGAAAATATGCGTTTAGAGAGGTAATAGGTACGTTTTGCACTGTAGAAAAGGCAACTGTAAATATGTTACCATAAAAAAAAAGTTTCTTATCTAGATCACATACATAGCAGGTTAGGAATATGATAGGAAATTTTGTGCGGGCCAAATGAGTCCATTGTCTTTTATCGTCAATGAAGAGTATTTTAAAATTTAAGGGAGGTCAAAATGTCGCAAGAAAAACTAGACTAGATTTAAAGAGTTTTAAATCAGAAGTCTAGTATTAGATCAAGTAATTCGAGATGTCTATATAATGATAATATCAATAAATAATATAAAAAGTATTAATTCTCGTAGGCAGAATGGGTAAATACACATTAAAATACGTTTGCGCATCTGACGGTGTCAATTTCTTTATATTTATAGTCTGTTTTTTTTAAAATGTATTTTGCAATGTGTTAGTTGTTATTGTCTGTACGTGCCTACTTGATGTACAGTACAACTTGTAACACCTGTTTCTCATTACTTGTAGAACAAAGGTGTTATATTAAGATGTATTTGCCCTGTTTTTTGTTTTAAAGAAGTTCAATTAGTGTTCAGAGATTCTTGATCACATTTTACTTAAACTGGTCAGTATTAACTTCCTCCCCCGCAAAGAGCAATCTACAGTCTTCCAACTAAGAACAGGACACACACCTCTGTTAAATTACCATCTTAACAAAATAAATCCCACACAACTACCCCTTTGTAGACACTGCGCCCATCCTTATGAAACCGTAAACCATATCCTCTTTGATTGCCCCTTCCTAATCCACCTTAGGCAGACCCTACTACCACTCCAGCCCAACATAACCAAACACCCTGTACGGCAGTGCTGAACAACTGAAGAAAACAGCAAAATTTTTTTCCTTGTCACAGTCTGCAAAAGAGCTCACAGCTCAGCAGCAATAAAGCTGGCTAGAAGAAGAAAAATAACATTTTACTTCATGACTTGATCATAGTTGTTGTTGTTTTTTTAACTCTAGAAAGCAAAAGAGCTCAGCTCAGTTTTACAGAAAGTGGTTGATACAAACAAGGGACGCTACTCGAACTTTAAATTACATTTTGTTGATGACCCCTTATCAAAAGGTTTGTTATCTCTTCTTTTTAAAAACCCTATTTATTTATTTTTGCTTATATTTAATACAAATTTAAATTGGTATATAATGACATTTAGTAGCATTTTTGATGTCAAAAAAAGGTGGAAACGAACTATTGCTTCTTTACCTGTTTTCCTGTTGATCATTTATGACATGAGAATTTGACGAGTAGTTTATTGAAGGCAATGCGTCTACCTCCGGATGAAAAGCGCATCCTTCATTGTCATATCTTTTTATTATCATTATCTGTTTAAGTTGTAAGGTTGTTATTGCTGAAAGTGATAATTAACAATAAAATGCTTCCAATGGCGTCTAGAATAGTATCTGACAACCAGTCCAGGCCTTCAAAACTTTGGGTCAGGAGAAGTGGCAGAGGTGAGCAACTGACGCATGTTAGCCTTGGCTTGCTACGCACCTAGGGCGTCATAGGGGAAGGAAAACTCTGAACTGAAACCTCTGCTGCCCAGCGATTATGCCCGAACATGGGAAAGGCTTCGGGAGTCTATCCTGTGAAAAAAATCAGGAGCAATTGACCTTAAGGCAGTTTGCAGCACACAGTGCTACATCCTGGCAGAACACAGTGCTACACCCTGGCAGATCATAGTGCTAAACCGTGGCTGATCACAGTGCTACACCCTGGCAGAACACAGTGCTACACCCTGGCAGAACACAGTTCTACAGCCTGGCAGAACACAGTGCTACACCGTGGCTGATCACAGTGCTTCACCCTGGCAGAACACAGTGCTACAGCCTGGCAGAACACAGTGCTACAGCCTGGCAGAACACAGTGCTACAGCCTGGTAAAACACAGTGCTACACCCTGGTTCCAACAGTATCAGCACGTGGGGTGAACTCTTGTGTGGGCGACTTCGTTCTGACCATAGTAAATACCCAGGCTTTCTACTCATTTCTGTGAGATGTTCTAAACAGATAATCTGAGGCTCTAGGTGAAGTGAACTTGGTGGCCCAAAATGAAACAGAAAAAGAAAAATAAACAGCAAAAATAGAACTACGCAATTTATAAACAACTTAGTGTACCCCTACAATAACACTGGGCACTCGTTTCACAATATCTTCTCTAAAAAATTATTTTTGTTTTTGAGTCCTATTCGAAGCCCTCACCAATCGGAGACCCTAGGCGGCTGTCCAGTTCGCCTATGCCTAAGGCCGGCTCGGATATAAAATGAGCAGCTAGCTAAAAATGTGTAGTAGACCAGTCCATATATTTCTATAGTTAAGGTTTTTATGTTGTTGTTGTGTGTGTGTGTATTTTGTTTTCACTTTTTTTCATTTACTTGTTAGTAAAAAATAAATTGCTTATTATACATTCTATATTCCCCCCCCCCCCCCACAGTGTTCAAGCAATGGACCAAGTTGGGAGGAGAGGGGTGGGAACTGATCGAAGCAGTGGACAGTCTACACAGTAGCCAGGTGAGTGACCGCATCATGTTTCATGACACTGATATATCAAATAAACTAGTGAATAACAAAAAAAATGACACTGTAGCCAAAGTCCTCGAGCAATCTAACCTCATGTTGTCACTTAATATTTGTCCTAAATATTTTATCTTATAAATAACAAGCGACATTCACTTGAAGCACATCTTTACAAAAGCACACTGAGCACTTTATTTACAAAATGTAAATGTGTATTAAATACCATAATACTGTTATGGCACGATTAGGAATTAAATAGGGGAAGCTTTAACTTAGTGACAATGATGTGACTAGTAAAACAAGGATCGGGTTTTAGAGACAGAACGAAATAGAAGCCGACATAAACAGATACTTTCAGGACAACGTAGACAAAAGTAACATAAACGTTCGCTGGCATTCGATGGTTCCCTTCATTGTTATTAAACTTGCTCGATATTCAGTATCAGCGTCGACTAACTTTTGTTGATTGTCCGCCTTTCGCCGGTGTTATTGGATTACTCTGAGTAATACAACAAAAAAAATGACACTGTAGCCAAAGTCCTCGAGCAATCTAACCTCATGTTGTCACTTAATATTTGTCCTAAATATTTTATCTTATAAATAACAAGCGACATTCACTTGAAGCACATCTTTACAAAAGCACACTGAGCACTTTATTTACAAAATGTAAATGTGTATTAAATACCATAATACTGTTATGGCACGATTAGGAATTAAATAGGGGAAGCTTTAACTTAGTGACAATGATGTGACTAGTAAAACAAGGATCGGGTTTTAGAGACAGAACGAAATAGAAGCCGACATAAACAGATACTTTCAGGACAACGTAGACAAAAGTAACATAAACGTTCGCTGGCATTCGATGGTTCCCTTCATTGTTATTAAACTTGCTCGATATTCAGTATCAGCGTCGACTAACTTTTGTTGATTGTCCGCCTTTCGCCGGTGTTATTGGATTACTCTGAGTAATACCTCCATTTTGGTTTAGACACCGCGGAAGCGCCTAACAATACACATTCAAAAAACAAGGTTACAAAGACAGTTTGTGCGGAAACACAAACTCAAAATCGGCCCCCGAAGTGGTCCACACATGCAGGCTTCAATATTTTCAGAAAGAATATCCGAATGAAATTATATCCAAGACAAATGAGAGATAAGAATGGAGAAAGAAGGTTGACAGATCTTGTGTAGTGCCCCAACGGTCCAGCAGATTAAAGGATAGGTGTAAGTGAATGCACCTGGCCTAACTAGTTCCACTTTCAGACATTGTGGTCTATAGGGCAGATGATGAACGGTTCATCTGTTTTTGAGGCCTATGTTTAACGAGGGTGTCATGTAGCCAGCACAACGACCAACCGCCTTTACTTTTCCCCAACTAATGTCATATGACGCATCCATTAGAGCTGGGTGGACTCAGAGGCGCCCAAGGATTCCGAAGTTGAAAATCTTCACCAGGATTTGAACCCGGGACCCCCGGTTCAGAAGCCAAGCGCTTTACCGCTCAGCTACCGCGCCTCTCCTGACCTAACTGAAGTCTTATAATTGATGCAATTGTTTTGAAAAGGCGCAATCTCTTTTTCGAATACTTAAAAAAACAAATTCCGCTAAAAAAGATATGTTCAAGAAAATGCAGTTTACAAGATTACTATTCGTTTTAAATTAGTCTAACTTATAGTAAAGTAAAAAAGTGCCCCTTTCAGACCTTGTGGTCTATAGGGCAGATGATGTCATCTGTTTCTGTAGCCTACGGTTAACGAGGGTGTCATGTGGCCAGCACAACGACCAACCGCCTCTACTTTTCCCTAACTAATGTCAGGTACCCATTAGAGCTGGGTGGACTCAGAGGCGCCCAAAAGATCCCGAAATTAAAAGTCCCAATCTTCACCAGGATTCGAACCCCGGTCCCCGGTTCGGAAGTCAAGAGCTTTACCGCTCAGCCACCGCGCCTCCAGTCTAACTTATAATGCTTTTTCTCTTTAAAAAACTGCTTGTATAAGTGATTTTTAAAAAAAAGTAGCCGTTGCATCAGAACTTTGAATGGTCTAAAATATTGTGATGTCGGATTTTCACTATCTTTTCTAGTTTACGAGATCTAAACGGGACGGACGGACAGACATTTCACACAAAACTAATAGCGTCTTTTCCCCTTTCGGGGACCGCTAAAAAAGTCACTTTACACCCAGTCACCACTTATACGTCAGAGAGAACATGACGAGAACTCTTCACTTTCAAATATTTTACATTTAATGGGTAGGCTACATATTTGTGTGTCTTTTACATTAGCAGCTTCATGGTCTACACTTTTTTTTTTGTGTGCTATTTTCAGATTGGCCAAGCTTTCGGATCCAATGTAACCTGGGGTACACTCATGTCACTAGATCCAGAGATCTTCGGTCCAGTCAATCCCAACAATGAAAAAATTGTAAGCTTATTTGGAGACCAAGGAGGCTATTGAGTCAACAAACTTACTTCCACTGTTGTTAATATTTGACTCGTTTAAAATCACATATTTCTATATTCTACAATATATATGCTACTTTACCGATGAGGTGACCGATGACTTTTTTTTGTGTTATGTTAATGGGAACTTGGGAAAAGAATTACCTTGTTTCATGGGGTCAAAAGATAAAGTGGAAACAAATTGGCAGACGCATTGAAACGCTTAATTAAAAACGTTTTTAAAATGACTTCTTACGTATCATAGCATGATTGGTGTGCTCCGGTTTAATTTTTTTTTCTGTGAATGTGTGACGGACGTTGAATCTGCGAGGTTTGCGTGCTCCCTTTATATGCTAAGCTGATCTCTAGTTGGATTCAAGCTCATGTACATCCTCATTTCCCACACTCAGCCACCTCGCATAGAATCGATCAATAGTTCACGCAACGCCAAGAAAGGCTGTCCAAAACTAGTGTGCTTTAATTATTTTGCATTTTGCTTGCGCTTGGGGGTAGGGGGTGTGGGGAGGGTGACATGCTCCGGTGTTCCATCTTTGGTCAGGTGTTGTAAGAAAAGACAAGTCTATACTTTCCTAAAACGCGGCAGCTTCGACTGGTCACCCCCCCCCCCCCATGTTATGAATAATATGTATTGTATCAGTTGCCCTTTTTTGTGTTTACATCTGCTTGTAGCTCGTTCGTGAGAATGTGTTCACGAAATGTTAGAGATTTGTGTTGTGTAGTCATTCAGTGTATTAACGCCAAAATTAATATGTGGACATGGTTCTTGACTCTAAACTCTTTCTCTCCGTAATTATTTTCTAAGTTCCGGCGGAATCATTCATTTTACTCATTTGTGTTTCACTACCCTGTTATGATTAAACTTCAATAACTTATTTTTATATAATCTAGAAATTGTATATTAAATATATAATTATATAAGAATGCATTCTCTTTTGATATAGCAAAAATTAAAGTTTATAAAACCAAAAATTTATTTAATTCAATGGGCCAAATCAACGTTGGTATCGTCAGTTAGGAGAGAAAGAGTTAATGTTTTATTGTGTTTAAAACACCCCTCTACCCGCCAATCTACTAACCTACATGAGAAGCATATTTAAATAAGGTCAAGAGTTCGAAGTCTAGAATCATCAAGTATGCATAATCTTAGGAAAGAAAAAGAGTTATCTTTACATGCAGCTAAAGAGTTTTGGGGGAAGAAACTGCGAGAGTATTTAAAATGTATTACGTCATTGTTTATTGTTGTTTGTTGAAGACCGCATTTCAGGGTGTGACTTAAAAATTCTTTTTTTTCTTCCTTTCTCTCTCTATCTCTCTCTCTTTTCTATCTAGACTTCTATATATCTATCTACCTCGCCGTCGAGATGTGGCTAAGGAAATCTTGACTTATAAAAAAGTGAAGATTTTGCAGAAGGCAAAATTATGTATTACATATAATCATGTACATAATCAAACAAGTAATTCCATAATTGGTAATAATGTAATTGTACTCAACTTTAACAGTCGCCTCCAAGTTAAAATTTTATATTTTGTTCTTTTATCATTTTCATATTCTTTTTTAACGCTATGGAATTGTGGTAGGCTGCTAAATATATCAATCATAATTGCAGATTTTTCATGTTTCAATAAAAATTAGTTCTGGTCGATTAAAATTCATTTTGTAGTATGTTGTTGTCAATGTTATTTGATTCCTAGAAGTGTTATTATTATACTACTATTATTATTTTTATTAGGCCTCATTTTTCACGTCAAATTTGGAAAAATGTTGATATTGACAATTATGAAAGCTGATTAAAAATAAAAAATATTTCTCATAAGAATCAAGTCTCATGAAGTTATTCATGTCGAAATGTTAATATAAGCAGATAGGACAAAAGAAGACAAAAATATTGCTTTCGGTGACTATGTCAATCTAGAATCTACTACATCTAGATGTGATATGCTTTGTTATCAAACTCCATATCGCTGATGAAACAGGCCAACACAAAAAGGACAAATCTAGGTCAGTGTCACTGACGTCTGCTGGTAACGTCTTCATTTGTTATTAGGTTCAACTGTTAACTGTAACGTTAACATAACGTTAAACTGGGTTAGAGTTAAACTGTAACATTAACATGTTTTCTGAAAACAAATGAGATATAGACTCTATGTTGTAAGATAAGATTATCTTATTGATCTAAAATGAAAATGTAGTCTAATTACAGTATATGCACATCTCCATTTTTATTATAACAATTGACGCACACTAAACACTATACAACAAATAATGAGTGCAATACGACTATCTCTAAACTTACAATTAAATCCACTTGTTTACAATGAACTCATTCCATTTGAGATGACTCCGTAGGATCTTGAAAGTCACATGGAAAGAAAAAGTGTGCAATACTGAGATCCTTACGCGAACAGGTATTCGCAGCATCTTTACAGTCCTCAGACAACGCTGTTTGCGCTGGCTTGGACATGTTCGCCGGATGGAGGACAAGCGCATCCCGAAAGTCATCCTCTATGGTCAACTTGCGACTGGCGCAAGAAAAACTGGTCGCCCCCACCTCCGTTACATAGATGTAATAAAACGGGACCTCAAATCAATGAACATCAATACTGACCATTGGGAAGACATAGCTCTAGACCGCACCAGATGGAGAGAGACAGTGACCAAGAAAGCTATGGACAGTGAAAGTACATGGGTCTCAGCTCAGGAAGAAAAACGTACAATCCGAAAAACGGCCAGCTCCTTTACCACCGAAGCAAAAGCCACATTAATCTGCGCTATCTGTGGACGGGAGTGTCTCTCCAAAATAGGGCTCCACAGCCACATGAGGAAGTGTGCTCTGAGATGAACCATAATCGTTCTACGACTGAAGGAGGCCAATGAATGACAATAAACGTCAATAGATTAACAGGCCAGCACTAGACGAGCGGCGACGGTCAATCGTGACGAGTGTCAATAGTACAGTATTGACTGCCAATTTATTGGACATTAAAGTGTTAAGTTATTTATTATGAGCCCTAATTTGTCAAGTACTCTGAGTCGGTAGCGCCGTGTAAGGGTGGGCAATGATGCAGGGAGTCTGGATAGAGATAGTCGTTATATTATACACATTATACGCATGAAAGTAGCGCTATATGAAAAGCTATAAAAATAAATAATTAGCTTTATTCATAGAATTACTCAAGTAAACGCCAACCGCCCAACACTCCCCTGAATACAACCATGAAAATAATACGGTATGGAACACCAGACCAGCAATGGTGAAGCTAGGAACTTGGCGACCCGGAAGCTTGACTTTTTTATGGGCTCTTGCATTCGACATTCCGACGTGCGATAATGTGCTTAATAAATATATGTCTAAATTCGAATTGGTACAGTATATAAGTAAAATTAATACAAATAATAGAATATGCATCCTCCGTTTGGGACCCCTCAACTCAAGAAAACATTAAGAAACTGGAACAGACACAAAATAGAGCAGTGAGATTCATAACAAATGAATATTCACATTTGACTAGAGTAACACCTATAGTAAAATCACTAAATTTAGAAAGCCTTCAGGACAGAAGACTCAAAAGTAAAGTAGCAATTATACATAAAACACTGAACCATAATCTTCAAATACAAAAACAAAATTTAATAAAATACTCTGAAAGACACAAAGATAAAGGCACATTCCTCATCCAATATGCTAGGACAAATTTGTACAAATACTCCTTCTTCCCTAGTGCTATTAGAGCATGGAATGGGTTGCCTGAGCTAGCCAGGAAAACCAGTGACTTGACAGAATTTAAGTCATTGGTTAATATGCATGACTAAATGAATGACGCGTAGGACTTAATCATCTTCTTTTTAGAAGTAACGTCTGTATTATATAAGATAAGATAAACTCATTGAGAGTCTTCTCACAAAGATGGCTATAATGTGTAGAAAATGTTCATGTCATTTTTGTCCTCCTTTTTTTTTGTGTCCTCTTCTGGGTTCTTTTGCGTTTGGTAACTCTAACCACAGGAGAATGCTGCTACCATATTCTTATCATAGACATAAAATATTTTATGTCTATGATTCTTATTCTCTGAACCAAGCCTTTTCGTAAAATTGACTTCCTGTAGGACGCCTTCACTTTAAATATTATAATACCCTTTTCCTGTTGTATCCATAACAGAACTGACTACTTTAACACACATAAATAAAGTGCCAACTTTCTCCTGCCTAGCATTTAGTTAACTTAATCATCTTCTTTGTTGAAATAACGTCTTAAAGATATAAGAATTTTCTAAATTACCTAGAATGTAGTCAACCATTATCACTAAGACTTTGAATGTATTTGAATTTTCGAAATCGCCTAAAATGTTGTCGACTTTTCAAAATTGCCTAGATCTAGAATGTAGTCGACTTTTCAGAATATAACCAGCTTTCCAAAATTGACCAGAAAAAAAGCGAAGATTGGTCTACAGTGAAAATGAGATTGTGTTCATCTCGATTACAAATTAAGAAACGGGATCATCAAACTAAATGTAGATCAATTGAAGTAACGTCTGTAATATAGAAGATGTGTCGTTATTAAGCAGTTCAATATATTGTCTCGAATAAATAGGTCAATACCTGCCTTTGGTAAGTAGGTCAATACATGTATCTTCCCCAATCTTCAGTAGATCTAAGTCAACGCGAGTCCCTGGCAAAGACATACAAGATTAAATTAAACTACAAATTCCCGAGTAGGTACAAAAGCGGCAACTCTTCGTAGTTCAGTCAACTGTGACTTAGTAGTGTCTATAAAAATGATTAAACATACTGGGTAAGGGGATTTCCCTCCTTTATGTGTCATTAAACCGGGTTTCCCATTCCAACCTTTCTTAAGACGTATCAGATTTATTGTAGATTTAAAGAAAACCATTGATCAATAATAAATATGATTTAAAAAAAAACAACACTTCATTGAGAACAAAATACACACACAAAAAATACCGGTACATTTTAGATCCTACTCATGGTCATGTATAGCTTTTACTTCACACTAATAGCCTGAATAGAATGTCAATAGACTAGGCCTCTACAGTTCTGCTCGGTGTATAAATATAGGCCTAGATCTATTGTGGTATGGGCATAAAGTAAGACTACTTAAAAACTTTTCTGAGATTTGTTTAGATTATAGATCTAATTTAGATTACATCTTCGCAAAAAAAAGGGCATCAAAGGTAAGATATACATCTCTTAGATCTACTGCTGACAAATAGTAGTCTGATATTAATATATATAATAATAATATATAATTAATAATATATACGGAAATAATAATATAATAACGAATTTTCACATTTGACTAGAGTAACACCTTTAGTAAAATCACTAAATTTAGAAAGCCTTCAGGATAGAAGACTTAAAAGTAAAGTAGCAATTATACATAAAACACTGAACCATAATCTTCAAATACAAAAACAAAATTTAATAAAATACTCTGAAAGACACAAAGCTAAAGGCACATTCCTCGTCCCATATGCTAGGACAAATTTGTACAAATACTCCTTCTTCCCTAGTGCTATTAGAGCATGGATAAGTTGCCTGAGCTAGCCAGGAAAACCAGTGACTTGGCAGAATTTAAGTCATTGGTTAATATGCATGACTAAATGCATGACGCGTAGGACGTAATCATTTCTTTTTTGAAGTAACGTCTGTATTATATAAGATAAGATAAGATGATTAACACAAAATAATCATTAAGATTCTTGTAATGAGTAATACCGTTGTTTATTGGCGAGATAATGCACAAAAGACAAATCTCAATTCACATCGCATCACGTCGGGCTTTCTGTGCAGCATATATAACATTATCTAGAATCTAGATCAATGATGTCTAGTATTTTTGACTCCACGTGAATAGCAAGACTACCTGACAGAGGCGTAATGTTTAATATTTAGTGTAAAAACAATAATTAGGACATTCTTTTAGGGGCCCCAGTCAAGTGATAGCCCTGGGGGGGGGGGGGGGGGAACTCACAAAAAGAAAACAATTATTTTCCATGGCATCAACTGATAATAAAGTTATCGAAGACATCAAATTGCCCAGCTGTGGCTCTGGCCTGCTATGTCCGGTTTATCAAACATCATAAAATTTATTTTTGCCAAATTACATACGATATTATTCTTCATCATTAATGTTTCCTTGTGTTGACGTCATTATGGACGCGAGATAACTCCAACCGGACTTAGAGGCTATATATAATTCAGTTTCAATTTACGTCCCTTTGGACGTTTTTATTGTGTCCAATATTGACATTGAAATTCTTTTAACTAAAAAAAAAACAACATACCAATGATTACACTATGTCAAGGTCAAAGATATCTTGATTATGGCTGAAGTCTTGTGATTGATAACCCATTTGCATAATTGAATAGAAATCGCGATGTATTCTGGTCCACTAAACTGATGAAAAACTAAATCAGACTTTAATAAACTAAAACATTTATTTATAAGGTCGTTCATAATCAAGTAAGTGTTTAAAGTATCTTTCTATTTTCTTAATAATAATTTAACATTTCATTGTAAAGTTGTTGTTTTGTTTATAAATCTCACTCTGTATTCGCTTATCGTTAATTGATAAAGGGTATAAGTGTAAGGATGGCTGCCTGGTCGTACGGTTTGCCTTCTAGACTGTCATTTTGATAATCTCAGGTTGGAACTCTTCACGTTGTCATCCCATGAGTCCTACAGGAAGTGCAAGCTATGACGTAATATTCGTCTTTTCTGAAGGAACGTTTGAAAACGAGACCCATTGTTATTATAAGGCCTGAACACTGACCTGCTACGTCACAACCAATAGGCAGTTTACACCAATAGCGCGTTGCCACGTCAGAAACCCTACACCTTTACATCATTTGACTTATCGATCACAGGGTCTGGAAAGGAGACAGAACGCCGACAATAAGCAAAATGCCTTATTAGCATTTTTAATAAATAAAAATATGCTCGGGCACTTGTATTATCTTATTTTTTCTTATATAATACAGACGTTACTTCAAAAAAGAAGCTGATTACGTCCTACGCGTCATGCATTCAGTCATGCATGTTAAGCAATGACTTAAATTCTGCCAAGTCACTGGTTTTCCTGGCTAGCGCAGGCAACCCATTCCATGCTCTAACAGCACTAGGGAAGAAGTATTTGTACAAATTTGTCCTAGCATATGGGACGAGGAATGTGCCTTTATCTTTCTGAGTATTTTATTAAATTTTGTTTTTGTATTTGAAGATTATGGTTCAGTGTTTTATGTATAATTGCTACTTTACTTTTGAGTCTTCTGTCCTGAAGGCTTTCTAAATTTAGTGATTTTACTATAGGTGTTACTCTAGTCAAATGTGGATATTCGTTTGTTATTCGTAATGCTCTATTTTGTGTCTGTTCCAGTTTCTTAATGTTTTCTTGAGTTGAGGGGTCCCAAATGGAGGATGCATATTCTATTATTGGCCTAACCAAGGTTAAATAACATTTTAGTTTTATGTTCTTATTTGATTTTTCGAAATTTCTTTAATAAACCCTAATGCTTTGTTTGATTTTTTGATAGCTTTATCAATATGGGGATTCCATGACCGTTTTTCATTTACTATAACACCTAGGTATTTTGCGTTTTTAGTCTGTGTTACTGGTTGATTTTTTATATTTGATACGTTGCCAGCCAGTCTTGGAGAGTTTTTATTTTTATAAATACACATGCGCAGAAGACGAGAAGAAAACTCAGACCCCGTAGAACAATGAAAGAAAACTTAAACAACGGACAACGGTTTTGTCTGCACTAATTGGCCAAAATATCCAGGTCGCAACTGGGTCTGCGTAGTCATGTGAATCACTGCACTGCACGCGTCTTTAATCTCCGGAATGGAAGACTTTGCAATATGCGTAATTGATACATTTTATTTTTGCGCCGTAACATAGCCATAAAACATCTGTTAAAGAGTCTACAAATGTTTGCAATATAAATCTATAGGCAAACATTTTTTCAACAGCGTCATTGACCATGTACATTTCAAGAATCGATATTTTAGGCTACTTTTACAGCTATTAGGTCTCTACAATGACAGGACAAAATGTATTGCGTTCACCCCGTACTATGACAGCGTCATTGACCATGTACATTTCAAGAATCGATACAGACCAGCATTAGGCTACTTTTACAGCTATTAGGTCTCTAAAATGACAGGACAGAATGTATTGCGTTCACCCCGTACTATGACAGCGTCATTGACCATGCACATTTCAAGAATCGATACTGACCAGCATTAGGCTACTTTTACAGCTATTAGGTCTCTACAATGACAGGACAGAATGTATTTCGTTCACCCCGTGCTATGACAGCGTCATTGACCATGTACATTTCAAGAATCGATACAGACCAGCATTAGGCTACTTTTACAGCTATTAGGTCTCTACAATGACAGGACAGAATGTATTGCGTTCACCCGTACTATGACAGCGTCATTCACCATGTACATTTCAAGAATCGATACAGACCAGCATTAGGCTACTTTTACAGCTATTAGGTCTCTACAATGACAGGACAGAATGTATTTCGTTCACCCCGTGCTATGACAGCGTCATTGACCATGTACATTTCAAGAATCGATACAGACCAGCATTAGGCTACTTTTACAGCTATTAGGTCTCTACCTTGACAGGACAGAATGTATTGCGTTCACCCCGTGCTATAACAGCCACTTCTGACACGCAGGATAAACAACACACTATCACTGACCTAGATCTATATTAGATGAGCTTTACGTGTTGTGTGAGTCATAAGTAGATCTATACAATTAAAATAAAAAAAGAAGATGATTTTCAAATGTTTCAGGCGGACATTAACTTCACATGTCCAGGATCCTGTATGTTTAAGACAACACTGTCCTCATCCTGTTTCTTCCGTATCAGTGTGTATTGACATCTGTCGCCTTATGAGAAGTAAAAATTTTACGATTGCTTTATTTTACCTCAAATAAATAGTACAATTTTAAAATGGACTTGGGTCTTTCTACAAGATTTCTTTGTTGCCAGTTTGGAAAAATGATGACTTGAAGAGGTTCAGTCTGTAATTAACATGCATGAGTAGATTAACTCATGGATACGCACAGGACATAATTATGATTTCTTTACAATGGATGTTTCTAATGTAAAAGAAGAAGAGGATTTTATTATTCAACTAAAATAGATGGACTAAATGTGTGTGTGTCTGGATAATTTCAATATTTTGTTCTGTTAAATATTTTTTTGATGTAATTTTTTACAGTGTGGTTTACATTTTGTTAAAACTCACCATGTCACTTAGACCTACCTTTGCTTTGTAAATAGATACTCTCTCTCTCTCTCTCTTTCTCTCTCTCTCTTTCTCTCTC
This sequence comes from Biomphalaria pfeifferi, assembly GCA_030265305.1. Lineage (NCBI taxonomy): Eukaryota > Metazoa > Mollusca > Gastropoda > Planorbidae > Biomphalaria > Biomphalaria pfeifferi. The sequence continues at coordinate 226,450 of JASAOG010000166.1, forward strand.
TCTCTCTCGTAATTAGTGACAAGGATGAACTAAATAACTAAAAGAAATACATATTAAAATTTAAGAATTTCGATACTTTTTAAAGTAAGTTCGTTGGTACAGGCAACGCACACGTTTTCATGCTTTTCTCTCTCTCTCTCTCTTTCTTTCTCTCTCTATCTCTCTTAGCTTATGAACAGCTAGAAGACAACAAAGTAAAAAAAAAAACCTTCCTAATAAAATTCACATAAAGAAAACTATTCCTCGTCGTTTGATCAAAAAAAATCTTGTATTCTTACCTCCCTTCCTTATGTACTCTTTTGGAGTGACCTAGTTGAATAGAATGAATCCTTCAGGAACCAAAACTCTACTAACTGGCATTTCTCTAACAGTTCTAGCATGTACCAGCCTCGTACCTATATAAACTATAGATCTGCGATCCCAGCAATGACATTGAGAAACAAAGACACGCGTATGGGGAGACAATCCTTACCAATCTTTTGTCGAGACCTTTGGGTTTTCTCATGTCTAAACTCTGAGCCTGTAGATACTAAACTGATTTTCATCCTGTTTGCTCCTATTATTTTAGCTCAAAAAGTTCACTAAAAAAAAAAGAGGTCACCTTTGATTATCGGTTTTAGAACTTATTTTTTTCCAATCAGCTAACCACCTGATAGAACTTAAATATGTTGTACAAAAGACGCTAAATTTAATGGAACATGTAATGTTGCCACAATATCCAAAAGAGAGTGGCCCCATAATAGAAATTAAGCGAAATCATCGACGACTTTATTTCTTTTATTTGGAAAATAATTTGGGGCCCAAACCGAAATCCGGCCCTGAGAAGATGCGTGTAGTTATACCTTTTTAAGAGACAGCTATACAATTTACATTCACACATAATAAAGGAAAAGGCAGAAATTGTACCCGGTAATAAAATATTGATCATTGTTATGTCCTAGACTCAATACAGGAGAGAAGCTTTGGGGACAATCACAAGAGGTATTAGAAATTCAAGATCTTGAGTTCATGTGTTTGAACAGACTACAGTGTCATCATGTCCATCGTGGTCAGCAAGTGGTCAGTGGTGATGGAACTCATGCTAGTGGCCATTGTTCCTGTGACTCATCAATCAGTAAATGGAGGCACCAACTGCGCAAGTGAGTGAGTGACTGACTGACTGACTTGGTTGTTGACGAATGTTGGCCCTATGGGTGAATATATGCGTCAGTGTTTATTATTATTTTGTTTGTGATTTCTGTCTTACAATTATCGCTTAGGTCTGAACACTGAGAATGGCTGCCTGGTATGCGCGCTGGGCTGTCATTCGAAGTCTTGATGGTCCCGGGTTCATACCCTGCCCACTGTCATAAACCATAGTCCTGCGAGAGGTTTGGACAAGTGTAAAAGAGAGTGTGTGTGAGAAGAAGTTAGATTGGTTGGTGGCCGTGCATTGTGAATGTTGCAAGATAAGCGGCATTGTCGTCTGATGTCTTGGGTGGGACAGACAACTCCAGAATGCCAGAGTGAAAAGACGTGTTTTTGTAGTGAGTTAGATTTTATTCAAAATACTATTTTATATTATTACTAAAGTCTACTACACTTATTTTATTTCATCTCAAGTTAAATGTGTTTATATTGTAATACAAGTTTAATCTATTATTATTCACTAAGAATGTATTCAAGTTATATCAGGTTTTTATAAACTAAGATGTAATTAGCCTACATCGGTTTAGATGTCTACCAGCTACAAGTCAATACCTTTTAACAATAGATAGGATTTAGATTACCTTCACCTCTGAATCCGAAAAATGTAAAACATTCGAAACATGTAAAACATCCGAAACATGTACTGTAAAACTGTGTAGTTGTTGGTTGCTTAAACCATGTCAATACCAGATTGTCCTTGTCTACCTCTCCACAGCTTGCAGTGTGATCGTAGCTTTAGTGGAACAGTTCAGCGAGTTCCACAACACTAGCATCGTCACTACCCTGGAGAAACTCTGCTCATTTCTACCAACTGAGATCAAACCTTTGTGTAATCTAGCAGTTAAGACTCTCGGCCCTGCTTTGATACAGCTGTAAGTCAAATCTTTATGTAATCTAGAAGTTAAGACTCTCGGCCCTGCTTTGATACAGCTGTAAGTAAAATCTTTAAGTAATCTAGCAGTTAAGACTCTCGGCCCTGCTTTGATACAGCTGTAAGTCAAATCGTTATGTAATCTAGCAGATAGTTAAGACACTCGGTTCTGCGTTAATACAGCTGTAAGTCAAATCTTTATGTAATCTAGCAGTTAAGACGATCAGCCCTGCTTTAATACATATGTTAGTCAAATTTAAATGGAACAGGGCTTGATCATAAAATGGTGTCAGAAGTAAATCTCATTGAAACCTATGTTTCCATCCTCAGTATCGTGAATGGAGCTGATCCAGATGTGGCTTGCCATGCTCTTAAGTTCTGTCACACTGATCCTGGTCAACCAACCTGTCATTCAATGTTACCGCCGTCTGCTGCTAGTTTAAATGTGTGTACACTTTATTAAACTCAATCTATGTCCTAGTACGTCTTGTACAATCTATGTTATATTGTGTCATGTCACGTGACACGGATCATGGTATTTGTGTGTCGTCACTCAATGAGCTTCTCAATGAGTTGTTTGCGTTCTCTTAAATAGGATGTTTTTGTTGTTTCTAATTCAAAAAGAGTCCTTGTGTTCACAATCAATTTCCAATAATGATCAACAAAGTATTATAATACGGAAATCTAGAGGTGAAATAAGGAGGCGCGGGGACTGAGTGATAAAGCGCTTGGGTACCGGGTTCGAATCCTCGTGAAGACTAGGGCTATGTTCACAATCGGAGTTCATCTCAGGTGAAGACTAGGGTTTTTATTTTCGGGATCTTTATGGCGTCTCTGAATCCACCCAACTCTATAGGGTACTTGACATTAGTTGTGGAAATTCAAGCCCGTTATGCTGGCCACATGAGACCCTCGTTAATGGTGGGCTATAGATGACCTTTACATTATCTGCCCTATAGATCGCAAGGACTGAAAGGCTTACTTTACTTTACTATACATGAAATATATAGGTCAGGCCAGCAACATAAATACTTTGTGTAGTAAAACTGTCAATTTAAATCTAGACTTCAGACTTTTTTTTTGTTGTGCTTCTTGTCTCCCTTGTCTAACTTACGGACTTTTTTCCCAGGAATGGCAATTTCAACAAAGAGTGGATGCAGCTAGACAGTCCATCATTCCATTGTTACAAAAGGTTAGTGAAAAATGTCTAAGAGTGAGCTCCTACAGAATATGTTGTCACCTTGTCACCTATAGAATGTTTTACCATCAGAATGTGTTCTTTTAGCCTTCGGAACGCGCTGTTTTCCTTTAGAATGTGTTGTTTATCTTCAGAATGTTTTTAACCTTCAGAATTTATTACTTACATTCAAAAGGGTTAAATACCTTCAAAAGGGTTACTTACCTTCAAAAGGGTTACTTACCTTCAGAATGTTTTTTTTTTACCTTTAGAATGTACAGCATACAGAGTGTGTTGTTTCCCTTTAGAATGTGTCGCTTGATTAAATAATATGTTATTTACCGACAAAGGAGGCGCGGTGGCTGAGCGGTAAGGCGCTTGGCTTCCGAACCGGGGGGATTTTTTATTTCGGAATCTTTGGGCGCCTCTGAGTCCACCAGCTCTAATGGGCATAAGTAAAGGCGGTTGGTCATTGTGCTGGCCACATGACACCCTCGTAAATCGTAGGCCACAAATACAGATGACATTAACATCATCTGTCCTATAGACCAAATAGACTGAAAGGGGAACTTACCGACAAAAGAATGCGTCACTTAACTTCAGAATGTGTTGTTTCCCTTTAGAATGTGTTGTTAATCTTTAAAATGTTAACCTTTAGAATGTGTTGTTTACCTTTAGATTGTGTTGTTAATCTTTAGAATGTTTACCTTTAGAATGTTTACCTTTAAAAGGATGTTGCTTAACTTCAGAATGTGTTGTTTACTTTCAGAAGAATGTGTTGTTTACATTCAAAGTGTGTCTTTTACCTTCAGAAGGAATTATCTTCTTTATTTATAACACTGTCAAACTAAACATCCATATGCTTTGGCCTATAAAAAATACTTTAAAAAAATAATGCGTATTCTTGCACAGGCCTATCTGGTTTTTTTTAAGACCAATTATTTAAGCTTTGACCAGATTTATCAATTGCCTAGCACAGTGATGCCCAACCTAATTCGACCAGCGGTCCATTTTAATTTCCAACTCTCGTGTCGCGGGCCACATGACCGAAACAGTAAAAAAAAAAAAATGAACTAAACAAAATGAAATTGACTTTAAACTAATTTTATGAGAAACCCATGGATGTAGTACTTACATTAATTAATGGGATATTGGAATGTTGTTGGGTTTTTCAGGCGTTGGAAAATGGGTTTATTTTTCTACTTCAAATGTGAGCAACATTTTAACAAGTCTTACTACCGACTCATTTTCTTGTCTCTTGGTGTTAAATATTCCCACCAATGCCGCCATATTTGTTTCATAATGCTGTTCATATGTGTTTTTGTGTTTAAAAAGCCACACGTTCTTTATAAAACAAATATGTTGGCATATTATCATGTTCCAAAAAAGGTAAAGATCCGTTCACTTTTCCTGGTACATTTTCCATTAAAGTGTTCAATGTTGTGGTACCAATGCATTAGAAAAAAATGAGGACCCTAACGTAGATACAGCTTCATTTTTCAACTTTTGTTTTGGAGGGGGGGGGGGGGGGGGGGAGGATTTTTCTAAACTTTGAATTGACGTTTCGGCGGGCCGGATAGAGCCACTTCGCGGGCCGGATCTGGCTTGCGGGCCGTACTTTGGGCATCACTGGCCTAGCATATTACTGTATGCACAAAGTAGCTTTCAAAAGACCAAAACTTAACTGGGTCTGGATAAACCAGTTCTTACGTTGTAAAAGTTGTAAATTAATTCTTTATGCACTTCAGTTTAAAGGTTATATCTGTGTATATATATATATATATAAATATATAGTGAAAGGTGAATATATGATTATGATTGTATGTAGACCCTATATGCTCTTTATGTAAGGCGCGGAAGGATCTAAAACTAATATTCATCTCTTTCAACAGTCCAACTTCAAGTTGGGTGTTGATATTTGTGATGTTCCTGGAATTAAAGAAATCTGTGACTGGATCAAAAAGTAAGTGAAATATTGAACCACAATGTTTTCAAACTATGATCACTCGTTATTAATTAGGTTATCCCTGAGAGACAGGTCTAGGCCATTTACCGTTATGTTTTGAAGTTCTGTCTGCAAGTTTGGAGAGGGTTAAACTTCACAGACATGAGACAACTGGAATCAGTACAGGTTTTCATATATGACAACATCAATGCGTCACAATATTCAAACTGACAGTCCACTAAGCACCAACAGAATAGTCGTTAGAAAAGTTCATTAGAAAGGGGGGTGCAAGTAGCAACCGTGGCTCATAGTCATAGTCTCAACAGAGAATATTAATGAATACAGTCTCCCCCCCTCCCCCCAAGCCCTCTATAGAAAAAAAAAGTGGCGTCACCTCTGTAACGTGTTCACTAGCAAATAAAAGTGTAATGCTATAAGATAGCCATTGCGATATTTTAAAAAAAAAAGCCCCCTCTCAGACCTGGCGATCTATAGGGTAGATATTGTAAAGTCATCTGTTTCTGTGGCTCACTGTTATCGAGGGTGTTATCGAGGGTGTCATGTGGCCAGCATAACGACTAACCGCCTTTACTTTTCCCCAACTAATGTCAAGTACCCATTAGAGCTGGCTGGACTCAGCGTCACCCTAAATATCCCGAAAGAAAAATACCATTTTTAACCAGAATTCGATCCCAGGGACTCCCCGTTTCGAAAAAGCCCAGTGCATGGGGGGGGGGGGGGGTCATACAGGGTTCAAACCTTGGTTCAGTGATACGACAGTCCAGAGCACATACTACTAATAGTAAATATTTCTTTGGACGTCCCAGACTAAGTCACTACAAAGGGATTCCAGATTGATGATAATTAGGACCCTTAATAAAAGTAACAATAGCGAACAGGTCTTACATTTAGTCCATATCATGTCATTATGTAAATCTAATTGCATGACAGTGAAAATGTAGATGCTAACCTTGAACTCTTAAAGATTGTTAATGTGCTCTTCGGATTGTTGATGTGATGTGGTCTTTGGATTGTTGATGTACTCTTCGGATTGTTGATGTGATATGGTCTTTGGATTGTTGATGTGCTCTTTGGATTGTTGATGTGCTCTTCGGATTGTTAATGTGATTTGGTCTTTGGATTGTTGATGTGCTCTTTGGATTGTTGATGTGCTCTTCGGATTGTTAATGTGATTTGGTCTTTGGATTGTTAATGTGCTCTTCGGATTGTTATTGTGATGTGGTCTTTGGATTGTTGATGTGCTCTTTGGATTGTTGGTGTGCTCTTTGGGTTGTTAATGTGCTTTTTGGATTGTTGATGTAATGTGCTCTTCTGATTGTGATTTGATGTGCTCTTTCGAGTGTTAATGATTGTTGATGTGATGTTCTCTTTGAATTGTTGATGACCTCTCTGTATTTTGATGTGCTCTTTGGATTGTTAATGATTATTAATGTGATGTGCTCTTTGGATTGTTAATGATTGTTAATGTGCTGTGCTTTTTGGATTGTTGATGTGATGTGCTCTTCTGATTGTGATTTGATGTGCTCTTTCGATTGTTAATGATTGTTGATGTGACGTGCTCTTTGGATTGTTGATGTGATGTCCTGTGTATAAAACGTGCCTACTACCAAACCTTAGACCTGCAGAAAGCTTTGCTTAGGCTATACATTAACTTTTCTTTCTACAAGAAACGTCACAGACCTGTACAAATAAATTTTTACAAGTAAAATTATCTGAACGTGTTTCATTGTCACCATGTTACGTTTTGTTACAGAACTGTAGCCAATCATATCCCAGCAGTTGATTTGGACAAGGATGGTTTTAGTACGTACTATGTAAGTTTTCTTTTGTTTCGTTGAACATCTTTTTAGTTGCATAGGCACTCACTAGCAGTCTCTTTATTGAAAACTGAAAAGTGTTTACGATCTGAACAATTGCAGTTGTGCGTTAAGAGAGATTAGATTGGATATGATGTTTAATAAAAATCTTCGGTTAAAGACAAATGGATAGAGTGTGATATTCATACAATTCATTGATCCATTAATTAGACCTGTTATTTATGCTACAATTTAACATTTTAAATTAGCTTCTAACAAATTTCGTTTGAACAAAAATAACCTGGCAAAAGTTACACTCCCTAACTCAAGGAAGACTTCTAGACTAACAGATGGACCGTTATAGTATATTTTGAAAGAATGTATAATGATATAAAGAAAAAAAGTCTTTTTTTTTTCATTATAGTCAGTTTTATCCCCATTAGTATTTGTCATTATTATTTGATGTTATTCAATATGTAGGTCTCAGCTGGGGCTGCTCAGCCACGGGAAATACTGCATTCCTCACTAATCTTCGGACTCGAAGAAGCTTTATTATTCTTATTTATTACTCTGTTTCAAAAATCATGCCCTAAGAATTTCTCCTTCCTGTGGACATAGAAGGTCGTTATTTTATTGTGTGTTAATCGTATTCACCATTCCATGAATTAAAGATTCAAACTCAATAGAGTTTTCCTGGATGATTTGGCTTCTAAGTAATGACACTAAAAAAGAGTTATTTTATAAATTTATCTAGATCTATATCCTAGTACATATAGATTCTATGTGTTATACTGAGCTTTTATGATTTGACTGTACCGACTTGGCTGCTAATCATGCCTAATGCTATCATTTCAAGAGTTTGCGTGGTACTGCATGGAGAGGAAAAGATTGTTCTGATGATTTCAACTATGTCTATCCTGGAGTTATGTAAGTCAAGTCAGAGAGATAATGTTTTGAAATAACTAGGAAACGATTTATATATATATATATCTATGACTTCCTTCAGTGATGAAGCGACTATGGATCATCTCATGGAAAGGAGATGAATGCCTTGGCATTAGTTGTGGTCGGAGCGATGTCGCCCACACATCAGTTCCCCCCTCTCCACGCAGCAGATGTATCCAACGGAACGGCAGTGCCGATACAGTTTAGGGTCAGCGGCGTCGTAGGTTCTGCCAGGGTGTAGCACTGAGTGCTGCAAATTGCCTTAGGGTCGCCAGCTCGTGATTTTTCCTCAGGGTTGACTCCCGAAGCCTTTCCCATAGGCCTATGCGGACATAAAGATAAAGGCACATTTTCTCGATCCATATGCTAGGACAAATTTGTGTAAATGCTCCTTCTTCCCTAGTGCTATTGGAGCATGGAATGGGTTGCCCGAGCTAGCCAGAAAAACCAGTGACTTAACAGAATTTAGATCATTGGTTATGGTTAATATGCATTACTAAATGCATGACGCGTAGGACGTAATCATCTTCTTTTTTTGAATTAACCTCTGCATTATATAACATGAGATTTGGCTATATAGATAAGATTTGGCAATATAGTTATATTGTAGACAATATTTGGTAACAGAACATTAAACAGATTTTAGATATTAAAATTATTTACTCTCATAGCGTGGGAATCCCTTAGCTAAAAGGAAAAATATTTACTTAAGGAAATTGATCTTCATCCTCAATGAGATAATTGTAATTTGAATAAAATATTTTTTACATTGTTTAAATTGTGCATGAGACATAAATATTGGTAAGAAAAAAAAATTTGTCAACAAAACTACATGCAGTAGATTTCTTTTCTCTCTTACATAATGTGCTCATTAGACCAAAAGATGGAGATGACATCATGGATTCTAATTGTAATGGTATATATGTAAGTATTATGTAAATATCAATCAACTTTTTTAAAACATTTAATTTTTTTCTATTGTCCTCTTGTAACCAACTCTTTTACTTTATAGCCAATATTTTTTGAAAAATTATATCTAGTTATGGTTCTTGTCTGATCTAATCGAGTCCACTGTACTGTTATGACATGTGGTGGTCTAGCAGATGGCTAAGACCTTTCTGATAAATGACAGATTGTGATAACGCAAGACTATATTATTGTTACATTCTCTCCTAATCAGGCCTTCTGTAAAAACTGCCAAACAACACAACACATTTAAAACATCAACTTGACCACAAGAGCTTCAAGTAACAAGGTGGCGGTTTATTTACAATTACATCAACAACAGCCAATAAACACCATTGGCTACACTAACTTCAAATGCTTTGCTACACAACAGAACTGCCTAACTAATCACTACAAGTCTCTCTAGACGTACAGCTACATTTTCGAGGACTCACTTCGTAGCACACAGTCCATATTGCTTGTTGTCCTGGACTCTACTGACTTCTTTCTAACATGCTCTGTCTCTGGTCCATGTAGGCTCTCATCACATGACCACAGCACGGGCAATATTTGCGTGTATTAGCAGCACTGTCCCTTGTTCAACAGCCGTTGACCTGTGTGATTCGCCTTAGTCTCGTGTGTCAGTAGGTCACACACACATTAACCCTTTCAGTCCGCCACTAGGGTTATAACATTATGTTAATGCAAGACTAAATTATAATACCAAAAAATTATATTATAACACAAGACTACTGTAATTCATAAACAAATGAAGCAGATATAATAAATCTATTTATATAAGATTTGTAACTGCATGCCATTTAGTTTTAAAAAAAGATATAGAACTTTGACTCATTAAGATTATTTTGGACCATGGTATATTTTTGGCCACAATACATTTCTGTTTATTTTGGCTTTCAGGGAGTCAATCTAACAAGCAAAAAAACATATGAAGATGAACTGTGCACAAACTATCAGCCCAGAGGTGTTGCCGTCTTGGGGGACTCTGTTGGTGCCCATTTTCATCTCCCTCCACAGTGGTTTGATGCAACAATTATATCTGAGGTAATTTTAGTTATCTTAGATTTCCATTAAAATAACTAAATATTTGGAACAGGTATTTTCTTCTAATATTTAGTGGGTTTTTTTTGGCACAATTATTACACTTTGAGTCAAAAAGATTTTTTTTATATAAGGGAACAGAAGCCATTCTGAAACAAAATGATTATATTTATTTCATGATGCATTTCTTTGGGGAAAAAAATGCTCAAAAGTAGACTTGAAGGTATGATTGTATGATATCTAAAGATCTACTTATCTTATCTTATATAATACAGACGTTAGTTAAAAAAAGAAGATGATTACGTCCTACGCGTCATGCATTTAGTCATGCATATTAACCAATGACTTAGACTTACTTAGACTTAGGTCCTCCCGCGCCGTTCGGCGCATTGGGCGGCAAGCTGTCTCCATAAAGATCTGTCACTGGCAATGTCTGAAGCCTCCTCCCACCTGGTGTCCACTGTTTTGAGGTCCTCCATGAAGGTGTGTCGCCAAGTGATACGAGGGCGTCCCTGTTTGCGCTTTCCTTGTTTTGGCTTCCATGTTATCGCAACTCTTGGTGTGCGTAATTCATTTTGACGTAGAACATGTCCCGCAAACCTCATGCGACGCTCAGTCACAACCTCACCAAGTGTTCGACTCCCAGTTCGGCATAGGATTTCCTTGTTTGAGACCCGATCTGTGTAACTGACTCCCAAAATCCGTCTCAGCCATCTCTGTTGAGCCACATTTAGTCTTTTCTCAATTTTGACAGATGACTTCCACGTCTCACATGCATATGTAGCAGTTGGAATGACGATTGTGTTGAGAAGGTGTATTTTTGTCTCGAGTCCAATGGCTTGGCTAGTCCAAATAGGCTGCAGCCTTTGGAAAATGCTCCCTGCCTTTTCTATTCGGCACTCTACATCATGGTAAGCATCTCCATCATTTGTTATGATGCTGCCAAGGTACGTGAACTTGTCCAGCTCTTCAAGCTTTGACTCGCCAAGTCTGACGGGGACACCCTTTCCCTTATATCCCACTCGCATAATTTTAGTCTTATCCAAGTTTATGCGGAGGCCAATTTTGGGTGCCTCTCTGTCTAGGCTCTCCGTCATTTCTTGAATGCATTTATTTGTAGCCCCGAGTAGTGCAACATCATCAGCAAAGTCCAAGTCCGTCAATCGGAGCTGTTCATGCCATGGAATACCAAAGGCAGTCTGGTTCATTGCCCTCCTCATTATGTAGTCGATGGCTAGGAGGAAAAGGAAGGGAGATAAGATGCACCCCTGTCTCACACCTGTCTCGATTGTAAAAAACTATGTTGTTCCCTCTTCTGTTTTAATGCAGCAACTAGATTGACTGTAAAGATGTCGTAGGATCTTGATGACTTTTTCTGGGATACCGTATTCTCTAACTATTTTCCATAGTGATTCTCGGTGGACACTATCAAACGCTTTTTTGAAGTCCACGAAACTGATCGTTAGCCGTTGTTGGTACTCAAGACTTTGTTCTATGATATTTCGTAGAACGAAAATCTGCTCTGTACATGATCTACCTCTTCGGAAACCTGCTTGTTCTTCTCTGAGCCTTTCATCTACAGACTGTTGAAGCCGTCTCAACAAAACAGTGCTGAAAACTTTGCCCAGGACAGAGAGGAGAGTAATGCCCCTCCAGTTGTTGCAGTCTGCCAAGTTGCCCTTTTTTGGAAGCTTTACAATCACTCCCTTTTGCCGTCCTCTGGGACTTTTGAAGTTCGCCAACAGAGATTTAAAAGATCTGTCATTCTGTTAACAATGCACTGTCCCCCATATTTTAGCATTTCTGCTGATATCATGTCTAGCCCTGGTGCTTTGTTATTCTTTAACACTGCAATGGCCATGGTAACCTCCTCAGCAGTTATTGGGTCTGTCTTGACCTTGAGATCATTGTCTGGAGAGGGGTCCTTGAATATGTAAGTTTGGTCTGGCGACAGTTGGTTAAGGGTCTCTTTAAAGTGCTCTACCCATCTTGCATCCTGTTCTTCTTTCGTTAACAAAGTTTTGCCTTGCTTGTCTTTTATCGGTGCCCCATGTCCACTCTTTGCTCCAGTGAGATCTCGGACAATACGATGGAGGGTTTTTGTGTCATTTCTGCTTGCAGCTGCTTGTGCCTCTTGTCCCTTCTGCTCAATCCAGTCCCGTTTATCTCGCCGACAACTTCTCTTTACTTTCAGATCAACCAATGACTTAAATTCTGCCAAGTCTCTGGTTTTTCTGGCTAGCTCAGGCAACCCATTCCATGCTCTAATAGCACTAGGGAAAAGGAGTATTTGTACAAATTTGTCCTAGCATATGGGACGAGGAATGTGCCTTTATTTAAGGGTTTAAGGATTTTAGGGTTATATAAAGTGATATGGTTCTAATATGTTGATTAATTCTTTTGTGCTGTTCTAATACAACATTAATGTTTCTATCATTCACACAGCTTTCATGCAATAGACTTTTATAATTTATTTTTTTCTGACACATTTTGTTTATTTATATACAATAATAATAAAATTCATTTGCACATTGGTAATGGCACATCCATCAACTTCAAGATTATATGAATGTATCTTTACATTTAAATGACAATATTATCCACAATTGTAAAAACTATTTATAGAACATGTTTCAATATTTCAAATATTCCTACACTTTCACGTTCACCTATCCATGTATATGCTGAATCATTTGGGCACAGACAAAATCTGTTGACCATCTTTCTCTATTCCTCTGTCTTTTGCCTTGGATAGATGGACTTTCAATGACAATAGTAGAAGCACAAATATCTTCATTCACAAAATAAATTGTCGCCTCAATAACAAGACAAACAACAAATGACATGTTGTCTCTCAAAAATCACTGACCACTATGAGTTACAAAAAACGTCTTCCAAAAAGGAAATATCAAACCCAAAACGATTGTGTTCATCCTCTTACTCAAATACCCCCTGTCCTCCTCCAAAGTTACCAGGAGACATAAACATAGACTCAGTCCTGGCATGCTGGAATATTAATATCATGACTGCAGTAAAACTGTGACATTTGTTAAAAAACATTCAACATCAGACAGATAAGTTCAGTTAAGCCTATTTTGTGTTAATTGTTTGTCTTTTTTTGTTTGTTTTGTAGCTGATGAAGGCCTCGTCCTTTATTTTACTTGGTTCTGCAGGGTCACATGTATGCTTGTTTATTGTATTTTCTGTAACTTCAAAATTGATGCTTTGACTTCTAATGGGGGTGCCTGTTTAGCATTGTTGAGCAATGTATGGTGAAAAAACTCTGTGACATTAGATTTTCTTCTTTTCCAAAATCCAATATCTCATTCCATGTTTGCAGACCTAAATAACTTGACCAATCAATTTCCCTGTTACTCCACAGAAAGCATTCACAAATGCAGTTATGATCATAGAGAATGAAATTGATTGGCCAATGATGTCAACTACTACGGGTAAATATTTCATCTCATTAGCTAATGCAGCGGTTCTCAACCTTTTATGCTCGGCGACCCCTTTTTACAACCCCCCACTCTGACGCGACCCCCCTACACACACACACACAGAACAATAGAAGAATAGACAAAAACAATCCATATTTTCGGTGGTCTTAGGCGACCCCTGGCAAATCGTCATTCGACCCCCAAAGGGGTCGCGACCCACAGGTTGAGAACCCCTGAGCTAATGTTAGTGCCAAGTACAGAATCTTTGATTATGGTCACTGCATTGCTGCTCTTTCAACTTTGCAATATATGTAGGTTATGGTACTAATGAATGGCCTGATGTTATAACTGGTCCAGTGGACTCTATCTACCTAAGACTCAGACAGAGAAACAGGTGTAACCACAGAGATTACCAGAATATAGCAGCCAATGGTAAATAATTGCATTATTTTTTTAAAACATTAAAAACCTTTCTTAAAAGAAAGATGTCAGGAGCAGGTATGGTGAGAGTGAATGTGTTATTTCTTTGTTACTATTTAAGTATGAAAGAGTTGTATCCCTTTGTTTATTTTCCCCAGGCATGATTGTGAACAGTGTACATGTGATGGTTTTGAATGTGAGTTTCCTTGTATGATAGAGTGAAAATAGTAGTCGGTTGTTTTTCCCTGGACTGATGTTTATGTACATATATTTCTTGAGAGCGGCTGTCTTTTTTGCGCTCTATTAACCCCTTAACGAGCCATGCCAAAGCAAGGAACAAGCAAGTATTAATGAACTGTATTTGAGTAATGAGCCGAGCAAGAAATAGAACCCTGACAAAAGATAACTCTTAAAAAAAAAATTAAAAACCTTTCTTTAAAGAAAGATAACTCTTTTTTTTTTAAATCTAAGGCTTGAAACAAAATTTGATTAAATTTTTATTTGATTTTTAAATTGATTTTTAAGTCACATCTGTAATGTTTCTAGCATGCTCAGTGCACTGTGGTCCAATTTTTCTAGTAGACATGTGGGTGGAAATGGGGTATCTGGGAGAAGCTTTCTGTGTTGCCTTTAAGCCCTCGGCAAACAGAACTTAGCTTAAGTCAAGTTTGATAGGTGGCCAAGCAGTTTATGCCACTCAGTAAACATCAATTCCTAATTAAACAAATAAGGCTGCCTGATTGCGAGGTATGAGCTCTGGACTGTCATTTGATGGTCTCAATGGTCCCTGGTTTGACCCTGCCTGGTGGCGAAGATTTAGGCTGGGATGTAATAATCTTCAAATCTGAAGGAATGTCAGAAACATATGAAACAATAACATCATCACTAAATCAATTTCCACTTTTAACCATATAATTATAAACAGGTAAATGGCATCTTTTAGTTTGGGTGTTTTTATTGGACTGGATTCTGTCATGATCTGTGAAGTATTTTTTGAATAATAGAGATGTCTTCCTGTGGTGACCAGATTAAAGCTCTGGTATAGAATTATATCTGAGTGATGACTGATTCAAAGCACTGGTTCTAAATACTATCCTATATGAAAGCTATAATATATTTAGTAATAATAATAATAATAATAATCTTTATTGTCCGTATGGAAATTGGTCTTACAATTTGTGCATTACATCAAACAAAAAACATTATAACTATAAGAAACCAAAATGTACATTCACACCAGACTCACTCATAATTTACATGTGACAAGTTTATACTTATCTGCAGAATGATCTCCTATTGATCACTGAATTAAGACAATTGTTGCTAAATATGTGGATCAAGATTTTTTTTGCTTTATGATTATTATTAAACATATCATTTTTTTAAAATGAGACACAAACCTTCAGTGCTTTACTGAAATGCCATGATCATTGTTAAAAGTAAACCATTTTGATCTAAAAACATTTTAAAGTCTTAGAACTGCAAACGAAGTAAAAAAAATAAATGACACAAAGTCTTATTGGGTTATTTGAAATTTAGTGGTTGGTAAACTAATCTATATTATTATTATAGCTTTTATATAGCGCTACTTTCATGCTTATAGCATGCTCAGAGCGCTTTTGGTCCAATCTCATCTGTGGACCAGTGGGGGGGAGGGGGTATCTAGGAGTTGGTTTTCCGTGCTGCCTTTAGGCACTCAGTAAACGCAACTCTGCCCGAGTCGAGTGTCGAACTTTGAGCCCCCTTCTAGGTAGCCAAGTTCAAGTGCACTTGGCCTCTCGACCATGCTTCTATACATACGTGAAATGTAGTCATTTATTTAATTGAATCTGTTCTGATTCAATTAAGCATGTTGCATTCATATAAGTTTTGTTTTAAAAGTTTCAAATTCATATAAATATAAAATGTCTTCTCCAGGAGAAAGATCTTCTAGCGTGAACAATATTGTTAAAACGTAAGTACTTTATGATTTATTTTTCTATTTATATTTTAATTGTATTTTTCAGGTGAAGATTCAAATTCTGTGAATAGCATTGTTAAAACGTATGTAACTTTGATGCATAGATCAATTATTATATTTGGTATTTCACTATAAATTTATGCATTTACAACTTTTGAT
Organism: Biomphalaria pfeifferi; assembly: GCA_030265305.1. Taxonomy (NCBI): domain Eukaryota; kingdom Metazoa; phylum Mollusca; class Gastropoda; family Planorbidae; genus Biomphalaria; species Biomphalaria pfeifferi. Next base: position 242,379 of record JASAOG010000166.1, read on the forward strand.
CTCTGTCTAAAGTATGTAATACAAAAAAAAGTATATGTGTTCATGGGTGCAGCTGTTACTTTATTGAATGTGATTTTTCAGGTTGTCCAGAAATGCACAAAATGATAGACCTATGGTTGTGTTTTATGCATTGGTTGGTAATGATGTCTGCAATGGGTAAGTAGACTTTCATCTTCATCTTAAAATATGATAATATCTTTAAGATGTGTCAAAAATAGGAAATATCTTGTCTAGTATTCTATATTCCTATTTAAAAAAGCTAAGCTTGTCAAGAGAAGAGGTAGCTTTAGCAACAGAGCCCTTCACACATGTGCTATCAGGGCCATGAATATTTGTACAATGACTGATGATAATATAATATTCTCTTTTTCGTGGTGCCTCCCATGGCTTGGGATGGGGCAGTTCCCCCACTCACCACCCCCTAAGGCCACCTCTTTAGCTTTCATACTCTGTTCTCAAAGACATTTTGTTTCCCACACAGGTCAACAAATACACATTTTCTCACTTGATGAGTTACTTTTTCTGAATTAGGAAGGTATCCCATTCTAATCTTGCTATTTATGGGGGTTAGGGTTGATGGAAATGCTATCTTATAAAATACAGACGTTATTTCAAAAAATGATATGATTACATCCTACTTGTATCCCTTGGTCAATCTAGTCATGCTTGTTAATGAATGACTTAAACTCTGTCAGATCTGTTTCTATGGTGGACAGTTAATGAGGGTGTCATTAGACCAGCACATAAACCAACTGCTTTTACTTCACTTCCCCATTGCATGTCATATACCAATTAAAGTTGGTTGGACTAGGGGGCATCCTAACGGTCCTGAAGTTCAAAATCCCAGTCTTAACAGAGATGCCTTGGTTCAGAAGTGTTAAGTGCTTTACCACTCAGCCTCAATTAGGAAAGTGTAGATAAATATAACAAAAACTGAGGGTCAGATTACTAGGGGGACACCTGGAACACAAAGATATTGTACTTTTCAAGACACTTTTATTATGACTTCATGATGCTATTATTTAAAATATGTTCCAATACTCTGTCCAGACATCCAGACACATTTGATCACATGACTACACCAGCAGAAATGTATAACAACACAATGCAGACTTTGGATTACCTGGTCAGTACATTATTTTACTTGATCTACCTTTCTTTTATTTTTTTTTTAAACTTCTTTGCTTTTTTTTTTTTATAAAAAATGTTTTTCAAAGATTTCATAGAACTTTGTTTTGTAACACTTTCTCTTGATTTCCTGTGTAGCTGCAGTTAGGAGAAAAATCTTATCTTCTTGGAGAAATTGCGAGTATAATTAGAAAATAGTTTTATTTTGTGGGTAGTAGTCTTGGAGCCAAAAGAAATGTTAGGGTTAGATAGTTTCAACAAAGTTCTTAGGAAATATCAACAAGTTCTAGAGTAGAGACTATTAGTTTACTAATGCTAGATAGAGATGCTCAAGAAAGAACAAGACTTTTTTTTACCCTTTGTAAATAAATTTTAAGTTACAAGAAGTCTTATCAGGTTTTGAGTAAATATTCAAGCAGCTGTGTGACAACTCACCTCATCTTAATGTCTTTGTTAGAGCATAACACTATTTTTTTAACCACAGATTTATATCTAAGTGCCCATCTACAGCCAGTGTTTATTTATTTATTTTGTTTTGAAATCTCAAAAAATCTCTTTGTCTTGATCTTTCATTACCCACCACAATTTTTGTAAGTTTACTTTTGCAACTCAGGTACTGTTTGATCACTCTCTGATTTATCAGACCAGAGGCTGTGGCTAGAAAGGGAACTTTTATTTAAAATGGTCAGTGCCCAAGGGGTGTTGTGGTTCATTGTCAGAGAACATTGTAACTGCAATCTTTATGTTATTTTTGTCTGCAGGCCAAAGTCTTACCTAACAATAGTCATGTGGTTCTAATTGGTCTAGCAGACGGCAGAGTTCTGTTTGATAATATGGGCCCAAGGATTCACCCAACTTCTACATACTGGGGAACATTTACTTATGGAAAATTTTATGATTACATGAATTGTTTACAAGTAAGTTTGTTTTTTTCTTGAATGAAAAACAAATTGGAGTAGAACAAATTTGAAAGCTTTTTGTGAAATGTTTAAAAGAAGACAAAAATAAAATATTCTGACATTTTGAAATAGTTGAAATGATGGCCATGTAAGGGAACATAGTTTAAATATATACCAAATGAATAGGCAGCCATTGTTTTCATTACATTTTTTCTAAGAAGATCTAATAATTATTTTTTATTTTTACATCTTCTTAGCTAATTTTCCAAAATGAGGTCATCATTTTAAGAGCACCTTCTTTAATTTTTTCTTGTGTAAATGAATTTTAAGTATTGGATTATCAAATGTTAAGTTGGTGTTGTTGTTTTTTTATTCCATTGCCTCTAGATCTCTCCATGCATGGGTTGGATGAACACTAATCAAACCATGAGAGATCTGACAACTAAGGTAGGTCACTCTTACACCAAGTTGGCTCTTCTTTTTCTTCATTGTTAATTTTTGTTTTAATGTCCAGTTCATTTCTTTCTTTCCTGTCTTAAAATTTCTGACGTTCCTTCAAAAGAGATTATAATGTCTGACTCAATTTATCCTTGAAGCAGTAAATAAACACTAACTTTGAGGCTGAATATTGACAATATTTTAAAAATACTATTTACAAATGTCATTATTCTAATGAGGGGGGGGCCACAGTGGCTGAGTGGTAAAACGCTTGGCTTCTGGACCGGAGGTGTGGGGTTCAAAACCAGGTTATGACTGGGATTTTTTAATTTCTGTATCTTTAGGCGCCTTTGAGTCCACCCAGCTCTAATGGGTACCTGACATTAGTTAGGGAAAAGTAAAGGCGGTTGGTCGTTGTCCTGGCCATATGATGCCCTCATTAACCGTGGGCCACAGAAACAGATGATGTTTACATCATCTGCCCTAGACAACAAGGTCTGAAAGGGGAACTTTACTTTTTTTTTCTTCTAGTATTCTAATGATGGATAATGGGCACTTCCTTAATGTTAACCTATTCACATACCTGGGCAGCACTGTGTCACTGACTAGAGAAATAAACTGTCTCACTTAGGCCTTCAGTGCTTTTGGTCGCCTCCAAATGAGAATCTTTGCCTTCCAACAAAAATCAATGTTTATGAAGCTGGTTCTCATAAAAGGCTCCATCATGGGTGTACACTGGTAAGACTACTTTATAATTAACCTTGGAGGCTGGTGTGGATAGTGTAGAAGGACTACCAATCAACAGCGGCAGCATGGATACCTATCCCAAATAAGGGACGACTGCTTGCCAAAGGCAATCTTTTTTTTGGCTAACTTAAAGGAGCATGGCAAAACAGATCAACTCAGGCGCCATTTTGACCTCACTCACATAGAGGAAAGGAGCTGGCATTAGTCTTTGAATGAGACAGCTGAAGGCAGATGACAAACCTTTGAGACCGAAAGAAAAGTTCTTGCCAAAATCAAACTCAAACATTGAAAAGGAAACTTAAATAGACCCCTAGAGGACTATGGCTTTGTCTGCATTAGATATGGCAAAATAGGCAGGTTGCCACTGAGTATTGCAGTCATCCTTAATCTTCAGAATTTAAGACAGTATTCTAATGATATATTGGCATTGAAATTGCACATAAGTGTAAACCAAAATACAAAGAAAAAGTAACCATATATAATAAGATTTCTAAATTAAAATAGTTTGTGTATTATACACTTTAAAGTTATATATTTTTTATTGAAAAACAAATCTATTATAGAGAGCCCAAGAACTGTCAGCAGTTCTGTCCAATATCTCACAAACACAGAAAGGACGTTTCTCCAATTTTGATTTATATTTTCTGGACAATCCAATTAATCAAGGTAGGGTATATGAAGCATTGTTTTATATTTATTTTATTTGCTGGTGTAAACTTTTTGCTTCAAATTTAAACACAATACAAAACATTTTAATACAGACATTATACACTAAAATTAAGGTTAGAAATATGTTCAACATTTGTGAGTTGCAGGAAGTCATTGTGGACAGTACAAAATAATTTGAGTCCGTAGATAACAATGTAGCCTCTGAATTAAATTTTTCCTTAACTTTGTATCTAAAATCTATTTATTTGCTTAGAGTCGTTAAGTTAATTAATAATTTAGTTTAATAATTAAATGTTTACTAAGAAATAGTTCTTTAAAGCCAAAACTTTGTATTAGTAGATCAAATTCAGGCCTACTCAACTACTATGACATTTTCCTATCTTTCACTAGTATATCTATTTCAAACATATTGTCTGATTCTTTGTTTAACTGGGTGGCTTTTTGTTTAATTTTTAGCCATCAAAAAGTGGGTGGCTCAAGGGGGGCAAGCTTGGCAATTAATAGAGCCTGTGGATGGTTTCCATGACAACCAGGTAAGTTGCACTAGAATTCAAGTGCCTCTTAAAAGATTTCATTATTGGTCTGTTCTTTTTAGTGGAATGTTTTGTTGTAGTTGCTTTTAATTGAAAAAATAAGTCTTTGTCATCACAACATATTCCCAATAAGGATTTTTTTTAAAAAGTAGTCTTAGTCTTAAATTATTTGTTATTTTTTGTATATTAATTAATTTTTCTTCTAAAAATTTGCTGTTTCAATTTTTAATTCAGCCAAAAATCATTTCCATAGCTGCAAATAGCAAAACAAAGCAAGAAAATTTTACTATTAAAAAAAATCAACCCTATTGATTTGTAAAATTGGATTAAATTATTAGACATTTCACTACAGCTTGAACTATTAGACATTTCACTGCAGCTTGAACTATTAGACATTTCACTGCAGCTTGAACTCTACGACTTTTCCATTACTTCTTTCAGATGGGTCAAGCCTTTGTAGCTGGCGTTATCTGGGATGATCTAATGGCCATGTCTCCAGATATATTTGGCCCAGTAAATCCCAACAATGACCAGATTGGGAATCTTTTTGGTGACCAGGGTGGCTACTGATGTCTGAATCTTTTAATTCAATTCATTTCACATGAGTCTTTCAAACATAAAATCTTTGCACAGAGTGATTCATATTCAGTGTAGATTTCAACTCACAAAGTGTTACCAAGTCATTCTATTTATAGACCAAGTCTTTCAAAACAAGTTGCTTATAGTGATAAACATCTTGTGTTTTTTTTTAATGCAGAATATGTCGACTCTGTATATATGTATGAATGTAAGTAATGTTGGAATACATATTGTAAATAAAATATCTTTGAAATGACTAAAATATTTGTGCATTTATTAATTAGTTTGGTTACTTTCCAATTAACAAACATTGCTGAAGTTTTTTAGATCATGACATATATAAAAACATAGTTGTATAGGATTTAGTATTTATGTTATAAATTTTTAAACTATTATGAAATACTTTAATTATGGAGTGGAATCCAAAAACCAATTTTACAAGAAATACTAAAAACATTGAATTTTAATTTTTTTTTCTATAATTTGAAAAGTGAAAGGTCAATGTAGCATTAAACCATATTATTATATTATATTAATTTTAGCCCTCTACTTTATCTTGTATTGTAATTAGCAAATTTAAATGGGAATTTTTAAAAAATAAAAGTCTTATCACACTGAATAGAAAATGTTTTCTGTATATATCTGCTTTCAAACTTGAAACCTAGGACACAATCTAAAACCTACTCTTTGTTATGTCCTGTAAACATGCATGGAAAAAAAATGACAGAAAAGCGTGTACAAATTATGGTCTCCACTTAAAAAAAAAGGCAGTATTTAAAAAAAAAGGCAGTACTGGACCAAACAGCTATAGGCACAATAAATATTGAACTAGAAATTGTAATATCTAGATGCTAAACTGGTATCTAAAAGTGAACGAAGCTTAGAAGCACTTTAGGATTGGATGAGAGACTTGAAGTAACTTTTCTGTTACTGATGAAAAGTCCCAGACTTTAGATGCAATTATCTTAAGAGAGCTATTTAATGTTAGGTGCTTTCAAGGTGGACAAGACAAAATGAATGAAGATATACACAATGTGATGGATTACTTCCCATAAAAGAATGAACTTTTCTACTTGGGGAAATCATTTGTTCCAGATCAACATCAAACTCCATTGGAGTGATGACTTAAGAGGCTCAAATCTTCTCTTGCAAAAGCCCAGGACAGAAACGCTGCTGTTGTGCATAATGCTTTTATGTCACCAAGATTGATCTTCATCTATCTTAAGGACGTTTTATAAAAATATTCATTCTTGAGTTATCTGCCCAAACCATCCCTTCGTTTCAAATGGACAGATAAATTCTCTACAAGAGGCTCTTCATTTTCTAAATTGGTCTTCAGCAAAAGTTTTTTTTCTATTGTGTACAAATAAGCTAAACAGAGCAGCTTTCTTCATTGATCCTCATCTATCCGCCTCAGTTCTTTAGCACTGAGTGAAGTCTGTGCCGGTAAACACTGTCTCCATGTTGTCCAATCTTGTTCAGTTTCCTCCCACATACGTTTATGTCTGTAGTCCTGCGGAAATCTCTTTAGGTAAGTGTTGGACTTAGGTCTGATTCCCTCAGCAATCTGGTATTCAGGTGACATGTTTGAGCCAATATAATCTTCTCTGTGTCAATAGGGCATAGATACTGTGCACATTGGCCAAAACCAACACTTCCTGATTGGAAACATGATCACACTGTGGGATGAACATAATGTGTCGCAAACATTGCATGTGAAAACTTGAATCAATGCTCCTAATCATTTACAGATTATATAATACTAACAATACAATTCAATATCTTGTTTAAGAAACTCCTTATGTTGAGTTCCGACTACATATCATTACAAAATAATGAAACTGAAACCAAAAATTAACATCAAACGTTTATTACATCAATAAAAAATTTGTCTAATGATCTAACAATATGAATAAAATGATAAATCCAATCTAAATGAAATATTACAGACTGACATTAATGAAATTCAAATTAACATAGTGACCAGTAAAAATGAAACTTTACAGATGAAACTATTTGAAATGAAACTTGACTTGCACTAAATATTTCATCCTGATCTGTCTAGTGTCATACACAATGAACTCGTTATAGTTGAGTACACTTGTATTGGCTACATTGACAGCTTTACCCACAGGCACTGTCAGTCCATCAGTGCTGTAGACAACATCAGTGAGTCAATGGTATGATGGTATAAACTTCTGATTAAATTTATTTATGGGTTTATTAACTTTAATTCCAAATATATAGAGGTCTTAAATTTAATAACGAAATGATAGAGCAAATTTAAAAATTTTAATGCTGGCTCTATTAGAGGGACTGCTTAGAGTTTAACAGCTACACTGGGCAGGGCCGGATTTCAAAGGCAATCTTTTTTGGTGAAGACCAGCTTAGGCGCCAGATGCTATAATTGACATAGAAGAGAGCACCTGGAAGAAGGCAGCTTCCAACGAGACAGCTGAAGATTTATTACAAAGGTAGCAGGAAACACATTTGAGACCAAAGGAAATCTGCCGAGGACAGACCTACGTAGGTGAAAGAGAACCCGAACCAGCCACCAGCAGAGCGGTTATGTCTGCACTGGATGTGACAAAGTATGTCACAGCTAGGACTAACCCTAAGCCACTACACTACTCATTGATCCTTCAGACTTGAAGACAAGCCTTCTTACTGAAAAAGGTTGGGGATTTTCAAACTAAAAATTAATCACAGTAATCTGATCTTTGTTCACACTATGATTTTTAAAATCCCTTTCAGAGATATGTAAGCAATGAAATTCAGTAAGAGAGAAATAACATCAAGTGATAGGAAAAAATATAGTGTCGATGTAAACATCCTCTTGGAAGATAACTCTTACCAATTGAATAACTAAAAATCAATCTTGTGGTACAAGCAAAGGTATAGAAATGTGATTCTTTAGTGCTCAATAGTCTAAAATCAAAGTTTTGTCTTGTTTATTTCAATGCTTTGCTTCCATACACAGGTTACTCTAAACATCTTGCTATTTATAGATTTGCTTTCAAGTATGAAAATCTCCTATAGAGTCATACAAAACAAATTATGTACAAACAGTATACTTACAGTTTGACAAAGGTTTTAGGATCTGGAGCCACCCTCCCAACACCTTTTACACTGTGTTTGCCTTTAGGTAAACTATTGGCAGAATAGTCAGCTGCTAGCTTATCATTGGTTGTTCCTAAAGACACCTGGAAGTGTTCAAACAAACATCATAAAAGTTCAAGTCAGAACTCCACATCTTCTAAACTTCTAGCATTGAATAAACTGAATGAGTAGCTTACATCACACAGCAACAGGAGCCCAACATTCTTGGTCTTGGTAGCAAAACAATAGTTGGCACTTTTGCTGGACATGTCTGCAAAGTAAACTCCCTTGCCAAACTGAGAGATAAAACAAAGATGAAGTTAGACAAGTTTTTCCTTTGGAAAAGTCAAAAGAGGTGTCTAAGTAGATGAATATATCATTCTGAATGTTTTGATTTAGTTTAGATAATATGAATCTACATTGTACCATGTATCCAGTGACTGGAGCTTCTGGTGGAGCAATTCTTAAGCCTTGACCCAGTATTCCAGCCCAGTTGGTTAACCGTGAACCATGCCACAACAACATTCTAGCAAGAAAATAAATAATGGAGATCAAATAAATAGTTGTTTGTTTTCTTTAAAGATGAAATCAAGACAAATACAACAGCTTTATATTTAAACTAGCCGATTATGACCTTTTGGTAAGTTTCATTCTTTAATAGAGATGAATTTATTTTTTTATTTTTTTTATTTTAGGGCTCTTTCGTTGTTGGAAGGACATTTAATGTACACTACTGTCTTTGCTATGATCTAATAAACATTAATGCCAAGTTTTATCAAGATTGGTCAAATCGTTTTGATTTCTATGTGGGACATACATAAATACATACATCTTACATTCTATTAAATGAATGATAACAAATTGTATTAAAAGCCTATCTGTAAAATACTAAATCTGACCACAACCAACTATTCAACCACCTGTTTCCTAAACCTGACCACAACCAACTATTCAACAACCTGTTTCCTAAACCTGACCACAACCAACTATTCAACAACCTGTTTCCTAAACCTGACCACAAGCAACTATTCAATTACCTGTTTCCTAAGCCTGACCACAACCAACTATTCAACAACCTGTTTCCTAAACATGACCACAACCAACTATTCAATTACCTGTTTCCTAAATCCAGAAATGTTACAGATTCGCCTTCCTTATCACATTTGAAGACATCCAACAGTTCTAATTTATACTGGTTGTGTGTATTTGCATGTGTCTGCTGCAGGTAACTGTCGACAAGCTGGCCATAAAAATATTTTTATTGTGAGTTTGAGTGTCAGATATTTCAGTAAACTAGATCAGTGGCTAAAAATACTTTCGAATGCTGAATCACAGAAGAGAGAGAAAGAATGAAATCATGGGAGCTAATGAAATGTGAATAACTAAATAAAGAATTAAATTACAAATCTTTTAAAAATTTGATCAAATAAATTCTTTAAATGTTAAAACTAGAATGTACCACAAGTAGAAGCTTTTGTTAATTGCTAAGACTTCTGTTTCCTTTTAAAACAAATCTGTTCTTACTTTGAATTCTTCCCCATCATGGCTAACTGGCTCAAGTTGACAATGAAGTTGATGGTAATGTCTGTCGACTGGATTCTCTGACATGTCGCCACCTTTCAAAAGTTTAATAGCAATCTCTATATCTTCTAGAGCCTAGAGAACAAAATAATATACCACAAGATTTATACCCAAAAGTTTTGTTTAAAGCACAATACAGTTGTCTTGTGAATGAATTTATAGGAAAAGATGTCAATTTCATAAGGAAAGGTAAATACTTTGTTTTAGTCCTTTCCATTTTAAAAACAAACCTCTAATAATTCAATTTTTTGCTTGACCATCTGTGGTGTGTAAATCAATGGTGGTGGCTGCATGCTAAAGAATAGAAAATAGTAAAACAACAAATCAAACCAAATATAGAACACAATGTTTTAATATGAAAGACAAGAAATATCGCATTTTAGGAATCTAATCATTCCAACATGGAATTAGTATCAAACAAATGAATAGACAGTGGAAAGATAAAAAATAATAACATTTAAAGATGAGTGTAATAATCAACTAATCTATCCCTAGATCCAAATATCTTTCCTTTTTATTGCAGTACATAAACAAATCTAGCTTTAAAATCCCAACTATTACTGGACCAAAGTTTTTGATATATTGTTCAGTATACAAAATAACTCTAGGTTTTTTTGTAATTGTTATATTGTTCATCACCCAAAACTGTATTTCAGGGTTACTACAACATTCTTTAGTACCTAATCTCTAGATCAAAATGTTATCTACTGCATGGCTTATTACCCAAATTCATGTGGAATCCTGGTATAGAATTCACTACAAGCTTCTGCTAGAAGTCTGCCAGACACTTTCTTTTCCAATAATTTTTCTATTTCTTGTAAAGCAGAGTAGCCTGCCTTGATTTGATCTTTTGTTAATTTCCCTGAAAATGACAAGTTCAAATTCACTAAAATGAAAAACATATTTTTTTTTTTTTTACAAATAGCAAAGAATTTTCAACACTTGACCTGAGTCAAGCAGTATATTATGGGTTTGTTATTGATTAAGTCAATGTGTATATATATATATATATATATATATTGAATTAATAATATCTAAGCTGATTATATATATATTTTATTTTTTTTTTACTTCTGTATATTGCATCTTGTAATAATAATAATAATAATAATTTTATTTATAAAGCACTGTTAACAAACAAAATGTAGGCTCAAAGCGCTGTGATAACATAACATTACTTCATTAATCCATTGGACATTTTATATTTGCTATGAGTCGAAACCTCAAGCAACCAGATCTATATATTTTTTAGAGGAGTCAGTTTATATCTTTATAGTATTTATGTTTTATATTTGACTGAGTTACTTTTCACTGAGTTACTTTACACTGCAGAAAGCTTGAGCTACAAACCTAGTGGAGCTTTCTTTGCATCATATTTCATTTCTACAACTGCATCCTCCATGGACTTGATGTCACAAATTAATTGAATCAAATCCTAAAAAAAAAGAATTGAAAAGAAGAAAATAAATTATAGAAAGTTAATGAAAATTGTTTTGGCATCATAAAATTTACTTAAGTAAATTAAACAATATTTATATACACTGTACTGCTCTCTCTATCAGCCTCTCTGACAACACTGCATGACAAAACCAACTCAAAGAACTTGACAATTCAGGCTCCAAAAAAAACAACAACTCTATAATGTCTAATAAATCTGAGCCAACTCTGTACAATTTGCTACACCTAACAATGACTGTACCAGTGCTGCACCGTAAATAACCCCACTGCAGTATAAACTCTGCACTGATGTATCAGCACCTAGCGCTGGATTGTGTTATCTGTGTCAGCTGATTACACACAGGATTATCCCTACCCTTGTCGCCATCAGAGCTATATGGGAAGCGTGGTCGAGAGGCCAAGTGCGCTTGAACTTGGCTTAGCTTGACTATTTAGAAAGGGGGCTCGAGGTTCGACACCCGACTCGGGCTGAGTTGTGTTCACTGAGCGCCTAAAGGCAGCACGGAAGACCAACTCCTAGATACCCCTTCCCCCCCCCCACTGGTCCACAAATGAGATTGGACCAAAAAGCGCTCAGCATGCTATAAGCATGAAAGTAGCGCTATAAAAAAGCTATAATATATATATAATGTACGTAAAAATTGTTACTTGTAAATTTTTCCGGAGTTTTGAATCTGGAACGTTTATCTTCTCTTTTATTTCTACTTCCTGAGCAGGAGCATCGACTTGATCTTTATCCTGAAGACAAAAGTCTTGAATATTAGTTAACAATTAATATATCATACATTAAATTCATAATCCTAAGCAACAAACACAATAATGTATACTTGATTTTAAAAAAAAAACACAAAAAAAACAATTGATCCATTTAATTTCAAGTGCGGGTTAGAATCAGAAAGTAAAACTGTGTGTTAAGATTATCTCTGTAAAGGTATACTTCTGATCAACTCAAAAGGTTTTAATAGAAATAATTTACAAAACTATTACACTGAATTGCTAATTTAACATTTATTTTCATACTAGCATTAGACACTGGTTGGAGGCGCGGTGGATGATTGGTAAAGTGTATAGCTTCCAAACTGGAAGTCCCGGGTTCAAATCCTGGTGAAGAATGGGATTTTTAATATCGTGATCTTTAGACGCAGTGACTCGGAGTTCACCCAGCTCTAATGGGTACTTGATATTAATAGGGGAAAAGTAAAGGCGGTTGGGGTTGGTCCATTTGCTGGCCACATCACACCCTCAGAAAAGGATGATCTGCCCTATAGAGAAGAGCAAGAACAATATGATAGTCAAAACTTACAAAAGACCCATTTGTAGCAGAAATGTACAGAATCCCAATCCAAACACAACTAACAACATTGGAAAAGGACAATGGAAATTATAAATGAGCTATGAGAAGACATATATGATTAAAAGAACAGGAGAAGTGGTAGTTGGATTTAAGCAGAGCAGGATAGTCCAATGGTATGATGATGAATGCAGACTTGTTACAGACTTGTGGGAAGCGTGGTCGAGAGGCCAAGTGCGCTTGAACTTGGCTTGGCTACCTAGAAGGAGCTCGAGGTTCGACACCTGACTTGGGCTGAGTTGTGTTTACTGAGCGCCTAAAGGCAGCACGGAAAACTAACTCCTAGATACCCCCTCCCCCCACTGGTCCACAAATGAGATTGGACCAAAAGCGCTCTGAGCATGCTGTCACGTATTACAAATTGAATTCTACTTTTAAATGGCTTGCCTAGGGGAACGTGACAATAGAAAAAGGTAGTTGTGTCACTTATCTTAAGTCTGAATTTAATCAGAGACTTACAATGAATAACAAAAAAAAAAAAAAGTGACACAAGAAATCGGAAGGTAAAATATCAACTTAATGTTTAATCATAATATAACTCAATACAAAATGGAAGGGTTGACCAAAACCCTTTTACAAAAATGGCATGTAAAAATATTACAATACAAGAGTTTGAAAATATAATTACAAATACAAGCAAGGCCTTGAAAATAGAAAAATCTTAACTTACACGATCAATTGGTATACCACGCACGGGTCACGCAATGTCTCCGCTATTCTGTCTCACGGCTGTCTCCGTATGTCTGTCCGTCAACGTTACACGGGCGGTCTTTATATAATATACCGCGCGTCGATATCAAGACAGATCTAGTAATTTCTAGAACAGAATAAGTCATCAACACCCAGATCTAGAACGCTCTTCAAAGAGACAGAAGAAAAAAAAAAAACCACCCTCCTTTCAACCAGAGGTACACACATAGGTCAAGGACCGGTCACTGTCTGTGTGGCTTGACTCACCATGAAAAATAAAATTAAAAAAAACTTAATACACAAGGGGCAGACAACCTACAGGTCAAGAAAAAAAATAGTATCTAGGTAACAATGCCTAGATACGTAACACCTCCCTCCTAAAAATAAAAAGTTTACATTTCCACGAAATGGAAATCTTTTTAGAATAATTACAAAAATGATATTTACATTACAGAATGTATTTATCATGATATATATAAAAAAAATATACATCACAATACTTTTTACAATCTAGATAAGGCATCGGCGATAACATTTTCGCTGCCTTTTATGTGTTTAAGATATAGGTTGTACTCTTGTAAAAATAAACTCCACCTGAGAAGTCGTTGATTCTTGCCAGACATTTTGTGGATAAATGTAAGGAGATTGTGGTCAGTAAATACAACCAGTGGCCATCTGGACCCACTGATATAAAAATCAAAGTGTTGTATAGAAAGAATCAACCCAAGACATTCTTTTTCCACAGTAGAATAATTTCTTTGATGTCTATTAAATTTCTTGGAAAAGAAACAAATAGGGTGCTCTACTTGGAAATTATCTTCTTGGTAAAGGACTGACCCAACACCTGTGTCACTGGTGTCAATAGCTAACCTAAAAGGTTTTCCGAAGTCAGGAGCCATCAAAATGGGGGAGCTAGATAATATCTGCTTAATTTGGTTAAAGGCTTTCTGACATTCATCCGTCCAAGTAAATCGGACGTTCTTTCTCAGGAGGTTTGTTAAAGGACTGGCAATGACAGAAAAATTTTCGCAAAACTTTCTATAATATCCAGACATTCCCAAAAATCTTCGGAGTTGTTTCCGATCAGCAGGAATAGGGAAAGCTTGGATAGCTTCTACTTTGGCCATTACAGGTTTCACCTGGCCTTGTCCTACAATATGGCCTAAGTATTGGATGGAAGCCTGGCAAAAATCACTCTTACTCAGGTTTACAGTAATTTTTGCATGTAAAAGTTTAGTAAAAAGACAATGCAGTTGTTTACAATGGCTAGAAAAATCTTGGCTAAAAATTACTACATCGTCTATGTATGTGTGGCAATTCTCCATGTCAGCAAGCAGGGCATTTATCATTCTCTGGAAAGTGGCAGGAGCATTCTTCATGCCAAATGGCATCACTTTGTATTGGTACAGACCATCAGGGGTGACAAAGGCGGAGATTTCCTTTGCCCTATCAGTCAGGGGAACCTGCCAATAACCTGAAAGTAGGTCTATTTTGGTGATGTACTTAGCGTCACCAATACGATCTATGAGATCGTCTATCCTAGGGATAGGAAACGAATCGGTCTTTGTGACAGCATTTACCTTACGGTAGTCTGTACAAAAACGATAAGTCTTGTCCTGTTTAGGTATCAAGACACATGGGGAGCTCCAGCTACTGGAACTTGGTTCAATGAGGTCATTTTCAAGCATATACTTGATTTCTGACCTAAGTATGGCAAGTTTTTCAGGGTTGACCCTGTAAGGATGCTGCTTGACTGGAGTAGCCTCGCCAACATCTACATCATGCATTATAACATTATTCTGTTTTGGTACATCAGAAAAAATGTTATTAAATTCATTAATGAGTTTCATGATAACTGGCCTTTCTGTCGAAGACAGATGAGACAGTTTTACATCCAAATTCTGTAATACAAAAGAATTAGGTATTTTGTATTGTCCAAATTTCTCCTTTACAATATCATCATCAATAGGAGAAACATGGCTATTTGAACAACTTTTGACTGTATTTAAAACACAATTACTCTTCTCTGAGTGATCTGGCCGAGATACATAAGGCTTCAGCATGTTTATGTGACATAGCTGAGTCTTTTTCCTACGGTCAGGGGTTTTGATTGTGTAATTGAGGTCACTAATTTTGGTCTCAATTTCATAGGGACCAAAATCTCTGGCTTGCAAGGGTTGACCTGGTATGGGCAAAAATACAAGCACCTTATCCCCGGGAGAAAATTCTCTAACACGGGCCTTTCTATCATACCAGCGTTTCATGCTGGATTGGGTGTTTTGTAAGTTATTTTTGGCCAGAACACAAGCATCATAAAGTCTAGTTTTAAACTTACTTACATAGTCTAAAAGTCCTTCAGTGGCTGTTGGTGACAACAAAGTCTCTTTTATACATTTCAAGGGACCGCGCACCGAATGGCCAAAGACTAAGTCAAAAGGGCTGAATCCCAACGATTCCTGGACGGATTCACGGGTTGCAAACAGCAGCATGTGGATTCCTTCGTCCCAGTCTTTTTCGTGCTCAAAGCAATAGGTTCGGATCATGTTCTTGAGAGTCTGATGGAATCGCTCAAGAGCGCCTTGCGACTCGGCATGATACGCACTCGACATGCAGTGTTTGATGCCCAACTGAGTCATGACTTGCTTGAAAAGATTGGCCGTGAAATTCGTTCCTTGGTCCGATTGGATGGACTTTGGTAGACCAAATAGAGTAAAGAACTTGATTAAGGCCTTTACAATGTTTGATGCTTTTATGTTCCTTAGAGGAATAGCCTCAGGAAAACGAGTTGAAGCACACATAATGGTCAACAGGTATTGGTTGCCAGCTTTTGTCCTTGGGAGAGGACCAACACAGTCAATAAGTACTCTGCTGAAAGGTTCTTCAAAGGCTGGAATCGGCTTCAGAGGAGCAACAGGGATCTTTTGATTTGGCTTGCCAACCATCTGACAGGCATGACAGGATCGGCAGTACTGGATGACATCTTTCTTCAAACGTGGCCAGAAGAAGTGTGACATAATCTTGTGGTATGTCTTGTGGATGCCAAGATGACCTGACATCGGTGTGTCATGAGCCAGATTCATGATGTACGCTCGGTATCTTTCTGGTAACACGATTTGATGGCATATTCTCCATTCTTCTTCGTTGGATGCGTCTGGAGGTTTCCATTTCCTGAAGAGCATATCATCTTGGATGTAGTAGCACGTTGATGCTAGCTCTGCCTCTTGTGATGTCATTGCGGTTTCTCGGAGTTTGGCGAGCTCTGGATCCTTCTTTTGGTCCTCAATCAACTGTTTTCGAGTTGATGCCGGCTTTTCAGAATTTGGCGTTGGTTCTTCTTCAAGAGAAGCAAAGAATGTGGTGCTTAAGTCCACATCATCGTGGTTACTGTTGGCTTTGATGACGTTCTCTTCTTGAGATGCTTTCAACCTCATTGCCCTTGTTTCTGCACACGCTGGATATAACTCTAGGTCTTCCTCGGGTGTGGCAGATAAGTCGGGTGTTTGAGTGACGATGGGTTCGGCTATCACCTTTCCACCTGCTAAGTCATTGCCTAACAGCAACGAGATGCCTTCCAATGGTAATGTTGGTCGGACACCTACAACAACCGGTCCAGTAATGAGATTTGACTTTATGTCGATTAGATGTAGAGGCACATCTATACATCCAAGCTCTACGCCTCGTAACAGGATGCTCTTCCCAGTCGATGATGATTTTGACAAGGGCAAGATACCCTCTAAAAGTAGCGATTGTGAGGCACCTGTGTCTCTCAAAATGGTGATAGGTCGTAGACTTGTAGAATCACCGGGTAGTGATACGAATCCTTCCGAAATGAAAGGCTTAAAATCCTCTAATAAAACATCAATTTTGGTTGATGCAGACTGGACTTGGGTCGAACTCTCGCTGGAGTCATTGACATCTCTAGGAGACGCAGTGGAGAAACTCTTTCTTGAGTCAGTAGAACATCTTTTGGATGTATTTGGAGAACTCTTGATGGAGTCATTAGAACATCGGGGTGATGTCTTATGGGAACTCTGGATAGAGTCATGGGAACATCGGGATGATGTATTATGGGAACTCTGGATAGAGTCATTGGAACATCGGGGTGATGTATTATGGGAACTCTGGATAGAGTCATTGGAACATCGGGGGTGATGTATTATGGAAACTCTGGATGGAGTCATTCGAACATCGGCTTGATGTATTTGAAAAACTCTTGGTTGAGTCATTGGAACATCGTGGAGACATTATCGGAGAGTCTTGTACAGTCAATACATTTGAAACAGGTGGTGTCGAGGTATTCTTGATATGACTTGATGATGGAGTAAACCTCGCCGACCACTGTACTGTGCAAGCGCTGACTTTTGAAGGAGCTTTTTCGTTTCTCTTCCTCAATTTCCAGCAATCGTCAATTTTATGGCCTTCTCGTTTGCAGTAGGAACAAGTAGCTTTACTTGTAGTAGGTTTTCTGTCATTTGTACTGCTGTTCTTGATGAAGTTGTTAGCAATGGACTCAGGCTGTTTGACTTGTTTTGGCTTGACATCCGTCGTATACTTGGCAAATTGATGTGATATTATATAATAGTCTGCAAACACTGCAGCCTTGTGCACATCTTCCTCGCCACGATCAGCTATATGCGTACGGACGTCCAGCCGCACACAACTCTTGAACTCTTCCATCAGCATTAGGTTCTTGAATTTTGCAAAGTCGGTGCCGATTTCCCTGGAAGTGAGCCATTTCTCAAAGCGTCGCTCCTTTTCCCGCAGGAATTCTACATGGGTTTGGCCATCCGATTTGCGACAATCCCTGAACTGCTTTCGGTAAGCTTCCGGAACAAGTTCATATGCCTTAAGAATTAAGGCCTTAACAACATTATAATCTTTTTGTTGTTCAATGGTCAAAGAACAAAATACCTCTGCAGCTCTACCAGTCAAAACTGTTTGCAGCAAAGTGGGCCACAAAGTTTCAGGTACATTAAAATTTTTCACAGCAAGTTCAAATTGTGGAAAATAATTGTCAATTGTGGCTTTATTAAAGCGTGGAATTATTTTCAAAAATTTTGTTGCTTCAGCAGTATGACTGGCAGGGGAAGAATCTGGTCTTACATTAGCAGCTAACTCTAATTTTTTTAACTATTTGTAATTTCATTTCTATTTCTTTCTGCTCTCTCTGCTCTCTAGCCGCTGCAAGCTCTAATTCTTTTTGTTTAATTTCTTTCTGCTCTCTAGCCGCTGCAAGCTCTAATTCTTTTTGTTTAATTTCCTTCTGGGCTTCTATTTCCATCTGTTTTAATTTTATCTGAAGTTCTAAATCTGATTTACCCTCATCGGGTCTAAGGGTCTCTAAAAGGTCTTCAGAAAACACTTCCTCGTCTACATAATGGATTACAATGTTATCTCTGATTTCTTGTTTAAGGGCATTTGATTTTATTTTTAACCCTAAATGTTTAGAAATAAGGACCAGTTCCTTCCTAGTAAAAGCATCAAGCTCTTCCACAGAGGGATTTGCAAGAAAAACCTGAATATCCATGACTAACTAACAACTATTACAAGCAAAAAAAAAATGTATACAATGTAAATATACAGTACAAAATCAGTACAACAAAAAAACCTTAAGAGAGTTTGGTCAATACTATTGATACTTTACTTCCGACTCTTTGACACAAAAAAATTTTTTGTTAAAGTCAACTTCGCCTTTACAAAATTACTCAAGTAAGACGAAAATAGGTTCAGAAAAATATCCGGGACGAAAGCCCTCAAACTTCTTTTGTCACGTATTACAAATTGAATTCTACTTTTAAATGGCTTGCCTAGGGGAACGTGACAATAGAAAAAGGTAGTTGTGTCACTTATCTTAAGTCTGAATTTAATCAGAGACTTACAATGAATAACAAAAAAAAAATGAATGACACAAGAAATCGGAAGGTAAAATATCAACTTAATGTTTAATCATAATATAACTCAATACAAAATGGAAGGGTTGACCAAAACCCTTTTACAAAAATGGCATGTAAAAATATTACAATACAAGAGTTTGAAAATATAATTACAAATACAAGCAAGGCCTTGAAAAAAGAAAAATCTTAACTTACACGATCAATTGGTATACCACGCACGGGTCACGCAATGTCTCCGCTATTCTGTCTCACGGCTGTCTCCGTATGTCTGTCCGTCAACGTTACACGGGCGGTCTTTATATAATATACCGCGCGTCGATATCAAGACAGATCTAGTAATTTCTAGAACAGAATAAGTCATCAACACCCAGATCTAAAACGCTCTTCAAAGAGACAGAAAAAAAAAAAAAAAACACCCTCCTTTCAACCAGAGGTACACACATAGGTCAAGGACCGGTCACTGTCTGTGTGGCTTGACTCACCGTGAAAAATAAAATTAAAAAAAACTTAATACACAAGGGGCAGACAACCTACAGGTCAAGAAAAAAAATAGTATCTAGGTAACAATGCCTAGATACGTAACAATGCTATAAGAATGAAAGTAGCGCTATATAAAAGCTATAATAATAATAATAATAAAGACAAAAGCAATGCTCGGATAATAATGCTAGAGCAGAGTTGCCTACAAGTACGCATCTTGCGTATTTTGTACTTAAATGGACACGAAAATACGCGAGTACGGTTAATCTTCTGAAAATACGCATTTCCCCATCTAAAGCACCCCCCCCCCCCCCCCAAAAAAATCATATATAGATCAGTGCGTCAATGCCTGGAAATGGACTATTCTTAATCTACCACGAGATAGTATCGCTTTTTTTTCGCGCGCTTACGCGCGAAGACTTAAATGTTGACTGGATCTAACTGATTTCAATAAGGCTAAAGTGGAGTTTTTTTCAATGTGTCAGTTTATGTGAAGTCTTCAAACTGATTAGGAATGTATTGACTGATTAGTTTTAATTCATCTAGACTGGATCTAGAGCTAGATCCAGAGAAATTTTACGATGTCAGTACGGCCTTAGAGAATGTACGTAAATATAGATTTAGAATTAGGATCTAGAGATCTAGATCAGCGGTTCTCAACCTTTTAGGCTCGGCGACCCCGTTTTACAACCCCCCACTGCCACGACCCCCCTCCCCCGCACATGCATACAGCAACAGAAGAATCTTATCTTATATAATACAGACGTTACTTCAAAAAAGAAGATGATTACGTCCTACGCGTCATGCATATTAACCAATGACTTAAATTCTGCCAAGTCACTGGTTTTCCTGGCTAGCTCAGGCAACCCATTCCATGCTCTAATAGCACTAGGGAAGAAGGAGTATTTGTACAAACAAAGAGGGTCAATGAAGAAAGCAGAATAAAAAATCTGCTTACTCAAACGCAGGATGAAATTGAAAAAACAGACCTAACCACACAACTTGAAGAGTTATACAAATACAAACACCAATATAGAGGAGCCGAAATCAGATGGAAAAACATCCAAATATCAGAAGGGCCAAACAAATTATACTTGGCGCTAGAACAAAATACACAAAAAAATAGAATGATAACCAACGTAACAGACAAAGAAGGAAATAAAATACAGGAGAGGGACAAAATAATTGAAATTTTTACAAAACATATCGTCAACATGTATAATGAAGAACAAACAGATACAGACGCACAAAACATACTTCTAAAACACTGTAAAACATTACCTCCATCAGAAAAACAAAAGACAAATAGACCCTTTATATTAAAGGAGCTGAGGGCTGCTTTAGACAACACAAAATAACAAATCCCCTGGCCCAGACGGTTTGATATATGGATTCTATAAAACTTTTTTTTCCCAAATAGGACCCCTACTACTATGACTATACAATGACATGTTAGAAACAGGACAGACGCCTACAGACTTTAATCTTGCATACATCACACTATTACCAAAAAAACCTGAAAACAACACAACACCTAGTGACTTTAGACCCATTTCCCTTTTAAATGCTGACTATAAACTGTTGACCAAAATGATTTTTTTAAGAGTTAGGCCCCTTATACCCCACCTACTAGGACAAGACCAGTACTGTAGCAACCCGGAAAAAAATATAGACGAACTGAACCACTTTCTACGAGACATCATATATTATTGTAAAGACAAAGACTTGAAAGCAGCCCTCATGTCCATTGATCAAGAAAAAGCTTTCGACAGAATTGACCATGACTACTTATTCAAAATACTAGACAATACAGACATAGACAAGACTTTGATAACATACATAAAGCTATGCCGATGCCACAAGTCAACTTATAATAAATCAAACACTAAGCAACAAGATTTCTATTAGAAGACCTGTTAGACAAGGTTGTCCCCTATACCCCTTTTTATACACCCTTTGCCTAGAACCCCTGTTAGAGAATATTAGGTTAGACAAAGAAATTTTAGGAATAAAAATCCCCGGTCCAACCCGCGTAGTCAAAATTAAAGCTTATGCCGACGATACCACACTTTTCCCCACCTCAGAAAAAGACATAGCTAAAATTATAGAGAAATTTACATTATTTGGGAGGGCGAGCGGGTCCAAAATAAACATTAATAAATCCTCAATTATGGGACTGGGTAGGTGGGAAATCCCCCCCCCCCCCCAGCATTCCCTTTAACCTTAAAATACAGAAAGAAATAAAAGTATGTGGCATCGTGTGGACTAGCAACCCAACACACTTTTGCCATGAACAGTGGGCGGAGATTCTGGCCCCCACAAAGAACGTGATTAGAATGTTTCAATACATGGCGACAACCATATTTGGGAGAGCCATATTAATAAACAACTTGGTCATCCCGAAGATAATCTACTTAGCAAATATAGTTGAACCTCCTCCTAATTTCATAAATAACATGAATACCACTATCAGAAATTTTATTTTCAAAAACACAATAAGGAACATAAAACATACAACACTCATACAAGACAAAAAAGAAGGAGGGATAGGCTTACAAGACATTCACACAAAAATCAAAACGCTTAGAATAAAATTTGTAGGGAAAGTAGTAAGGTCTCCCAATAACTTCCCCTTAGTATTATATTATTTTGGACTTAGACTAAACAAACTCCTCCCCATTCAAAACAACACACCCCATCATTTTGGTAACCATACACATCCATTCTACAGATCACTCACAAGACACCTACCCAGCAATGAAAACATAACACAACAGGACTCAAAAACAATATTGTTACGACTTTAGAGTAGACTGAAGAAAGTAAACTCACCGATTGTCAGGTCGCCGATGTCCCTCTGGTTGCAGAAGCACAATCCACTACGAATAGTCAATAATCCAAGTAATCGAAATAATTTCACAGTTCTAATCAAATGTGTCAAAATGTCCAAACAACTATTCACAAAAACCGATTTAAGAAAAACAATCCTCCGTTCAAAAATCCGCGATCATAACTCCCGTTACTTTACACATCAACACACCCCTCAGGTCAGTTTCGCCTCCAAACATAAACAAAATTCAAAAAGTTCTCACGTGGGGAAAATGGTCAGTTGGGGGGGACAAGTTTACAACACTGCCCCCTCCATAAGTCTGTGCGTCCCGAACAGACTCTCCATCATCTCCACAATAACGGTGCAACCGATCTAGGTGCACTACTTTGCATTTGGTTCGAGGGCCCTTCTGGATCCGATACACAACGTCATTGATCCTTTTCACAATCCGATATGGGCCTTCCCAGTCTTTCTGTAATTTCGGCGATCTTCCTTTCTTTCTCTTGGGGTTGTATAGCCAGACAAGATCATGTTCTTCAAACCCCGTAGAATTGGCCCTTCTATCGTATCTGGTTTTCATAAGGTCACTACTGTCCTTTATCCTACTCCTTGCAACTGCATGAACCTCTTCTAGTCTCCTTCGAAGTCCTGTTACATATTCGCTTGCCGTTGTTGGTTGGTCTCCTGGCTGTCCAAAAAAGAGGTCTGCTGGCATCCTAAGTTCTCGACCAAACAATAATTTGGCTGGTGTGTAACCTGTAGTTGCATGAATTGCTCCTCTATAAGACAGGAGGAATAGGGAAATGTAGTCATCCCAATCATTTTGCTGTTCCGCTGACATTTTAGCCAGGTGCTGTACCAACGTACGATTGAAGCGTTCTACCATCCCATCTGATTGAGGGCGTAGTGGTGTGGTTCGCGTCTTCTCGATATTCAAGATTTTACAAATCTCATGAAACAGATTAGATTCAAAGTTGCGTCCTTGATCTGAATGTAATTCCATTGGGACGCCAAACCGACTAATCCAATGTCCTACCAAAATATCGACTATTGTTGTGGTTTCCTGGTTGGGCATCGCGAAAGCTTCTGGCCATTTACTAAAATAGTCGATAATCACTAGAATGTATTTGTTCCCTTTGTTAGTCTCAGGAAAAGGTCCAGCTACGTCCAGTGCGATTCTCTCAAATGGTACACCTACGTTGTACTGTTGCAAGGATCCTCTAGTTCGACGTTGCGGGCCTTTAGTTGCCGTACAACGGTCACATTTCCGGCACCAATTTTCTACGTCTTCCTTGTAACGACACCAATAAAACCTTTGACTTTTTCTAACGTTTTGTTAACGCCTAAGTGACCACCTGTGGATTGTGCATTTCATGTAGTACTTCTGGGATTCTAATCCTTGGTAAAACTAGTTGTACTCGTGTCGAGGTCCCATCGGTGGATTCCCAAATCCGTTTTAGGACGCCGTTGTCTATCACCAGAGAGTCCCATTGTGCCCAGTAAGCCTTGGTAATCTCTCCCGTACTAGAAATTTGATGCCAATCAGGGCGCTGTCCAACTTCCTTCCATTGCAAAATTGGGGCTATATCTTTGTCATCCTTTTGTTCTCTGCTTATCGTCTCCTCAGACCAAGACGCTGATGCACTTAGCTCCAGCCGCCTACAATCCTGGGCTCTTGTTTTTCCTTCTACTTTTGAGCAATGCTTACACTCCTGCTTACAAGGTCATCGTGATAAAGCGTCAGCATTCGAATGGGCTTGTCCCTTCCTGTGTTGTGTTTCGAAATCATAAGTCTGTAACCTTTCTAACCATCTAGCTACTTGTCCTTCCGGATTCTTGAAGGACAGTAGCCATTGGAGGGCCGCATGGTCTGTTCTCAAAGTAAATCTTTGTCCATACAGATACTTGTGAAAATGTTTAATGGAGTCCACCACAGCTAGCAGCTCACGTCTAGTCACACAATAATTTCGTTCAGCTTTTGACAAACTTCTGCTAAAGTAGGCTATCACTCTCTCGCTATCATTCACTTCCTGTGATAAAACAGCACCGATCCCTGTATTGCTAGCATCCGTGTCAAGTTGAAACACAATACCTGGTAGAGGATAAGACAACATGGGTGATGAGACGAGAGACTCTTTCAATCTCTCAAAAGCTACTTGGCAATCTGGCGTCCATTGAAATTGCGTCTTCCTCTCAGTCAATTGGTGAAGGGCTCTAGCGATAGTGGAAAAACTGGGTACAAAGCGTCTGTAATAGCTGCAAAGACCCAAGAAGCTTCTGAGCACATGAAGATTAGTAGGTGTAAACCAGTGCTTGACAACTTCCGTTTTTTCTGGATCCGTGCCTACTCCGTCTTTGGATACAATATGTCCCAGATATTTAACTTCCCTCTTAAAGAATGAGCACTTCTTCGGATTTAGTTTCATTCCCGCACTTCGAATACGCTGCATCACTTCTCTCAAGTTATGTATGTGCTCATCAAATGTCTTTCCGAAGACTATAATGTCATCTAGGTAAACCAGGTACACATTCCAATTTAAGCCCCGCAAAACTTGTTCCATCAGTCTCTCAAAAGTTGCCGGTGCATTGCAGAGCCCGAAAGGCATATCCGTAAACTGCCATAGTCCGTTTCCCGTGGAGAAAGCTGTTTTATGTTTGTCATCAGGGTGTAACTTGCCAGTAGCCGCTTTTGAGATCTAGGGTTGAAAATATGTGAGCCCCAGAAAGAGTGTCTAATGTGTCATCGATACGCGGCAGTGGGTAGCTGTCTTTTTGTGTGACGTTATTTAAAGCCCTGTAGTCAACGCAAAAAAGGAAAGAGCCATCTTTTTTTGAACCAGAACAACAGGCGAGCACCATGGGCTGTTAGACGGCTCTATAATTCCTTGCCCCTTCATTTGTTCCAACATGTGAGCGGCTTGTTGTTTTGCTAATGGTAATCGCCGTGTTGTTTGCCGGATTGGTCTAGTGTTACCTGTATCTATCCTATGGGTTACCATATTAGTCCGACCACCTTCATTTTCACTGTCGGGCATGACGTCTTTAAACTCTAGCAACAGTTGTTTAGCTTTATTGTACTCTTCCTCTGACAGATTCTCGTCCACATCCCCAAGCATTAGATCAACTCGAGAATCACATAACGATGCACTATCTAAAGAAACCACCGCACCACACGTTGCGATAAGCTCCACTGGGCAACAGGTGGCGATAACATTATTCTTTTGTAGGTTGCAAGCTTGAGTGTCAACGTTCATAACGCGAACAGGTACTTTCCTGTCTTCTCTGCTAACAACCAAAACTCTCCCAACTGGCAACCTTCTGTATGCTTCCTTTGACTGCTCTATGAGGCTTGTGATAGACATGGGATCGTTACCTTCTATTGTTCCCCATATAATGGCTTCAGACTGTGGGGGTATGATGGTGTCTTCTGTTACCAAGACCCTCTTAATCTGTTCTTCTTCCATGTTGTCCCCCAGCAAGTGAATTTCTATATTCCCATATTGTACTGTGCCACCCCCAATATTCAACGTGAATCCAAATAATCGCATAAATTCTAGACCCAGAATACACTCATCCATGATATGGGCGACAAAGAATTCGTGACTAAAAGGTTGGTTAGCTATCTCAAACTTTACAAAGGTTTGTCCTAAAATCGGCAACAGTTCACCACTAGCTGTTTTTAGTGAATAGCCACTTGTTTCATGAATCACGATATTCTCTACGAGACTAGGGTGAATTATTGATTTTGATGCGCCAGTATCTAAGAGAAATCTGTAGAAACGAACTCCTACTTTCCCTTGTACACTCAGACTTCTATTTTTACATAACACAGCCACTGGTATGATAAGTCTAGGGCTTCCTGTGAATCTCGCTGCCTGTCTCCGCCCCACGAGACCGGCAGAATCTAGTTTTCCTGGTTCTGAGATTGGGCGGTGGCTACTTGCTGGTTACCCAATCCATCTCTTCCTCTCAGACGGCCTGCATTTCTTCGAGTACAGTTCCTTTAAATATGGCCAGGAGCATCGCAATTCCAGCAGCGAAAGACCGATCTGTTCTGCCTGGGCATCTGCTGAGACCGCCGGTCCTCTATAGTTTCCACCACCTGTCTGATAATATGCGTGAGGTCCTCCTCCTGCACATGGAGCCCCCGACTGAAATAGGTCGTTTTCGCTGTGTCTTTAGCTGCCTCAAAAGATAAGGCGTATATCAAAGCATCGCTTGCCTCTCGTTTCTCACTCAATCGGATGGCCTTCTTCAATTCGGGGTCATGAACACCATCGATAAACGCGTCCGTTACGAGAACGCCTAAGATCTCTTGGGTCAGGATCGGATAAGCCAAGCGTGCCAGTCGTTCAATGTCTGCCATCAACTCTTGTAGTGTCTCTCCTGGTTTTTGCTGCCGAGTCTTCAATTGCACCCTATAAACCTCCATGTGTTCGTCCCCAAATCGCAATTCCATAGTTCTAACAAGTGCCTCATAATCTTGCTGGTCGCTTACTATCTGGAGCAATTCTGTGGCCTTTCCTCGTAAGCATTAATCCAGTGGCTTTTTCTTCGTTTGTTCTCCAGTTGTTCACTTTTGCAAATTGTCTTTTATAAACTGTCCACGAAACCGTACCATCAAAGATAGGTGGCTTGACTTTTCCAGTTGCCTCGCTTGACCCTAAATTTACTTTTGAGCCTTTAACCTTGCCCAGCTCAACTCTGACTGCCTGGACCTCGTCGCTAAAGGCTCCATCTGCACTGTAAGTTCCGACTTCACTGCAGCGATTTCATCCTTTAGCTTACTTCTGAATTCCTCCATATCTGTTTTCTGGCTAGTCGCGATTGTTTGCATTGACCCTAGAAGCTTTTTTCATTTCACTCAATATTCCACCGAGATCAGTCTTCACTTCGAACTCGTGAGTGTCCGGGTCGAACCCATCTTCTTTCAAGGCCTCTCTCAGACGGCTAACAAGGGCTTCTTTGTTTCCTGACGCTACGATGTCTCGCCTCTTTAGCTCCTTTCGGATTTCATTAATCTGGAGCTCGTGAAGGCGTTTAGAAGTAGACATTGTAAGTAGAGTGGGCGGGATCCCACTTCTGACACCAGTTGTTACGACTTTAGAGTAGACTGAAGAAAGTAAACTCACCGATTGTCAGGTCGCCGATGTCCTCTGGTTGCAGAAGCACAATCCACTACGAATAGTCAATAATCCAAGTAATCGAAATAATTTCACAGTTCTCCTAATCAAATGTGTCAAAATGTCCATACAGCTATTCACAAAAACCGATTTAAGAAAAACAATCCTCCGTTCAAAAATCCGCGATCATAAGTCCCGTTACTTTACACATCAACACACCCCTCAGGTCAGTTTCGCCTCCAAACATAAACAAAATTCAAAAAGTTCTCAAGTGGGGAAAATGGTCAGTTGGGGGGGGGGGGGGGGGGGGGGGACAAGTTTACAACAATATACACTATACTCAGAGACAAGCTGAAAGAAAACCTAGAAGTTAGAATAAAGTGAGTCAGGGAGTTAGGGGTTAAACCAACCAACTGGACAGACACATTCACGCATTTACACAACAAACACATAACACCCAAAGCACGAGAAGTAGCCTACAGATTACTCTTCGAGATGACCCCAATAAAAGGAAGACTCTCAACTACAACAGGGTCCAAATCTACCTGTGTAATTTGTAAAAAAAAGAAAACCAAAACCCAGAGAAACTTATTCAGTGAATGTGAGCTGGTTGAGGCAGCAAAAAAGAACTTTAGAAGATATTATTGACGCAAACAGTCAAACCTGTGCAAATGTAAATACTAAAGTACCTAAAGCCATAAATAAAAATCTAAGAGACGTTAATGTACTTATTTTATCAGAATATAGAAACCTTATTTGGAATACCTACCTACAAATTGTCTACCATAATAAACAATATGGTAAAGTATAAACAATATGGTAAAGTATTATTAGATCACATTTTAAAGAAAATCATTGAACGCAAAGTGAAACAATATAGCGCTAAATAAAAATACCAAGATTGTCCATTAACTTAAAGAAAAGAGAATATGTGTGTATATATATATATATATATATATAAATGTGTGTATGCGTGTGTATAGAATTATACCCCTAATGACCCTTTTATATATTTAAAAACCATGTAACTAACTAATTAAATGAAGAGCGATTTTGGATTTTAGGGTAGAGAATTGTCTAGATTGATTTTCATATACTTGTACAATGCTCAGGTAGTTTTCCAGAAATGGGGTGATGGGGGTCAGGGATATTTGATATTGTGTTGATTGTTCTGGGGTAGAGGATACTTTTATCATTTTTCTGTCTTTAGTGGGTTCAATGGTTGGGCAGTATGTCTTTGATATTAAATAATATTTCTATTACTATTATTATATTTTTAGGTTAATCACTTTTCAATTGTTTATGAATTAATACTTGTGAATTATGAGAACTTACAAATAAAAACATATTAATAAAAAAAAAAATTAAAAAGCCCACAAAAGAGGCAAGATGGCCCATAAAAGAGGCACATTAAGCCCAAAAAAAGAGGCAAAGAAAAGAGGCCTAAGGCCCAAGGATTCCTAGGATGATAAAGCTAAAATTGAATAGCGCAAATTCTGAGGTTTCCTTTAAAAAAAAAAAAGAGCGATTTATTCGCTTGATAACATGCAAATCAATTTGGAGGACAAAAGTCAATCTAGTGATCGTCAAGATTGAACAGTTTCAGAACATTGTTATCCTTCAGTGTTGTGCAAAGTTGAACTTACAGTTTTTGTCTTATGTTTTGTTGGCAAGGTAATTTCTTTTAGGCTAGGAGTTAGTGACAAGTGGGCGGCTTGGATTAAACCCCGCAAGGGTACCGAGCTACCCCCACTACATACAGCTGAAGTATGAGGAACACCCCAGGACCTACAAGGTCTTAATTACTACACCGGGGAGAAGGCAGCAATGTTGGTTCTGCCAGAAGGAAGATCAAACCAATGTCTCAACAGGGCTGCCCCTAGGGGTCCCAAAAAGGACATTGAGAGGTCCTTGGAAGTTAAAAAAAACACGTATGCGTCGGTCTTAAAAAAGGATAGTGAAAAGAGGCAGACCAAGGCTATACCCCCTGAGGTAGATAAAGACGGGTTCGAACCAGTAAAAAGTAAAAAAAAAAAAAAAAAAAAAGGTACAACACCTGAAAAACGTATGGACAGTGGGAGGGGTACCCTTCCCCCCCCCCCCCCCAAAAAAAGGTGAAAGTAGTACAGTGTCTAATAAACAACAAAAAAATGAAAACTACTGGACACGCTACATCGGAGCCCAGCTCTCCAAACAAAACAAACAAGAAAAGAACTCTTTCTCTGTCCTCTACCTCAGATGACCAGGGGGAAGGCTCTGAGGTGAGAAGGGAAAGGGGGAGAACGAGAGAGGAAATGGAGGATTTGGAAGATATCCCCAGCTCTCCTGCACCTCTAGTAATTGACACACCGCCAAGCACATTAGCAGTTTCAAATAGTAGGCACACACACACACACAGTGTCAGACACACACACACACAAATGCAATAACCCACCAACACACATTCATGGCAGACATTACAATCCTTTCACTTAACATTCGAGGTCTAAAAAATAAACAAAAAATACATAGTTCAATCAACTAAAACACGCAAACCGGGCTTTATTTTCTTAGAGGAATCCAATATCAATTCAATTTTCACAAAAACACACATACACCTTAGTTACAAACAAAGCCATTTAAATATATAATCAAGGAGGACATCACGGTTTTGTCTCTCAACATTCATGGACTCACAAACAAACAAAAATATGTACATTTATCAAGAAAGTACAAACCAGACTTTATCTTTTTGCAAGAGTCAAATTTAGGTACAGAACACAAAGCACACAAATACACAACAGATATGGGTGTTAAGGAAGGGTGTTTTAGTTATGGTAGCAGATCCAAGGGGGTAGCCATTTTTCAGGTGTCAGGTTTAAAATAGTCCACAAGTATATATATATATATATATATATATATATATATATTAGTTCGTCCATCGTGGTTCGATGATGACCATTTTGTCATCCAGGGGGCTGAGGGCTTTGCACTGGGGTTTTATGCCTCCTCATTTGGCTGGTGAGACCTATGTGAGCCCGGAATGTTCGGCCGCACACTGGGCAGGTTATTCCAACTGGAGCTAGTGTCGTTTGCCTTGGTTTTCTTTTCTGGCGTTTTTCTTCTGCCAGCGCTGTTCTTTTTTCCTCGGCAACCTGTGCGCCAGTTTTCACAGCGCGACGCCATGATGCTCTGTCATGTGCCTCTGTCTCCCAGGTGCCTGGGTCTATGCTGAACGCCTTCAGAGAAGCTTTGAGGGTGTCCCTGAAGCGCTTTCTTTGACCACCTTGCGAGCGCTTTCCTTCGCCTAGTTGGCCATACAAGAGTCGTTTAGGGATGCGGTGGTCTTCCATTCTGTAGACGCGACCTGCCCATCGCAGCTGGGACTGCATCAGGATTGTGTGGATGCTTTGCAGACACGCTCTTCAAAGAACCTCTGTATCTGGTATTTTGTCTTGCCATTTGACATTTAGTATTTCTCTCAGACATGTCATGTGGAAGTGGTTCAGTTTCTTTGCATGTTTACTCTACACTGTCCATGTTTCTGAGGCATAGAGCAATATAGGGAGGACGACGGCTCTATAGACCCCTAGCTTTGTGTTTGTGGCGAGTCCACAAGTATAGTGACAACAAAGGGAAAGTAGTCATTATAAAAGTAGAAACAAGAAATGAAACAATTACACTGGCGAACATCTATGCACCAGCAAAAAAAACAGAGAATATTTGAGTGGAAAATTACACGACATATATAGAGGGGATAGTTTGATTTTAGGAGGGGATTTTAATTACATCACGTCCACACTAGACAAGCAGTACACAGCAACGGTAAATCGTCCTTCACAGATAAACACTACTATTAATAATTTTTTGAAAGACATTGAGAGTGAATTTAAGTTACTTGATGCGTACAGGAGTGTGAATCCCACAGGTCAGTACACTACTTCGGTGAATAAAGCTTATCCCGTAACTTCCATACTAGATAGAATTTACGTACCAACCGAGTACCATATAAGTAAGGTAGCTCATTTGGAAGAGTCTCTAGAATATTCAAATCATAAGGCAATAATAGTTACGATAGGTAAGAAAATTTAAAAAAAGAAAAGGAAAACTAGTCATTGGAAATTTAATAATTCTCTTCTAGAAATACCTCTTTTTATAGAATTAATCTCAAACACACTCAATTCTTGCATACAAGATATAAACAATCCTAATTTTAACCTTGCACAAACATGGACACTAGTAAAAAATTCAATAAAACAGCAATGTCAGGTAATATCAACACTAGTACACACACGTAGAAAACAAGAAGACTAAGACTCTTTATTGATCCTTACGGAAATTTGTTGTGATTACAAGGACTCTTTTCTCATATTTTAGACAACACAACAGAAAAATACACACAAAGAACTTGAGAAACTGAAGCACACACTATTACACGCTGAAGATGAAATAGATAGAACACAAGCCTTATTAAAGCTGGAAGAATTAAACAACTACATCTACTAAGTAGCTGTAGTTAGATGCAGGAACTATATAAGAATGGGTCCAAACAAACGTTTCTTGTCGATTGAACAAAATGTTCAGTCAAGTAAATAAGCATAATAAGTGTTCTTGATATACATGGCTCAAAAATTGAAGACGAAGACAAAATTAAAGATGTTTTCATGAGTCATTTTACAAATATCTATCAGATGGAACCTATAAACAAGGAGGCTCTGTTTTCTAAAATATTGCAAACAGTTGAAGCAGACCGATGAAGAACTTTTGGGGACTCCCATTTATTCTAGACCAGCGATGCCCAAAGTACGGCCCGCCGAAACGTCGGCACAAAAAGTAGAAAATCCTCCCCCCCCCCCCCTTCAAAAAAATTGAAAATGTATCTTGACCTTCGTTAGGGCCCTCACTTTTTCTCTGATGGATTGGTCACCATGACGTTCAACGAGTGGGCGTTTATGAGTTTATGAAATAGAACTCTGAATGTAGAGTCTACCAGAAAAAGTGAATGGATCTTTTTGTGGAACATAAATCAACGTAATTGTTTTGTTAAGAAAGTCTAGCTGTTTCAAAAACAACAATATATTCAGCGGCATTATAGAACAAATATGAAGGCTTTCTTGGTTTGAGCCGCGAATAAAAGATTGGTTAAACTACGCCTAGAGATTTAAGGGTCGATGGGAATATTTACTAAAAAGAGATAAGAAAATAAGTTATTAGTTAAGGTAGCTACAATGTTGCTCGCATTTTAAGTAGAGAAATAAAGCCATTTTTAGACGCGTGAAAAACTGATAGACTTTAAATATCCCATTAATTAATGTAAGTATTAGATCCAAGTTTCAAATCATCTCAGGTTAATTTTGATTTCATTTTTTGTACCTTTTTATTGTTGTGGCCCGCGACAGGCGTGTCGAAAGTTAAAATGGCCCGCAGGTCGAATTGGGTTGAGCATCACTGCTCTAGACGAACTCAAAACTGCACTAGACTCGACACAAAACAATAAATCTCCTGGACCGGACGGTCTGACATTTGAGTTCTATAAGACTTTTTTTTCCTTTAATAAGTCCTCTATTACTGCGACTGTATAGTGACGCTGTTAAAACAGAACAACTTCCAGAAAATTTCAACGAAGCATATATTACACTATTAGCCAAAAAAACAACAGATAACAGTTCTCCAAGTGACTACAGGCCCATCTCACTACTCAATACAGACTATAAACTACTGACAAAAAATGATTTTTAAACGACTTAAACCTTTCATTCCCCAACTCGTAGGACAAGACCAATACTGCACCCACCCCGACAGGAATATTGATGGAATGACACATTTCATTCGAGATTTTATCTTGTACAGTCATGAAAAAAAAACTCTAGCGTTTCTTTGTTATCTGTAGATCAAGAGAAAGTATTTGATAGAGTCAGCCCTAATTACCTCTTTAAAGTATTAGAAAAATGTAAAATCAGCCCTTTTTTAATAAAATTTATTAAACTAATTTACACCAATGCCAACAGTAGACTAATAATCAACCATTCTTTAAGCCAATCATTTCCAATTCAAAGATCTGTTAGACAGGGCTGTCCTTTATCCCCCTTTTCATACATCCTTTGTCTAGAACCTATTCTAGAATCTATTAGGTCAGACCCATCTACCAAAGGAACAAAATCCCGGGACCGATCCCAGTAGTCAAAGTTAAGGCCTATGCCGACGACACAACATTTTTTCCCTCCTCTGAAAATGATATTAATAACATAGTTAAAAAGTTTACTTTTTTTGGCCATGCCAGTGGTTCTAAAATTAACATAAATAAATCCTCAATAATGGGTGTAGGGAGGTGGACATTTAAGGAAAAACTTTTAAATAAAATGAAAATATAATACAGTAGCAATCCGTTTTTCTTCTGTGAAGATCAGTGGGAAAATATTATTATTAAGGCATCCAATATAGTTAACATGTACAAGCATACAGAACAGACATTGCTAGGTAGTGGAAGAACATTACCAAGCGATGTAAATAGCTCTTCAAATAATTTTTAACTTTTTTTTTTTATTCAGTAGAAGAAATTACCTTGCCAACGAAACATAAGACAAAGAATAACAATGTTCTGAAACTGTTCACTCTTGACGATCACTAGATTTTGTTCTCGTCATAATGATTTGTGTTTTCAAGCGAATAAATCGCTCTTCAAATAAAATACCATCGGACGACATCCGAAGCGCATACCACAACAACAAATTTGGCTATGGGATATTATAACTATCTTTTTCATGTTATTCAATTGGTTTTAATTAGGATGCATATTAAAATAAAAAAATATATTGTATCATTATAGAATTGAATTTTAAATAATAAATCAAACAAGTTTTATTACTTATTGTATCAAAAGATTTTAAATTATATATTTATTAAAAATTATTAGGCTGCACAAGTGTTGTGAATTGATTGAATCAACTGAACCAATCTAATCTAACAGGTTGCGTCCCCTGTTAAATAATTAAATCTATTATTTAATAATTCTGTACGGGGAATTTCTGAACTAGACTAATTCTTTCTATAGTATTCTATACTATACTTCGAAAATCACGCATATATGATGACGTTATAATCAGAAGGCAACACTTTGCATCATAATAGTTTGGTTGTTTTCCATTAAGTAACAGTAAATAGTAAAAATCAGATCACTGCTAGTTTATACAGTTATCTCCCCTACATTCCATAGGTGAACAAAACCCCAAAGTACATTGTCTCAATGTCTAGACTCAGAAATTTGTAACTTAAGACGTCCATGTAAAAGTCCTCCCTATACTCAGTAATGCCATTTTACTCCTTTACTTTAATTTAGAATACACTATATGTATACTTATGTCCCTATCTTAAGTACAGCCGAAAAACTAGCCCTGGTGAATACTACCATTATGATAATAGGTTGTGTCCCCTTTTATATAACATTTTACTAGCCTGCTGCCTATTATACAACTCTCTACTACAAATTTCTGATCTAGACTATTTCTATCTAAACTATTTAGTTCTATAGCGCATACAGAAATGATGATATATATAAAACGTGGTCGAGAGGCTAAGTGCCCTTGAACTTGGTTTGGCTTGGCTACCTAAGAAGGAGGCTCGAGGTTCGACACCCGACTCGGGCAGAGTTGTGTTTATTGAGCGCCTGAAAGCAGCACGGAAAAACCTTCTCCTAGATACTCCCTCCCCCCACTGGTCCACAACTGAGACTGGACCAAAGGGCTGAGCATGCTATAAGCATGAAAGTAGCGCCATATAAAAGCCATAATTTATTTTATTTATCTATACTATAAAACAGAAAGTAAGGCGTATGTATGTAT
Source organism: Biomphalaria pfeifferi (assembly GCA_030265305.1). Classification (NCBI taxonomy): domain Eukaryota; kingdom Metazoa; phylum Mollusca; class Gastropoda; family Planorbidae; genus Biomphalaria; species Biomphalaria pfeifferi. The sequence continues at coordinate 277,695 of JASAOG010000166.1, forward strand.
GGGTGTATGTCCCGCATAGGATGGCTGCCTGGTCGTGCAGTTTGCGTGCTGGACTGTCGTTTGGATTTATCGATGGTCCTGGGTTCAAACCCTGCCCGCTCCCATCCCCTGTCATCCTGCGGGAGGTTTGGACTAGGAAGTAAACTATCTTCAACTCTGAAGGAACATCCGAAAACAAGTAAAACAAAAACATTTTAGAAATCAAAACCGTTTGATACATGTTCCTGGGTACTAACTGGAACCTTAACGTATGTATAGTAGCACTAAAACAAACTTAAGGCCCTCAAAAAAAAAAAAAAAAAAAAAAAAAATTGCCCAACGTTTTTTAAAATATTACTATTTTATAGATCTAAACTATTGTTAACTTGATGTGCCAATAAAATAGTCATCCTTATATGTGGCAAAGTACTCTTCTCTGGAGGACACAATATCCCTATGGCAAGTGCAGTCTGGAGGACACAATGTTCCTATGGTAAGTGCAGTCTGGAGGATACAATGTCCCTATGGCAAGTACAGTCTGGAGGACACAATATCCCTATGGCAAGTGCAGTCTGGAGGACACAATGTTCCTATGGTAAGTGCAGTCTGGAGGACACAATGTCCCTATGGCAAGTACATTCTGGAGGACACAATGTCCCTATGGCAAGTGCAGTCTGGAGGACACAATGTTCCCTATGGCAAGTGCAGTCTGGAGGACACAATGTCTCTATAGTAAGTGCAGTCTGGAGGACACAATGTTCCTATAGTAAGTGCAGTCTAGAGGACACCCCTTCACAATTGCAAGCCCTGGCAAGGCTGTGATACTAACAACATGTATAATAGTCTATTAATAGATATCCATTTCATAGAAAATCAATGTTTTACACCTTGGTGTAGAATGTTTTTCATAAGAAAATTTTAATTAGACCAATAGTGCTTCTGAGTTGATGTGTTGCTTGTTCATCTTGTGTTGTTTGTGTGTTGATCATGATTACCTTCTGTGTTAAATATGTGTTACTTAAATAATATCAATTTGATTTTATAAAAATGCTTTTCGTTTATCTTGAGTTTTGTCTAAATCTACATGGTTAAAAAAAGGGAAGAGGAAATATGTAGAACTAAGCATTAAAAAGTGTGAGCGAAAAGGAAGTATTATTGTTTTTGCTATTAAACATTACTCTGTTGGCTCTATTAAAATATTTGGGTAAAAAATGCTAATAAAAAATCATTTTGGGGAAAATTTACAGTTGCAGTTTCAATGGTCAAAAGTGTTTGGTTGTTCTAGGCACAAGGTAAATAATAGGTTAAATTTTCTTTTTTTTTCACTGCAACCCAAGTGATGATTGGTGAATGAATGAATGACCTAAAGTTTTCATGTCTCTATAGATTCAGTTTTGTAACTTAATATTATTTTCTGATTCCACCTCATTTAGTGAAGTACCCTTTTCAGACCATGCGATCTGTTTCTATGGCTGACAGTTAAGGTGGTGTCCTATGGCGAGCACAACGACCAACTGCTTTACTTTCCCCAACTAAAGTCAGGTACTCACTAGAGTTGGACGGGTGTCCTTAACATCCTGAAATGAAAAATCCCAGTCTTCACCAAACCCTAGATTTGGAAACTAAGCACTTTACCAGCACCCAAATGTTCCTTAAAACTGTATCAATTGTAAAGAGTAGAACAACCTTCCTTTGACTTATATCAAATAATTACTGTCTTTATACTTACATCAATAGAGTAGTCCATTTTCAATAAATCATACTTGCCAGATATTTTACAAAATGAATCCTTACAAGCCCAATCATTTCCTGTTTTATCACGAAACCTGAAATTAAAAAAAAACAAAAAAAAACCAGATCAGCACAGAGAAAATTATGAAGCCATCTTGTACACTCAACTAAATTATGATAAAACATAGCTCATGCTAGGACACTGTAATGTAATTACACTAAATAAAAATTTCATAAGGATTCTTTTAAAATTAATTCTTGTGGACAGATTTAAATCTTTTCCAACTTACTTTTTAGCAAAGATTTTCATGGCATCATCAAGTCCCTGGCAATTAAACAAATTGTTCTGACCGTCATACCCTACTCTTCCCCAGCGCTGCCAAACATGGTAAGTTTTCTTGTTGGAGTCGTGTAGTAATTGTATCAGGTAGTACTTGTTGTTGTTGTTGGAAATGTTAGTCTAAGGAACACACAAAACATCACTTGGTGCTTTCATCCTTTACAAGTTTTACATTTTAAAGATGTGTAAGATGTTAGACATGACCTGCTAACCATTGGCAAAAAAAGTAAACTCAAATACATCGCAAGGTCCTTCGGGGAGCAGTACCAAGAAGAGAAAGACAGAAAACGATGGGAAAACAACATCAAAGAATGAACAGGCCTGTCAGTGAATGAAATTCCATCCAAGGCAAAGGACAGAGAGGAATGGAGAAAGACGGTTGACAGTTCTTGTATGGCGCCCCAACAGTGCAACAGACTAAGGGAGAGGTGAAGGTGAAGACATGAAAAAGTTGAATAAATCTACTAGCGTCATATTAGAAAACATGACATGTAACATATAAAAGCAGCATTAAGACACCGAGGTTATTGAAAGAAGGTGAAAAAAATATGGCAAAAACATAGATAAGCCCCTAGGAGGACTCGAACCAAGGACCTTGACCCAGTGCCATCGCCTACCAGTGACCAGGTACCAGTGTAACATCTACTTTGACAGACCAGTTTTCTGGAAAAAGCTTTCAAGTCAGTATTGTTATCTGGTCTCGGTATGCTTTGCCCTTGTTTCTTCCCCTTCTACCAAAAGAGGCAGACTATTTTTATAGCTTTTGAAACAAGCAGAAAGTCATGTTGTTAACATTCTCATTGCCTCAGTTTGAAACAAGCAGAAAGTCATGTTGTTAACAATCTCATTGCCTCAGTTTGAAACAAGTAAAATCACTTGAGAAAACTAAATCAGTCAAAAGATGTTCTTTTATCCATCAGAACACAGAAATCTTTCACATTTAATAATAGTTGAAGCTTTCATTGTACTTATATATTAGGTATGAAGATATTCTAAAATTATTTCTTTTTCCATGAATAATGGACAAAAAAATCTGATTTTATAACTGAAACTGTAAATAAATTTTGAAAGTATAATCTTTAAAAAAGTCAAGTAGTTTAAGTACGGAAGAGTTTGACTTCACAATACAAGCTTACAAATCAGCAAAATATTACCTGGTTCAACATACAATCCCAAACTGTTTTGCCTGATTCATAAACAACAGCACTACTGGCTATAGGACACAAGCTATCCACAGGAGCACTCCCTTTCTTCATAACCAATGTACGAACTGAAATCATAATCAATGTGTATTCAATTCTGGGTTTAAAAAATAAAAGTTAATGTTGCGTTGTTTTATTTTGCTGCATGATTAAACTTTCATTAAGACAATGTCAACAAACTAAACAAATAGATTGTCTGATTACTATATTGCTCGAAAACAGAACATCTATTCACAACCCTTCAATAAATTTATATATCAACCTTAAGATTTTGTTGACAACCCTTCAATAAATGTATATATCTTGTTGACAACCCTTCAATAAATGTATATATCTTGTTGACAACCCTTCAAAAAAAAGTATATATCTTGTTGACAACCCTTCAATAAATGTATTTATCTACCTGAAGATTTAGTTGATGTTTTGCCACTTTTTATTTTTTTACTCTTTCCACTTTTCACCTCTCTGATGTCCTCCTCCTCCTCTTTGACTGTCGTGGTGCTCTCTAGCTCTTCTTTCACTTCCTCGTCCACATCAGCAGGAATTTCAACCTCTGTAGAGATATACACAGACCAATGAATAGAATGGACTCATGGGGAATTTTACTAGAAAGAAACAACAGGACAAAAAAGAGGGAAAAAAAGCAAACCCTAAAATTCCCACCAACTGAAAGAATGAACTTGTGGTCTAGGATTTAGATGTAAAATATTTGATTGACAGCTCCTGTTTTGTAAGTGTTAATGTGCTTATACTCAAAAGGAAAGACTCAGATGGCTCTATGGCTGTTGATGCTCACTGCTTCTGCTTCTAAGAAAAGAGTTTAAGGTTCTCACAGGAAAAATTTTAACCCTTGTAATATTTAAAGTGAATTTGTGAACATAGATGTATGAAAGTATGTTATGGGGTGTGTATGCTTGTTGAATTGGCTGAATAGAATCTGATGTAACCATGCATAAGAACAATGGTTTACAAATAGGGTTGAACAGCTGATAAAAGTCAGTTGAAGCTAGAGTTGAAGTCAGAGAATGAGAGGTAAGGACATGTATTTATTGTAGTTTCAAAGTGAGTTGTGATTGTTTTAATTGTTTAACAAGTTATTTCACTTGTGTTTCTACATGCATCTACTCAGAAGTTGAAAGCTGTACATTGAAAAGAAGTTTAAATTTGATTAAAATGCTGTGTAATGATTGTATTTGTATATACTATTGTAAATAGCACTTCACAGAATCTTGGTTGTAAGATATAAACAATTCTAGGTTTATTTGTTGTGATTTCTTTGGTCTAATAGTTAAAGTAGAGTTATGACCCCTGAGACATTGCTATTGTTGTCAGAGGCCTATATTTTTTTACTAAAATTAGAAGTACTGTAGAAGGCAGTTTTCATAGTATGTTGTATATTTAACAGTTCAACATTTGATGGCGTTATTTACAGTCACAGTTTATTCTGATTGCTTTCATGAAATATATATTTCTGTTCTTAATAATCCATGGAGTTTCATGTCAAAGCCATGTCAAGAGTTCACAACAAGCAGTATAAATTTAAAAAATATGCCTACAACGGTCTAGCTGCCTAGAGCTACAACCTAACAACTGTCTTATAACTTCTCATACAAAATATATGAATAAAAAAAATAAATATATTTGATTAAGTAACAACTTGCAAGGGATATTATATTTGATATAAAATTTTGTTTTGTACCAAACTTAAGAAAGTAGTCCAATAGTTACCTTCTTTACATCTTCGTACTGTTTGGACTTCTTTAGTTTTTACATTTGTTTGTACCATTTGCTTCAAGTCAACTTTAAATGAGCTTCTGTTGCCCTTGAGAACAGTGCTGTCTTGCTGATCTACAAAAGCCTTCTCCAGCTCAATACTTTGTTGGACTGCGAATGGCTTCCAGTTGAGGTTTTGAGTTTGCGTTGACCAAACATAAAAATCTGGAGAGAGAAGTTAAAATATGTATGCTTTTATATTAATACAAAGACTTATGTAAGAACAGCTACATTGAGCATTTAAAAATAGACACAAAATATTTACTTGGCAATGCAATGTACATTGTATGCATGTCACACTGAACTTCATTTACAAAGTGATAGACTAGTTGATATAGGTCTTCACAATGATGAAAAAAAATGGATTGATTTTTTTTTTATACAAATTGAAACATTTCGACAGCTTGAAAGTTTTAATTTTATTTTCAGTGGTATCTTCCCTTTCAACATTTAAAAAACGCCATCCCATTGTACACTTTGGTGCATCAGTTGAAGTCCTTAAGGGTAAAATACATTTGCTTTGCAACTTCTTTAGCCAACCTAACACCCTGTTTAAGCCACCTTTGACATTCTTTACTTAAGAAATGATTACAGAAAAACACCCAAACACCTTTTCAGGAGTTTAAATATTATGAACTGTGGGAGATGAGTGGACAGAAAAATATAGAAGTGCAGATCTTAGAGAGGAAGTGGAGATGGATTGGTCACACCCTTAGAAAAGATACCAGCAACTGAGCTAGGTAGGCCTTAGAGTGGAACCCCCAGGGAACAAGACGCAGAGGAAGACCAAAAAGAACATGGCTACGCAGTGTACTTGAAGAAGCAGAGAAGACCGGGAAGAGCTGGGAAACCATCAAAAACTAGCAAGAGACCGTGGAGAGTGGTGTGTTTTTGTCCAGGCCCTATGTTTCATGAGGAACTCAAAGGAGTGATGATGATGAAATATTATGAACCAATATTCAATTGTATGAAAGGGATCCCTAGTACTGGTGAAGAACCAACAGAGCTTTTAAAAATAAAATAATTTAATTTTCCAGGTTGAAAGCATCAAACAAGAGAAAAAATGAACTGTACTTCATGTTATAACACACAATATAACTCAAGTTCTTATCATAAATTCACAGACTTAACATGAAGCTTTAAACTTATGGACTCCATGAACTAATTTGAAGACTTGACTCAGGCTTGTCTCTTCTATTTATAGTGTGTCCAAAACCAGAAATAAAATTTTTTTGAATTTTCTGGTACTGGAAATGAATTATCTCCACATACATTAATTACATTTCTGTGTAGCAACTCAAAGCTACCAGATGTCATTGCTTACACATCTCCACCTTGATGCATGCATGATGTGTTAGATAACCTTTTTGGGGAAGAATTATTAATGAGTCTTTGAGTGAGGACTTTTTCTTTTATAAAAACATTTATATCAATAAATATACATATAACATACACAGTTACAAACTTACACATTCACACTCTTGTAGGTTTTCACACAGACAAAATTAAAAAAACATATATGAGTTTTTAGAATTCTGATGTATAAATTTGTAAATGAGACCAAAAAAATATAGAGAAATCCTGACTCTCATCATCAAAATGTTTAATTTAATAGCTTTGAAATATCTTTTTCTTTTCAATCTTACCATCACTGGCGTCTGCTTTAAGTGCAATGCGTATTTGTCTTTCAAATACTGTCGCTTTATTTTTCTGCACCATTGTATTAAAATAAACACAAATTTTAACATCATCAGGCAGTACAAGAAGAACCTATTAAGTTAGAAAAATACAAATGACAAGAAATTAGTTATTTTTTGACATATGTACAGTTTCTATAACATATAGTCGATAGTATTAATTATCATTGACTCTGAAAGACCATAGGAGCACAAGGCATAAATAAGTGACAGCCTGGATGGCTGCCTAGACGTGTGGTATGCCATTCAAACTGTCATCTTAACCTCTACCATTGCCTAGAAGATATTTTATAAAAGAGGAAGAAATTGTTTCTTCTTATTTGTGTTCGTGACTTGTTGGGTTGAAAACATTGATTCTTTTCTATATCTTATTGAACAGTTCATTCCTGTATTTTCCTCCCTAAATCAGCTGTCTCTCAACCCAAACATCTTTTAGTGAATTCCTTGATGCTGACAGGTCAATGCTTCTTATATCATTAGTGTAAAGAGTATACATTACAGGAGAAAGTGCACAACCTTGTGGAGCACCCGAGCATAGTACTCGAGTTGATGATTTGGTGTTGCTGACTTTAACATACTGAGGACGTTGGGTTAAAAAGTTTAGAACCCATGCTTGTACGTAGGGGCTGACATTTAAGTTACTCAGTTTGTTGATTATTAGATGTGGCTGTATGGTATTGAAAGCCGAGGAAAAATCTATGAAGAGCACTTGTGCATATGTTTTGGGTGTATCAAGATGCATGTAGAGCTGGTCCAAAAGCAATAGAATAGCATCCTCAGTTCCAATAGCTGCTTAATATGCAAATTGGTGAGGGTCTAGGCTGTTATTGACTTTTTCTACAAGTTGTTTAAGCATATATTTTTCAAAACATTTTATAACTATAGGTGTTAGTGCTACTGGGCGGAAATCATTTAAGCTATCTATTTTTGGTTTCTTTGGTAACTATAGGTGTCAGTGCTACTGGGCGGAAATCATTTAAGCTATCTATTTTTGGTTTCTTTGGTAATGTTAGGATCTCTGAAGTTTTCCAGATGTGTGGAATAATGCACATTTGCAACGAGTGGTTAAAGATGTGAGAGAAGATAAAAGAGATTTGTTCCGCACATAGCTTGATTAGCTTGCCACTAATTTTACCTGGTCCAGAAGCTTTTGTTACGTTTACCCTTCTAAAAAATAGATAAATTAGAAAACTGAGAATAGAAATATACAAATAATCATTTATTTAATGGTTTCTGTTCTGTAATTACAGTTTTATTTTATCCTCAGTGAGGGCAAATTTCTATTAGCCCAATTTTTGAAAGCCTGTCACTCCAAGAATGCTCAAATTAAAAAAAAACAAATTTCATTAAGTGTCTGAACCAGCATTCGTGACTGGTAGTGACTTAGTATTTCCAGGATAAATGTTTTCACTGAGTGTCAGAATATTTATCAAAACAGATAGTCTCCATATGGTATTTAGCTAGTTAACCATTAGTAAATATATTGCCAGTGTTTTGTCTTTACACATGATCTTCAATAATCTCAGTTTGTCATGCTAATAAAATAAAATGTTTCTGTGCACAGGTATGAGTACTACACTGACTTATGTAAGTTAAGACAATAACAAACATTCTGGCATAATAGTGACTCAAATGTTTACAAGACTTTAAGTCAATAATTAAAAAATAAATAAACAAGAGCATTAGTATTTAACTTCGATCTATTCATCATAATGAAATATGTCTAAAGGCTAATTGTTAGTGAAAGGTCTGCATATGTTTGGTCTGATGACTCATAATATACAAACCTGAGTTTTTCCTGCATTAAATGCTTCAACAATGGTTCTGTTTAAGCTTGGGTTATAACAAATCCATTTGTTTCCATCACTTTGCCACTCAAATCTGACATCCATATTGTCTATTTGAGGTGGGGACAACTTCATTTTTTTAGCAACACCATCTGAATTAAAAAAAAAAAAGAATCAATCATCAATTAGTCAACTGGACTAAGTATTACTCAATTTACACAAACAAGTTACTTAGCATTATGTCAGTCAAAGACAAACTTAAGCCAGAATTTATTCCACGCTGACAACTGTATTAACTCTTTATCTTCGCAATTACTTTTCAACATTCTGACAGAATTGTTCATTTTTTCAAATTTCTGCATTCTATCCTGTTATGATCCAACTTCAATAACATGTTTGTTTGTAATCACAAAACGTTACTTTTGGTATAGAATTATAGGAGAATACATAGATTAATTTAATTTAATGGGGTCAAATCAAAGATGTTACCGTTAAATAGGAGAGAAAGAGTTAAAAGAACTAGATTAGTGTGGAATAAAATAACAAGAAAATAACTGGTGGAGGTTTTGACTTGGAAAAATGTAGGGCAGTTTAAGTTGATAAATAATAAAAATCTTTGATTTGTAAAAAAATATGTTTTAATAAACTTTTTTTCTTTGTTTGATTTTTAAAAAATAAATGTAAAAATTTTTGTTGAAGTTGAAAGAAGGTTCCAAGTTCTTGAAGTTTTTAATGTATCTTCAGTTCATCATTTCACACATGGGTTTGATCCCTTTGAAGCTGTTTGAAATACAAGGAGGTTATTATGACCTGCAGAAACTTGAGTTTTGCAGGTCGTTTAAATGGATTGCCTGAAACTAAAATAGATCTAGACTTTTGAGTCTATTCAATCTATTGATGTTATTAATACATTTAAATTACCTTTTGGCATTCTGGTTGACTTTCTGGTCTTTCCCATATTCAAAGGTTGCCAATGCAACAATCACAATGCAATAAATATAATGCAAATGCCTGAATGTCTTTATATCTACAATACAATATAATATGTCAATACTATAGTAATAATTATAATAGTTTGAACTCTATAGATCTAGAACTAGATACTTTATAGTACACTGTTGACTGATACTTTATATCTGTCTACTACTCTCACTATTAAGACTAGATATCTAGAAGATCTAGTAAATCTAGTAGAGTTTCCTAAGCAGACTAAGCTAAATTAACTAAAGTCTAGACTCGAGTATAGATTAAAAATACTGTCTGAATACACTTGAATTTTAAAAGTCTTTTTATTTTTACAGAAGAATGAGACAAGATCTAGAATCTAGTTCTGGGCTAGACTCTACCTAAATCTAGTACTAGATCTACTATAGTAGTTTATTTATTTCGGACATTACATGAATTCGGACATTCGCTGTTTTTGTGGTCATTAAATAATTATTTTAATATTTATCATAAAACTAGCGCGCTGTATAATGTGCTTGTCCATTTTCCAATGATTCTGGCCCAATTTCCTTTCATTTAGCTGTCTTTTTATGTAAGAAAAACGAATTTCAAATTTGTTAGTTAGGTTGTTGTTTTTTCCTATGTTATCCGGATGACTTTACCTCTTCCTAGGGTTAAAACAATATTTTTTGAATGGCTACGTCTATACTAGTGAGCCAGACAATATTTATTCTGTTTTTGGAGCTAATTTATTTGATTTATAAGCCAAGTTGTTTGATTCCATACAAAAAAAAAATTAATAGGGTGTCTGAATTAAATTCCAATTTCTTAACAAAATTTCTTTCGGACAGCCAGTTTTGGACATCAATAAAAATGATCTTATATTATATTTGTTCGTTTGTTGTTGTTTTTTTAATAGAGAATGAATGGGCAAATGTTTGGAGTTAGCTTGGTACATTGAATGAAGTTAAATGCTTAGATCTAGACCTACTAGATAGATCTAGATTAATATGGAGAGAATATAGAGGATTCAGTTGGGCAAGAATGGCTATCCTAACATGTACTATACTACAACAAAAGATCATCTGACATCTGTATTAGAAATTTATTAAATTAATAAACAAAAAACACAAACATTCAACACAAATCTAATCATGCAAACAATTCAAACATAAAATAAGTCCAAAAGTAGGTATAGAAGTCAGTATCCCAGTGACCTAATTTTGGTAGAATAAGTGTGTTCATATTTTTACTTTTGTGTTCGTATTTATGCATAATTCCAAAACATCTTAATGATTTAATGTGTTGGTTTATGCCTGGGAATCTTAAAATTTAGTTAATGTTAGTAAAGAATTAAAATCTGAGTTTATTGAGACCTAAATATAGAGACTGTCCAAAATAAATAATGATGTCCGGAATCAAATAATGTGGGTCAAATTTGTCAGAATTAAATGAAAACACACGGCCTCTTTGACCTTAAATATAATAACAAATATATGTTAGGGGTACAAATATAAGTAGTCATCCTTATTCTCCTTAAAGTAAAGAAGATTTTGATACTTCATTTTCTTTTCTATGTCGAACCATTGTATAAAAAAATGCGCTGTCAAAGTCAAACTTTCAAATTTGGGCCTATAGGTGTCCGAATAGCATAAACTACTCTATATATATGACATAGTTATCATAATATGATCTAGAATCTAGGTCTCTACGGAGACAACATTTTTACATGCACTTTTTTAACTGTAACTTTAACTGTAGACACTGTACTGACTGTAGACCTGTAGTGATGGGAACTCTTACAACTTAGACATCTACTATGACTTCTCTAAGTAAGTCAAGTTAACACTGTAACATTCAGTAGGTATAATTCTACAGTCAGTTATTTACTGTGTATAGATCTAGTAAGTAAATAGATCTAGATCTATCTATTACCATCCACGTTATTTTAGGTAACTTAGGCAACTTCATTAGCTTCGAAATTTCCGCGAAGAAAATATCTTATACAGGTAAGTGCAGAATAATTGTGTCATCACTGAGCTATGTATTCTTATTGCTGGACAGTAAAGATAGCCTCAATGGAAACGGTGGTCGTTTCCTTAGGCACAGGCAAACGAGTAGCAGCCTATAGTGCCTCCGATTGGTGGAGGCCTCGCAAGGACTCAAAACAATGCCCAACGTTGTTGTTTAAAATAGGGTTTAAAATAAATTGCGTAATTTTCTTTTTCTTTTTCTATTTACCAAATTTACTTTGCCTAGAGCAGTGATTCCCAAAGTGGTCTATATAGACCCCAAGGGGTCTACGAAGACCTCCAAGGGGTCTACGAAAGTGAAAAAATAAATTGGGGGTCTATGAGATGTCCACGGGAGTCTACGATAATAGATTTCATTCAAGCAGGTGGTTACTTAATTTTCATATTCCAATAATGTAATTATTTAAAACATTAATATATGATTTGTACCTTCGTTAACCCTTTAAACTATTTATCCTGCTATTCAAACGAAAAAGTGTTGTATTCAATTTCAATATTTATTTAAATAGCTTAATTTTGTCTACATGCAACTAATATTTAGAAAAAAAAAGGAATGTAGACAGTACAGCATTAATTATTTGAAATTGGGATTCATTCCTTCCTTGTCAAACACACAGTTGCCTGACTTTTTTATGACGATATGAGACCAATTACGCTGGAGGATCATCTGAGACAATGCCACCCTGACAAAAATTAAGATTTGAAAAACTTTCGAACACTCAAAATTCAGAATAGACTCACAAAATCTCATATAGAGAAGATTATAGTTTGTGAGCATCTTAAAGATTTCTTTACTTATAGCGAAATACGAAAAACAGCAAAGGTCAAACATTGAATTTACCAGTCGTTTTACACAAATCTACATCTGTTATTATTAAAGAATTCCTTTAAGCGACAATACAGTTCAAGCTCGCTTCGGTGGCATGTGTTATAAAATTAAAAGCTTCTTATGTAAATCTTTCAAAAAGATATAAATACGGTTTAATCTGACAAGATGTAGCGCTGTGTGCTACAAACAGTCTAATGGTCACCATCTTATCTCATCTATGCCTGTGGTCCTTTCTGGGCATACTCCACCAACCAGCTTCCCCCAGACATCTCGGTTCTGGGTGAGACTCTCCAACTGTCCCCACGTCTTGACCATCTGCTTGGCATCTTCTTCCAAATCGCGGTGCCATGGTAAAGCTCGAGCATTCTTCCATCAGCTGAAGAACACCTGGGGATCTAGGGAAATAAGCACCACCACCAAGATTAGGCTCTGTAACACCATTGTTAAGCCAATACTACTTTATGGAGCAGAGACCTGGAGAACCACCAGCACCAGCATGAAAAAAATCCAGGTATTCATCAATATCTGCCTGAAGAAGATTGTTATGAGCCACTGACCAGATATAATCTCGAATGAGGAACTGTGGCAAAGAACGAAGCAGCAGCCCATTGAAGAAGATATCCTTCAGAGATGCTGAAGATGGATAGGTCACACCATTCGCAAGCCTGCATCCAGCATAACAAGGCAAGCCCTAACCTGGAACCCATAAGGAAAGAGGAAGAGGGGACGGCCTAGGAATACATGGCTCTAATGGTCACTGTCTCCTTATATTTCCTTAAGGTTGACCCACAAGACCTGGTTAAGGCTCCAGTTACTCGCCTTCGCCCCTCTCCTGTTAATGAAAACAGTTCCGCAGACCCAATATTTGAGCCACATCAAGAAATACACTAGCAACTGCTCTTTGCGAAACCTTTTACAATATACTTAAGGCATATTAATAATTAATAAAATAATTAAACTATTAATTAATATTTAATGTTGGAAAGACTACCTTATAGAACGACTAATTCGTATATGAAACATAATATCCGTTGTTGTGTAGTTTTAAATTACTTTTTCACTCTACAACTCAATAGTTAGAAATTTGTTTTTAAAAAATGTTTTGATGAATTTGCAAAAATTTGCAAGTAGAGCAGGGGGTCTACCGAAAACCAGAAAACATGGCAAGGGGTCTACGAGACAAAAAAGTTTGGGAACCACTGGCCTAGAGCCTTCAATTATCTACGACCGGCCCTGATATAATGTTTATTTATTTTTTATGGAGTGTATGTTATGGGCTGTATGCAGGCCTATTTGCATGTTTATGATTTGACCGCAAGAGGAAAGCAGGGCGGATGTTTTGGTTGTGCAGGCTGGAGAGTTTTAAATGAAACCATGACGTGGATTTAAAGGATTGGGAAGACGCGAGACAGTAAAGACGTGTAGATTTTGAGTTGGGTTCTGTATCAACTGTCTGTTTTTTTTGTTGTTGTTGTTGTTTTTTTTTGGCTAAACTACTATACACCTCATTTCAAGCTGAATCTGTGTATATTGTCAATAAAAGTTACATCATTACGTTTTATTTAATCAAAAAAGTTAGTTTATTTTAAAGTTCTATAATTTAAAAAAATATAATACACCTACATCGATTTTGTTGTACCAAAGCGTAGGGCTCCCATGATAAATAGCATGGCGGATGGGAAGGTTTAGTGGTGTCTTTCTTTTGATTGTTAGAGGCGCTGTGGCTGAGTGGTAAAGCGCTTGACTTCTGAACCGGGGTCCTAAGTTCAAGCCCTGGTCATAGACTGGGATTTTTAATTTCAGGATCTTTGGGGGCCTCTGAGTCCACCCACCTCTAATGGGTACCTGAAATTAGTAAAGGCAGTTGGTCGTTGTGCTGGCCACATGACACCCACATTTAACTGTGGGCCACACAAACAGATGATCTTTACATCATCTGCCCTATTGTCCCCGCGTACTCACTAGAACGTACTATGGGGAGGGGGGGGGGAATAGGAGAAAATTTACCATCCTAGTTAGCTTATGTCCCCTAACAAACGTTTCCTCTGGGCTCTGGAATGTACCCAGTATACAACCTGGCAGCATTCATTACTGCCTAGCAGACGTCCTTCTGACTTCATTATTGCATTCATTAATTAAGACAGCACGCTGCACAAGTGCAACCACATTCTGCCTTAACAGTAATACATCGGTTTGGTTTATTTATAGTAAAACTATTATTCTATTGACACGGCAAGGATCGAAACACAATTCATTGCAGTCCTCTTTTAGTGCCCATATGTGGCAGATCTTATCTTATCTTATATAATATAGTATTACCACATTTTAAAAGGCAACACACATTCGCAAGACTTTGTTGTTTTTTTTATGGGGGTTTTTTATCACTTTTTTTCCTGTATAGTCATTTAACCCTCGCCAGAAGTAGATACGTTTTTATTTAATGCTATACACATAATTCTACTTCTTTAGGAATAGATCTAGGTTCAAAATTTCTAAATTTTTATGATCAACATTACATCTAGATGAAGTCTAATCAAATCACGATAGGTCAAGTAATAAAGGCAAATATATAGAAATATAACGAGATGAAATATATATTTATAAACAGATAGATAGGTAAATAGATAGATAGATAGATAAATAGATAGATAGATAGATATGTAGGTAGGTAGGTAGGTATGTAGATAGATAGATAGATAGATAGATAGATAGATAGATAGATAGATAGATAGATAGATAGATAGATAGATAGATAGATAGATATGTAGGTAGGTAGGTAGGTAGATAGATAGATAGATAGATAGATAGATAGATAGATAGATAGATAGATAGATAGATAGATAGATAAAGGGTTAAATCTACAATCACACTCTACGAGAGAACAAAGCGTAAATGTAATTGTGACAATTTTCCAGTCAAGTGCTCAGATGGTGTCTGTATCACATTTTGGATTACATCCCCTTGCTTGCTGATTGACTTGTTCGACAGGCCAAGAAATTGTCTCCCATCTCATTTCATGTTGATGGCGCCACCCGGTGACGGACAGGACGCATTCAGCTCGTTCTGGCCCCCGTCTATTATCCCCCTCATCTAACCCGCCCACCTTATTTCTCAACGGGCAACCTCGCTCTAATTTTCATTTGGCCATATACTGAAATACCAGAGCTACACACGTTTAAGTGTGACTATTTAGGCTTATAAGTTCTATTCAAGATATTAATATTTTACATACACGATCATTGATTAAAAAGTGGTGAGTCTGCTTTTATTAAAGTTATTAGCTCTAACTAAACAATAATTTTATTTTATTCTTTCTCTTTGAAGAAATTGTACAGAGATTTAAAATAATATTAATTTCATTTTAAAGTTTCTATGGCATTGTAGACCAATAAATTGTGGTCCAAATCTACCATAATATGTTCCTGCAGGATTGGACATACATTGATTGTACCTTTTTTAAAAGCATTAAAGCACAGTTATTTACTGCAAGTTCTGACTGGGTGTTAAAATCGGCCCGGGCATTCCTATACAATCCGGCCCACAAATTGTATATCATATGTTGAACATTCATTTCTATGTCTACCTCTCCTCAAAATCATTCTGTTAAGTTTGATAATGTATCGATAACTGAACGGATGCATAAATTAACTCTGTATCTGTTTAAGAAATATAGTAGGCCTTATGTTGCTTTTAAATCGCTATGCCCCCTAAAAGGGTGACGAAGCCTACTAGTGGCACTTTCTACGGATGTAGGGTAATTATAGATTAAACTAGCATTACACTGCAGAGTCTGTAAAAGAATTTTTTTTTAAACAAGACGCTCAGAATGCCTTTTTGCAAGAGAATATTATAAAACCTTTAACGATTTAAAACGTTCTATAGTGGCATTCATGAGGCTCTTTAGGTGGCCCTACCGGCCCATTTGGGTACCACAAAACATTTGTCCGAATGCCCATATAGCCAGTCCGCCCCTGATTTACTGTCTATGCTATTGTTAATATTATCTTGATCTTATTTTGATAATTTGATCATTCTACAGCCGTAAGAAAATTAAAATTTTCGAACTTTTTTTTATTACAAGTTGAATTTTTTTTTTAAGTTGATATAGGCCTACACGTTTACACAGCTATAGCTCCTGACACTTGATATGACAGAGTTATGGCCCTCAACACGAGATCATCCTAGGAATAACGTCAAAACATAATGTTGGTTTCGCTAGTCTTATCTTATCTTATAAACTAGTCAAAGTTGCAATAGCCCTGTACCTTCAACAACCTTAGTTACATTACTAGCCGATCGGCTGATTTTACCGATTGCTTCAAATTGGGCCCCGCGCCTGGCAGGTTCCCGCAAATTCATTCATAGTTCTTGTCACAGGCTTTTAAAGATGTAGGGCTTAGCATATTTAGTGCATCGTACAATTAACCTAACTTTAAATTAACCCACTGACGCCTGTGGCATTTATTGCTTCATATGCATGTTGTATACTAAATGTCGACATAATGACCTAATAAATAGTAATAGTTATTGGGGAAAAAATAGTAGAGGGGCCTCGCAAGTATCCACTAAATTGGGGCCAGCCCATTTGTTAGGTTGGCCCTGAACCAAAGTATAACACATATGTAGAAAGAGGTTTACCCTCCCCTAGTTTTAACTAAGCAAAAATAAAGTTCATCTTGTGTCACTATAGAAAACACTTCAACAATCCAATGGACCTCATTCACCAATCGTAAACAAACAACATTTAGCTACGTGATTCTATATATCTTCTATACAAATTATGTAATCCATAAAGGCTGTCACGTGATACGTAATTTTCATTGTTTTATCAACACTGTGACGTGGCTAAATGTGTTTATTTACGATCGGTGAATGACGTCCATTAGAGAATCGAGTTAATAATATATATAGTACGTGTAAAATATGCTTGACTCGTTTTACGATCTAATGGAACAAGGAAAGTCAAATTCCTTTCTTATGTTATCTTTTTATCACAGCATGAGATGGAACAGACCAAGGGAAATGCTGCCCATGACATCACAGCCCAACTGAGTGATACTCTCCTGAATGATAACCTCTCTGTAGCTGATATCAAAGTAAGAAATAGCCTCGTCGCCAATATTTTATTATTTAAATATTTTATAATTGAAATAATTAAAAGATAGAATAGTATCAATATATTAAATACAATACTGTTATTGATATCTTTACGGTGCATTCTAAAGCTTATTTTAACGTTTCTTGGCCAATAGGATATGTTTCAGAATCTTCACCAGAAGGCACTCAGCCTCGGTTTAACTCAACAACAGATATGCAACCTAAATTACGTCACCGAGTCTACGCCCCACAATTGGAGCTGCAGCTGGAAGTTAATCTTCAGGCTATTCTCAGTTCTATCATTAGCAGTTCTCGTTAGCTCAATCGTCTGGGCTCTGGATTGGCCTATATCTCGTACAACTGTTGCCATGGCAGTGTGGAGATTTCGGGGTTTTAAAGCAGAAGAGGTCCAATCAGAATCATGTCTACTTCCTCTCTCGCAAAGCCTGCAGCCTCTTCTTAGACCTCCAATTGACTGCGAGTTCTGTATGGACGTCAACTCAATTAAAAAGGTCACGAATATTTCCTCCATTGAGTTTTCAGAGAAATACGCGCACACGGGTAGACCAGTGGTTGTCAAGGACGCTGCTAGGAACTGGTCAGCTACACAAGTTTTTAGTTTCGAATTCTTTAAAGGTAACACGTGCTCTTGTAAACTAAAGAAATGTTTTGGAACTACGCACATACATTTTGTAATGTTTTAGTTTTACGTTTTTGAAATGTACTCTTTTGTGATCTTGTTGATGCTATCTTTGCAGGTCTGTATGGTCCATTCAGTCCTTTCAGGGGAAGCAACTGTCAGTTCTTTCCTTACAAGACAGAGTTTAAAAACCTGTCGCATGTATTTACAATGGACGAAGATCGCGTTCGTCAGAAACAAGGAACGAAGCCGTGGTATATTGGTTGGTAAGTCGAACTCAGGGGAATAGAGATGAGGGGGGGGGGGGGCAGAAAAAAAACCTCTCTTGAATAAGTATGAATCCTTTAAAATAATAAATATAAGCCTATTATTATTATTTTTTCTCTAAAGATCTAGATCTATAGTCTATCGCGGTAAAATATTCGTTCAACAGTGTTAAGAAGACAGAAATAGCAAATTTGGCAAATCTTTTGACTTTTTAAAACAACAGTTCGATTTGTTTAGGAGTAACTGTGATTCGTCTGCTGCCAACATTCTGCGTCACCACTACGAAAGACCTTACTTCCTGCCTCCTGACTCTGAATCCAGTAACACAGACTGGATATTTATGGGCAGCCCAGGCTATGGAGCACATATGCACGTGAGTGCTCATTTCATTGTTATAGGCAATCCAGAGCTATGGCAAGGGGTAACACACTCCCCATGGCGTAACAACCATAGAGCGAAGGCGTTCAAATTTCAATGCGCTCTTGGCCCATGATTGAGGGAATCCGTTTATTGGTTTCAATCATAGACTATATATATAGTCTATGGTTTCAAGTATCCTACATACAAAACATTGAGTTCCATGACACTGTTACTTACAAGAAGTGTAAGGATTCCAACACTTGTATATATATTATATATTTATAGCTTTTATATAGAGCTAAAAAAAAGAATGCTTATAGCATGCTCAGAGCGCTATGGTCCAATCTCATTTGTGGACCAGTGGGGGAGGAGGGATCTAGGAGAAGGTTTTCCGTGCTGCCTTTAGGCACTCTGCTCGAGTCGGGTGTCTCTTCGAGCCCTAAGTTTGAAAAAAAAAACCTGTTTGGACGCCAAACAGTAAAAAAAAAAAAAAAACTGTGTGAACGCACAGTTCTGTTTGAGAGAGACCCGAGTCTATGCCTATGTAAAGCATTGCTATTTCCGATGCCTTTGGCCCCCGACACATGCTTGGCTGCACATGGCCGAAGGCCGAGGACACCGGGAGCCTCCGCCATTTTCCTTCGTTATACCAAGCTAGCCGTGGGGGACTCGCCATTATGTGTAACGGTCCCTTGAGGAACAGCGCATGGATGTGTGACAATTTTGTGGGGACTCTTTTGCAACCCCGCCCGTGCAATGGATGGACTCTCGTCTACCCGTGGGCATCCCCACGGGAGTCTTGTGTTTCTACCCATTTAGCCTAACCACTTCCTCTAATGGTCGTTTCCACGATGAGGCAGGGTAGCGAGCCCTCGCCTGTCTAACCCTAACCCTATTATAAAACTTTCATGGGCATGAATGACGAAATTGAATGTATTGTTTCTGTGTTCTTATCCCTTTGTTTTTATATTTCCAGGGTATAAATGTGAACGGTTTTCACGTGATGCAAACTGAATGTTTTAAGTTTGTTGAAGGACATGGGGGATATTATTGAGTGGTTGGAGTTAAAAGGTCTTTCATAAGATAAGAAGATAAGTTGTTTTCTGGGAATCGTGGAATATGGTATGTGTGTTGTTGCTGTTACTGAGTTGTTGTTTTTTTTTTGTTGTTTTTTTGTTGTTGTTTTTTTTAGATATTACATTTCTTATTTCCTGGACAGCTAGAGTTTTGCATATTATGGGGTAAGAACGTATACCTTGTGTGCTGTTGTACAAATGTTTGCAGAGTATTTTTCGTAGACTTTTCATACGCATTCAACCACAACGCATGATAGAAAACTATCCGAATTGAACGTTAGCAAAAACATGCAAGCTTGGATTCTAAACTTTATCAAACACCCACAATATGTAAAAGTGAATGGGCATGTGTGTCAGGCACGAGAGAGCTTAGCACTGGAGCGCCGCATGGGTGCGTTCTGTCACCAGTATTGTATACCATATACACAAATGACATTTAGAGCCAATCAGCTGACACTCCTATCACAAAATTTGCTGACGACACAGCAATCATCTGCCTTATTGCAGGTGACGAAAATATGTACCATTCAACAATTAACACTTTTTACCAATGGTGCATGGATAACTTTCTAATTTTAAATGTTCAGAAAACTAAAGAAATGATAATAGATTTTATGAAACATAAGATCTGTTTGTAAAATGTTTTACATGTTTCGGATGTTCCTTCAGAGTTAAAGATAGTTTACTTCCTAGTCTAAACCTCCCGCAGGACATAAAGGTCATATTGCAGAAATTCAGATAAACGACCTAACTGTAGAGCAAGTGCAAGAATATTGTTGTAACCCTAATCGCGACGCAATAGGGTTAACTGTGTGTGATCAGCTGACATATGTGACACAGGCCAGTAATACAGTTTAGCGTGCTATATCGAAGGGCAAGGGACAGTACTGGCATGAACTTTGCACGTGAATAGGACCCTGGTTATGGTCATCTGATCATAAGGCTGCGTGAACCAGAGACACAGTGTGTGTAAGGCAGTGCCGTTCGAGACAGGACAGGGAGTAGACCGGGACTGTTAGTCTGCCATTAAGTCGGTCCTGGTGGAGTCCTGAAGTGAATGTTCCAGTCCATGAAGAGATAGACAGTAGAGTTTAGTAGTTTAGTATGGTGCTGTACAGTATAGCATTTTTAGTGTTGATCTATTGCCAATTGTGTCATATTGGCTGTTTTAATTGACCATTATTAAAGGACCAGATTATTTGGAGCCTTTTCTTCAAGTTCTTGGTGTGTTGTTGTGTGTTTAGCAGTGTTCACAGAAGGCCCTATTAGGAGAGATCGTAACAATATAAATACCTAGGTACAACCATCGACAACAAACTGAAATGGAGTGAACACTGTCAAAACCTTTACACCAAAATTCAGCAACGGCTCTTATATCTTAGAAAGCTAAGGAAATTTAAAATCAACAAAACAATAATTAAACTTTTCTATACAGCAACCATCAGCAGTCTAATTAACTTTGCCATCACCTGCTGATATGGTAATACTTCACTGGCACAAAGACATAGCCTTTTTTAAAAAGCATCGCATATCACACAGCTACCATCTCTTTCATTAAAGATACCTTTCCAAAACACTCACGATTCTTAAAGACAACCTGCACCCATTAAACCACTGTTACGTCAGATCTGAAGGAAGTGGTCGTCTCCTTTCCATTAGGACTAAAACAGAAAGATTTAAAAACTTCTTTATCCCACTTTCGGTCAGAGTGTTACAATGTCATCTGTCGTCATCGAGAAGTACATAGAAGTCTAATTCATAAAGCGCTGGTTGTGAGTGTGTGTTTCGTGCGTGAATGTTGTTCGTATTTGCATCTATTTTGTTATTGTAAAGTAGTTACGCTAAGGTTGTTAATTGTAGTCAAACTGAATTTCCATTTGATTGGACCAATAAACATTATCTTATCTTAATCATGTACTGTTTTTTTTGTAATGCACAATTGTAAAACAAATTTCCTCATTGATAATAAAGATTATCATTACTACGTTAGAAACGAACGAGTATTCATTCTCTGGCACTGCCAGCGTCGAGTTTCATAACAGAGAAAGAAAATTCAATGTGGTCCCTTTATCAGTGTCTACTAAGGAATTTTCTGGTGATATGGCAGGTCTGCGACAGTATCGCCCTCTGACAGGCATCACCATTGAACTTTCATTACTAAATGTGTTATCATCATCCTTCGAGCGTGACATCATTATGTGGGTGATTCTTCTGAAAAAAATAAAGATAGAGAAACAGAAAATGAGAGAGATAGAGACATAAAGAGACAGAGAGAGAAAAAGAGTAAGATAAAGACAGAGAAACAGAAAAAGAGAGAGATAGACGGCAACATTAAGAAATGGGGGGGTGTATGCTGGATGAAAACGTAGAGAAATGGAGAAAATTGATCGGAAGATAACTTGTGGTGCCCCAAGGGTCCAAAAGACTTCAGAAAAAATGAAATGTCTGACACCACACACACATTTTTTATTTGTTATTGTTCTATAGTTTCATCCCTAATTCAAATATTTTTTCCCTGTAACATTTTCCTCTCTTAGTTTTGTTTATCTTGAAGGGCCAGTATATTTTGTCAGTGCTGTGTGTGTGTGTTTATCTTGAAGGACCAGTATGTTTTGTCAGTGCTGTGTGTGTGTGTTTACCTTGAAGGGCCAGTAGGTTATGTCAGTGCTGTGTGTGTTTGTCCTAAAGGGCCAGTAGGCTATGCCTGTGCTGTGTGTGTGCGTGTGTTCATTAAAAACAACAACAAATGTTCTATTCCTTGCAGATAGACGATGTCAACTATCCATCCTGGCAAGCTCAGATCACTGGACACAAACTTTGGACTCTTCAGCCTCCATCCGAATGTTTTTTTAGTTGCCCAACTGAAATGGTGGTAACAGTTCACCCAGGGGAAATAAGTAAGCTAAATCTTTTTATTTTCTGTATTATAAGAATATTTGTTAACTCCCCTGACATTGACACAAATATAATGTTGAATTAGCTAGGTCTACTTGAGAGACTTGAATTTTATAGGGCACACTTGTGTGAGTTTAATGAAATAGGACACTCTTGTGTGAATTCAGTTATAGTAGGCCCACGTGTGTAAGTGTTGAATTTTATTGGGCACACTTGCCAGAGTCATAGATTTTAATTCCCGCGCTGTTGATGCGAACCCTTGAAAAAAAAAAGTCTAAGCACATTTTTCTTTATCATCTTTCATTTTAGTTCCTCATGGAACATAGGACCTCAGTAAAAATACGTTCCTCGTGGAACATAGGACCTCAGTAATAATACGTTCCTCATGGAAGATAGGACCTCAGCAATAATACGTTCCTCGTGGAACACAGGACCTCAGCAATAATACGTTCCTCGTGGAACATAGGACCTCAATAATAATACGTTCCTCGTGGAACATAGGACCTCAGTAATAATACGTTCCTCGTGGAACACGCCACTTTCCAGGGTCTCTTGCGAGTTTTGTAATGACTTCCCAGCTCTTTCCTGTCCTCTTGGCTTCATCTAGTACACTGCGTCGCCATGTTCTTTTTGGTCTTCCTCTATATCTTGTGCCCTGGGGGTTCCACTCTAAGGCCTTTCTAGATCTATTGTTGGTTATATTTTCTAAGGGTGTGACCAATCCATCTCCACTTTCTATCTAAGATCTGCACTTCTATATTTTTCTGTCCACCCCATCTCCCCCAGTTTGCTGTTTTCTATTTTGTCGCACCAGTGCATTTTCAAGATATTTCTCAGACAATATTTTTACTTACAATATATGATAGACAAAATATGCAGGTGGCAACTGGGTTTGCCAAGTCATGTGAAGCATTGCACTCAACCTTAGTCTTCGAAATCGAAGACAGCGCCATTCGATTCGATATATACGCACACAGGGCCGGATTTAATGGAAAGCAGGCAGGGCTACAGCCTCTACAAGAGATTAAAATATATCCGAATTCCGACGGGTCGACATTATTTCGCAACATTAATATATAATAGACAAAATATGCAGGTCGCAACTCTGTTTCCCTAGTCATGTGAAACATTGCACTCAACCTTAGTCTTCGAAATCGATTCGATATATAGGCACACAGGGCCGGATTTAATGGAAAGCAGATTAAAATGACTTTCGACGGGTCTGACATATATATATATATATATATATATATATATTTGCAACATTAAGACTGGCAAAAATATCGCCTGTGGTGTCCACATAATTAAATCCGGCCGTGTGAGGTATAGGCTTGCATATTATGAGTAAGCTAGCCTTCAATCTCTTGTACTCCCTGTGTCTTCAGCTCCGTGTACTTTCTCCCTAAGCCTAAAATGAAAGTGTTACTTATAGAGCCTTTAAAAAACAAAGATTTACTGCTGCAGGGGTTAACGACTGTATAGAAAATACGAAGAACATGCATATATTATAGAGCCTTTGTAAAGGCTGCCACGATGTTTCTTGTTAGCAAAAAAAGCCCCAGATACCAGGATGTTAGGGAATTTTTTTTTTTAGATCGCACAACTTAAAAACACTATTCGACAATGTCGATCCAGGGAAGATACTGGGCTTTGTCCGGGAGGTGGGGTTGACTACGAAGGTCTGATTTGTGAAATTGTGACCCTATAATATTTACATAAGATTTTTACTATTTATTAAATTTTTACTACCTTTACTATTTTAACTGTGAATAGACCTTGTTTTTAATGATTTAACTGTATGGAATTTAGCCTATGTAAAGAAGAGTATTCCATGAAGGATTACGGGCACAACATGGCCTAAATTGTGCCGATGTGCCGAAAACTCAAACTCACTCACTCTATTGGCAGAATTTTTTTTAAAAATTTTTCAGTTGTCTTGGATACTAACAGATGGTATCATTCTACGCTTATATTGGGAGCAGACATCAGCATAACTATTGGCTCAGAATATGACTAAAGAGATTCTCCCATCATATGATCTGAAGAGAGATAGGCCCAGACTCCTTCGGATGCGTTGAGCTCGATAGTAGAAAGATCAGAATGACGCTATTTTCTGTGTTTACTCTTATAGGAGTATTACAGTATAAAGTATGAAACCTTTAAGTACCATGTTACAATTTTTCTAGATGTATACTGTGTTCAGCAGAGTACACTGCATTGCATTCCAAAACAAATCTATGTGTGGATACTTCTTTGCGGCGCCTTAATCGTATTTTGAACCGATCCAGATTTTTATGAGGTGATTCAAGTACACGATGGCTGCCTGGTCGTGCGGTTTGCGCGCTGGACTGTCGTTCGGATTTATCGACGGTCGAAGGTTCAAACCCTGCCCTCTCCCTTTCCCGTATTCCTGCGGGAGGTTTGGACTAGGAAGTAAACTATCTTCAACTCTGAAGGAACATTCGAAACATGTAAAACATTTTACAAACCTTTTAATTGGAAAGAATTTAATAATAAATGTACATTAGGCTAACATTCGTACACAAGCAAATCTACTAGATGTTGACAATACGCCCACGTGACTACCTTCCAGTCCACCAACGGGCATAGATCTAGTTTGGGTGTACATTAATAATGTTTTACATCGAGAAAAAAAAAAGGGGGGGGGGAAGACATGTTATACAATGGCAACTTCTATTATAAGAGAACTGGCAATGCCTATGACGACTACTAAGTCTTCAATAATAAATATATATATGTATATATATATAAATATATATATATATATATATATATATATATATATATATATATATATATATATATATATATATATATATATATATATATATATATATATATATATATATATATATATATTGAAAAGGAACATTTTCATTGTTGTGCGACGTGGGTAGTCGACCGTGACACACGGTCAAGTGTAGTGTACCTTCCCTGTTGGTGGACTGTTCAGGGGTAGTCACGTCGCACAACTGTGTCACCACAATGAGTCTGTTTGGTTAATAAAATCATTTTTCCCTTGCATATTACACATCAGAAGTTGCCGATAAGCCTGCAAAATTCTTTAAAATGGAAATAAGTAGATAAGCGCCTCCCCCAACCAACATTTAAAGAATTAGCCACTGTTGACCAATGGTTAAAGATGTCCTGAACACTGACCTGAGATGTCGCAACCTGTGTGAATCTTTAGACCAATAGCTCATTGCTACGTCACAGGTCGTGACGTCTGATCTTTGACGTAGTCTAAATGTACGTGTGTATTAAGTTTACATGGCAGATCTCTTTCGCTACTCTTTATCCTTAGCTAAATTCTTGATACCTTTTTAAAAATAATGCAGAACATCAATATTGGAATTGCAATTTTTTATGACACCTAAATATTCCCTAAATACGCTATAGTCTCGCAGAGAACAAACACATTTTTGTAGCGCTCTGTTCTTAAAGGCTTATGTTGTAAAAATGTTTGTAAAATGTTTTACATGTTTCGGATGTTCCTTCAGAGATGTAAATGTTGTTTGTAAAATGTTTTACATGTTTCGGATGTTCCTTCAGAGTTGAAGATAATTACTTCCTAGTCCAAACCTCCCGCAGGACCACGGGGGATGGGAGCGGGCAGGGTTTGAACCTTCGACCGTCGATAAATCTGAACGACAGTCCAGCGGGCAAACCGCACGACCAGGCAGCCATCCAATGACTACGTGAAGATAATTACTTCCTAGTCTAAACCTCCCGCAGGACGAAGGGGGATGGGAGCGGGCAGGGTTTGAACCGTGACTTCCGTGATGTCGAAGGCGCCGTTTGAACCCTGGACCATCGATAAATCTGAACGACAGTCCAGCGCGCAAACCGCACGACTAGGCAGCCATTTATTGGATAGAAGTGTCACAGAAGTCGCTCACTTCATCGCGACTTGACGTAGTAAACATTCGTTGCTGAGATATCGTGGTTGAAAAAGTTCATTCAAATACGACTTGTTTTTGTGTATGTGTGTTTGTTTTCTTTATTCAAGACTGTCAAAACGGCGCGACAGTATGGACGACACTTTAACTTGCCAACTAGTTATTGCCTATGTTAGCAGACTTGGTACGTCGCACAGTAACAATTAGCCAAGATGTTCTTTGGTCATTTAAAACTGTTTAGTTTGTACAAGTGGGGGGGGGGGGGGGCATGGTAGCTGAGTTATAAAGCGCTTGCCTTCCCAACCAATGAGTCTCTTGTTCGAATTTCAATAAAGGCAGGGATTTGGAACTTCAGGATTTGCAGGAATCCTCTGAGTCCAGCCAACAAGGGTACTTAACATTAGTTGAGTCCAGCCAACAAGGGTACTTAACATTAGTTGAGTCCAGCCAACAAGGGTACTTAACATTAGTTGAGTCCAGCCAACAAGGGTACCTAACATTAGTTGAGTCCAGCCAACAAGGGTACCTAACTTTAGTTGAGTCCAGCCAACTAGGGTACCTAACATTAGTTGAGTCCAACCAACAAAGGTACCTAACATTACTTGAGGATGGTAAGGGCAGTTGGTCGTTAACCATGGGTAATATAATCAGATGATTCCACCTACACTGTCTAAGGAGTATCCACAAGTTGCGTTGGTCCGACCACATACCAGACACAGAAATCTTTAAGGGGTGGTATCCCTGAAAATCTTATTTTTGTTATTTCTAAAGATAGGCCTTTGAAATTTGTTATGATAACATATAATGATATTCTAAAATAAATAATGCTAAAAAAAAAAAAGTTTTTGTGAATGATGGTTGCCATGGTAACGGCGGCCATATTGTTTATTGTATACAAATTAAAACTCTGAATTTTGTAAAAACTATTGATACATGAAATTGAATTAAAAGATAAGAAAAAAGGATCCTCTAAATTGGTACAACGTCAAAATTAAAGATTTAAGTATATTAAATTTTTTACAAATTTTTAGTACTTTTTAGACCTACAAAAACAGGATAAATATTAATTAAAAATACTTTTTAAAAAATAAGTAAATAAAATATTGAAAAAAAATCATTGTACGAGTAAAGTTAATGATGTCCCTAAGAAGTGTTTCAAATTTCATCAAAATATATCAAGTAGTTTAGGAGAAATTCCTAGTAAGGCACTGTGACATGTGCAAAAACTAACATTTTGAGAAAAATGAGTTTAAAGTATAAATTTTATTAAGATTTTGTCTCATAGCCCTTACAACATTTTTAAAAAACATGTTTTAGACACAGATTTAAGCAATAAAAATGATTGTAATGTAAAGAAAAATGATTGATCTACTTAATTATGTTATTAGTTAAAAATCGATATCCTAGACCTAAAACTCAATTTTTTTAGGGATACCTCCCCTTAAGCTGTCCAACATGCATAGTATCAATGCGACAGTAAAAAAGGTCCCAACTTCGATGGGCGGGACATGTAGTCCGCATGTCAGACAATCGTCTTCCCAAACGACTTCTGTACGGGGAGTTGTGTGCAGGAAAGCGCTCCCAGGGAGATCAATACAAGCGCTACAAAGACACTCTCAAGAGCTCTTTCAAGGAATGCGATAGCGACATTCACGGCTGAGATGCACTAGCTCTCGATCGGTCCTCAGGTCGTGAAGCTGTGAGTCTCGGAGTCCCAAGATTTGAGGCAAGAAGAGTGGCCAGGGTGAAAGAGCACCGAACCAACAAAAAGCTGAGAGAAGAAACAGGCCTATCTGCAAGTGACCAAAGCAACCCATGCCACACATGCGGCCGGCTTTTTAAAGCGAAGATTGGACTGTACAGTCACCTTCGAGTCCGTAGGAAATGAGAAATGTGCTCATCTTCGATTACGAAGAAGGAGCTATGTAATCAGATGACCCTAACATCATTTGCCCTATAGAAGGTCTGAAAGCAAGATTTGCTTTACTAACTTTGCATAGCAAGATAAGTATACATCTTACTTTGCATAGCAGGATAAGTATACATCTTACTTTGCATAGCACAATAAGTATACATCTTACTTTGCATAGCAGGATAAGTAGCCTATACATGATTTCACCTCATATTTGGGATATAAGTTGTTATATTGTTTTCACACGTTCTAGTCTAGGGAGAGACCTCCTTGTATCACAATCATATAAACAAGACAGTATAAGTTCAGTTGTGCTATGCACCTTGATTAAGAGTTGGACAGTTGAAGACCAAGGGTCTTGAAGAAAAGTCAAGTTATGATCAATTAGAGACCTAGAATCTTGAGAAAACAGTTAAGATACAGTATCTCTTAATGGATAATTAGTAGCCTGTACTATTTGTACCAAGTGATTATACTTGGATATTTTAAATATTTGTACCAATCGATTATACTTGGATATTTTAAATATTTGTACCAATCAATTATACTTGGATATTTTAAATATTTGTACCAATCAATTATACTTGGATATTTTAAATATTTGTACCTTGTGATTATACTGGATATTTTAAATATTTGCACCAATCGATTATACTGGATATTTTAATGTTACAAGCTTGGTATTATTTCATATTGCATTTATTATGCTAATTGTTGCTTCCTGCAGTTAAGTAAATAAATGTATAGATATATATATATGTCTGCTACAAAGGAGCTTTTTCACTCATTGTAAGTAAGCTGTCTCAATCAGACATAACTAGAATTGCCTACATCTATAAAATTGTACCCAATGCAACACTAACATGTGACAAATTATAAAAACATATATAAATGTGATATGGACTCATCTTCTCATCTTGACACTTACATGGTCAAACAATTCAGAAATTTGTGGTCTGGCCACTTGTAAATTAATCATTTTTAGTCATAAATGTCAATAGATTTAAAAAAAAAAAAAAAAAGAAGCTTTCTTTCAACTAATATGATATTTGTATTTTCAATTAGGACAACTATGAAGATACAAAGACTGAGTGTTAAATAAATATATTTATTTATAAAATCATTTATTGTTTTCTCATTGGTTCCAAACTGTATGACTACAGAAACAATATCAACAAATATGACTGCACTGCTTCCTTAACATTCACTCAATGAAATGAGATTTCTCTTTCATCTTCGAAACTCCAAACAAATAAACCCAGTCAAGAAAACAAATAGAAAGTTAAAAAAAAAAATGTCTTAATTAAAATTTTGATCTAGAAAAATTCTAAATATTTCATTCCAGTACAAAAAAAAAAGATTATTTTGAAATATGTCAAGCCTTTATTTCATTGTACTAGCTGTGTCAACATGCAGGTCAAGTTAAAAAAATAATGAAACTATTTATCAACTCAGGGACATGTCATCAGTTGTACACTGTGATCACCTCACTGCCAGTACCACGCACTAGTAACATTCTAGACAGACCATCAGTCAATTCTTCTAGAAAGGTCATATCTGTCAATGCTAAGGAAATGGAACAACTGTGGCTATTGAAAATATATTTTATCATCCACAAAGTCAGATAAGTTTTTCATCGTAACATTAGAAAATGATAAATTTTATTTTACCAATATCAGTTGTAACACTCCTAAAAAATAATCAGTTATAAGACACCTAGAAATAAAGATTTTTTAAAAATTGACACAAGAAAAAGAATAGATGTCATCAATGAAAAAAAAAAAAACCCATGACAAATTTAGATGATGAAACCCATGACAAATTTAGATGATGAAACCCATGACAAATTTAGATGAAACCAAGACAAAAACTAAGCCAGTATGGCAAAGGATACAATTTGCTTGACCCTTGCGTGATATTGGGACACTGGGCAGATTTAAAATCACTAGCTCTGCATCGGAGGATTGTTGTCTTATTGTGGCATTCAAGGTCAAGGCATTGTTCATAATTTTGATTTCATCAGGGCTAAAATGAAACAAAACATCATGGTGTGACAATTTATTTATAAAATAAAACAAAATATCATAGCATGACAATCTATTTATAGCCTATCCCTAAGACATTTTTTGTGTGTGATCCCATGAACTTAAATCAATTTTGTTTCGCTACCATAACAGTTTTTTGTTTTTATACAACTTTTTAAATGTCCTGGTTTAAATTTGTCTGTCTTAACAAATACTAAATTTATTATCTTAAAAGTGAAAGTTATTTTGCAGTTCTAGGAAACTTTTGTTTACATTAAAAAATTTTGAGCTTAACTCAAAACAACTACAGCTCCTTCTCACAAGCAAATAAAAAGTTAGATTACTCATTCAGATGAATAGTAAAGACATGTCATTAAACTGTATACTGGTAGGTAGCTATAATACATAAAACACTAAACACAAATAGAAAAACAAAACCTAATGAAATACTCAGAAAGACACAAATATAGAGGCACATTTCTTAATTTGTACAAGTGCTCCTTCTTCCTTAATGCTATTAGAGAATGGAATGGGTTGCCTGAATCAGACAGGAGAACCAATGACTCAGCAGAGTTTAAGTCATTGATTAACATGCATGACTAGATTGACACATGAAATGCGTAGGACGTATTATCTTCTTTTTTGAAGTAACGTCTGTAATAAATAAAATAAGATAACTGTGTACACACCTAAACAAATGTAAAGAACCTATGTGTTAGTAGACACAGATATGCCTCAACAATTTGAATAGAAACTCTAGGCTTATCAGGATATAAACTTGAGGACTCAATTTGTTGTGGGACATTGGTGGCAGAGGCGTAAGATGCTTGGCTTCTACTTGGTGTGGGGCATGGTGGCAGAGGCGTAAGATGCTTGGCTTCTGAAAGGTCTCAAGATTAAATCCTGATGAAGACTGGGACTTGAACTCTACCTGAAATTTGTTAGGAAACTAAAGATGCTCGCTTCATGACACTCTCTGCCACAGAAACATAAGACCTTAACATCATCTGCCCCATAAATCACATCTGAAAGGGAAACCTTTACCTACTTTGACCTCAGCTTGGTAGACAAGTCAACAATCAGAAAAAAAACAGTAAAAAGAAGGCTAAAACCTGACCTTGGATAGATACTTTCTTTCTTTGAGTAAGCATCTATAGATGAAGATATGTCATTTCTACTCATGCGAGCATTCTCTAGCACCAACTGAACTTCTCGACCCTGAAACAGAAATGTATAGATTTAGTAAGAATTGTAACGAAGCTTAAACACAACTTATTAATATTAAATACATCCAAAGCTTAGTCACTGAAGTCCAAGAGATACTCCTAACCTATATACTTTGAACATAGATGGTTCTATCAAATTAATTAGGTTTGGCAAAAACTGTGTTGACATTTAAATTGTAAAAATTAAATAATGTTGTCAGAAATGTGAAGATATCCTAACTGCCTGTCTCATCTATTACACTTGACACTTGGACAAGTACACCATCCTAATTACTTTATATTATCTGGACGTTTTAAATCTTCTTGTCAATTATTAATCATAGTTATTTCATTAATAAAGTGCTGTTAACAAACATGATGCAGGCTCAAGGCGCTGTGACAACATTATGAACATAAACCTAAGAGCTAAAAAGACAAATTAATCTAAAAAAGTTTTAAACAGATAGGTCTTAATGTTCTTCTTGAATGTAGTGAAGCAGGTTGTCTGTCTGAGATCAATGGGGAGTGAGTTCCATACCTTTGGTCCATGTACTCAAAAAGCCAGCAGACCATAACTTTTGAGATAGAAACATAGTGTTGAGTCAACATATGGAGTGATCAGTTCACTAAGGTTCAGGGCATTTTTTTATTGTAGATGCACTGACAACAAGGTGTGGCCACCTTCTAGTAGATTCTTGCTTTCACAGGAAGTCAATGGAGTGTGTGTAAGAGAGCATTAGCTGAATCTCTATTCAAGCAGCATTGTTCTAAATTCGCTGTAGTTTGGCGATTTTGTCATCAGGTATACCTGCTAGCAGGGCGTTGCAGTAGTCAAGACGGGAGAGTAAGAATGCCAAAGCAAGCTTTTTTGTTGTGGTCAAATATGATCAGATCTGGCCTGCTGCGCAGATAAAGACCCTTGCAGAACTGACGTATGTGTGGGTTGAAAGAGTGTTGAGTCAAAGAAAACTTCAAGATTGTGAACTGCATGAGGATACTGAGTAATCGTATAGCTGTGAGTCATCGGCAAAGAAGTGGTTTAAGATGCCGGTTGACTGTATGACACTGCTGTGTGGGTAGGTATACATAGGGAACAATACTGGGTCTAGAACCGATCTTTGGGGTACTCCATACTTCCAAAAGTAAGCTTGTTGACAATGTCCTGTTAACCATGACACTTTGGGTGCATTCAGTCAAGTAGGATCCAATCCAATTAAGGACGAGTCTTGCTAAACCAAATGTGACAGAATCTGTTCATCATAATTTCATAGTCCAGCGTATCAAAGGCTGTGGATAAGTCCAGCATAGAGAGGACTTCATTGTTTAAATATTATTATGAAACAGATCTGACAGTTTGCCACTAAACACACATCGGCAGGTGAAACCATCAGAAAGAATTTCTATCACATTGTCTTATCACTGCTCATCTTCTTATATAATACAAACGTTACTTCAAAAAAGAGTACATCCTACGAGTCATGCATTTAGTTATGCATATTAACCAATGACCTAAATTCTGCCAAGTCACTGGTTTTCCTGGATAGCTCAGGCAACCCATTCCATGCTCTCATAGCACTAGGGAAGAAGGAGCATTTATACAAATTTGTCCTTCCATATGGAACGAGGAAAGTGCCTTAATCTTTGTTCTCAACAGTTTCTCTTTTCTAATCTATCAATGTTAACATGTAATCATTTCTTTTCTTTCTTTACTTTTTTTTAATGATAGTCGAAGTCAATGCTTTAAAACATTACTTTAAGCCTATTAATAGCCAACTTTAAATCTCCATTTACAAATGTGATGTTTTGCTGTGTCAGTCATAGAGAACTTAATCACTATAAGAAAGACAATAAACTAAAACAAATATATTGTTTTAGGGACAATAGTCCCTAAAGCAAAATAAACTTATTTTTAGCACTTCTTTGTTCAATTTTAAAAGCAAACAGTATTTGGATAATTCATGTTACACTGAACTTATTATTAGTACTCATGATAAATATTGTTTTGTATCCCTTGTTATTGTTATTTGATTATGTTAAATTGAAAGCAACTGTAGATGAGACCTAATTGGTTCTTCCACTCACCAGCATTGTGTTCCGTCTACCAGTTGAAGTGGACATCTAGAAAGTAATACAAATATATTTATTATTATTATTATTAAATATATTATTTGAAACTTGGGGTTAACAATGAAGCCAATGTGCATTTCAACATGTATCAGTACAATGATATTTTCAATGACAATGTTTTATAATTATTAAAAACAAAAGAATATGAAGTGTGTAATACATTAGACACAGACTATGTATGTAATAGACCAGACACAACTATTTATGTAATAGACCAAACACAAACTATATAATAGAACACACAGCCTCTTGAGCAGACATTTTTCAGCCTAGAACTTCTGACAGTCTGGTGTTTTAGGTTAAAATAAATATTTAGTTGTTCCTGTTTTTAATCATTGTATTATCTTATCTTATATATTTCACAGACGTTACTTCAGTCATGCATGTTAAATCAATGACTTAAACTCTGCTAAGCCGATGGTTTTCCTGGCTAATTTAGGCAACCAATTCCATTCTCTAAAGACACTAGGAAAGAAGAATTTGTTCTAGCATATGGAGTAAGAAATGGTGAAAACTATTGGTAATAATTTTAAAATATATGAAATTGTTTGATGTCTAAGTCATGATGTCCAAGTTTTTCAAAACTTATATTTTCTTTGTTCCACTGAACTAATTTCAGTTTTCTAAATTGTTCCTCAGCTAATCATAGTTATACTTAAAATGACACATGTTCACCTTCTCCTTCTCATAGCATTAGTGAGATAGAACAAAAAATGTTCCTTTTTGAAACTTGATAAGAAGAGAATGTCTATAATGACATCTTAAACATCCAGGGTTTGTGAGTGTACAATACTAAAGAGCCTTTCCCTGATTGCCTACCTCTAGTACATACAACCACTCACAAAGGTCTAAACTCTTGTTTAACCACAGCATTCAACTATCTCATTCAGAAATGAGGCCTGATTCATAAAGTGCTGGCTGTATGTGTGTGAATATTGCTCATGTTTGCATTTAAATTGGTAGTAATGCAGAGATGGATAATTGTGTTCAAAATGAATTCCCATATGTTTGGATAAAAAAAATTATCTTATCAAAAGGAGACTAGCCTTAATGAATTGAAAAGATATACTTGTTGCAATATTTTAAATTATTAATATTACACCCCTCCAGTAAATTTTTTTTTGGGGGGGGGGGGGGGGGGGGATTAAAAGTAAAGGTATACCTTTAAAATCTTCATATAGGCTTGCCAGTTAGGTTTCAGTCCAATAACACTCTCTGAGTGCTTGTTAAGAAAGTCTACCCTTTTTTTATTTACATGTTTCAGATGTTCGTTACAAGTTTTGAAGATATTTACATGCTAGCCCACAGATGATGATGATGATGCTAGCCCACAGCATGATTGGGGATTGCAATGGGCAGGGTTCAAACTCAAGACCACTAAATGAACAGTCTACCTATTATGACCTTTGATCTAAGGGAAGGATTTTACCAAGAGGTCAGAAATGAAAGATGGGCTTTTCACAGTACCCTCTGGGTGTACCATCCATTAGATGACCATTTAATCACATCTGGATGGCTGCCTGGTCGTGCGGTTTGCGCGCTGGACTGTCGTTCGGACTTATCGATTGTCCCGGGTTCAAACCCAGCCTGCTCCCATCCCCCGTCGTCCTGCGGGAGGTTTGGACTAGGAAGTAATTATCTTCAACTCTGAAGGAACATCCGAAATAAGTAAAACATTTTACAAAGCATTTTACAAACATCTGTTGTTGTGACAGATGGCTTCAAAAGCCCCAGTCTGACACTCAGAGCAACATGGAGTTGAACTTACAAATCTGTTTCTCTTGGCTAAAACAATCAACAACTTTGTTTTCTCTTCTAGTTTCATTGCACGTTCGTAGACATAAGCTGACATGTCGTTTTCATCCTGAGACACAAGGGGAAAGATACAGAGTTTATACATCATTTAATGTACTAGGCAATGCTATGTGAAAAATATCAGCATATGTATTACTTAAGTACTGTTAAAACAAACATGTCTATGCACACAGATATTTCACTGCCCAACCATTGCAAAACATATAGTTCAATGCATTTGTCAAAGCTGTGCTACAACCTTGCCAGCTTCAACATATCTTCTCCATCAAGTCTGTCAGAGCTTTTTTTTTATTTCCAAGCGCAAACTTTGGGACATTGATATGGATCTGTCTCAACATTACTGAGCCCTCGACCACGAGCCTCATGGCTCTTGGTTTTCTTCCCAGCGTACTACGTGTACATGTACATGCGTGGTCGAGAGACAAAGTATGCTTGAACTGGGCTTGGCTACCTATGAAGATGGCTAGAGGTTCAACACCCAACTCAAGGAGAGGTTGTGTTTAGTAAGCGCCTAAAGGCAGCACAGAAAACCTTCTCTCAGATACCTTGTCATCCCACTGGTCCACAAATGAGATTGGACTATAGTGCTCTGAGCATGCTATAAACGTAAAAGTAGCGCCGTATAATAACTATAACTAATTATTATTATTAATAAGTATACTGTTATAACCCTATTCACGACGCAAAAGGGTGAACTGTGTGTGATCAGCTGACATATGTGACACAGGCCAGTACTACAGTTTAGCGAGCTATATTGAAAGGCAAGGGACAGTACTGGCATGAACTTTGCACGTGAATAGCGCCCGTGTTATGGTCATCTGATCATAAGCCTGCGCAGACCAGAGACACAGTGTGTAAGAAACCAGCAGTTCAAGACCGGAGAGTGTTGAGACCGGGACTGTTAGTCAGCCACGAAGTCGGTCCTGGTGCAGCCCTCCAGTGAAACGTACGAGAGACAGTAGTTTGTGAGTTTAGTAAAGTGATATACAATCTAACGTTGTAGTAGTTGATTGTGTTGCCAATTGTGTCATATTGGCTGTTTTATTTGACCATTATTAAAGTACCAGATTAATGTTAAGCTCTTGTTGTCATGTTCTTGATGTGTTAGATGTGCTGTGTTGTGTTTAGCAGTGTTTACAGAAGGCCTGAGTAGGAGAGAGAGGCCATGATGGTGGTCTAGGTAGTCGATTGGAGGCTAAAGATGATGACGTTAGCCACAATTTCCCCTCCTGTGAACCTGAAACCCAATCCCCAAGTCTTTCTCTTCAAAGCCCTATGAAGAAACCTGTTAGACCAACGATCTTGGTGACCCCTGTCCTGACATATCCCGCCCCATGTTTTAAGTGGCTGTCTTCAGTAGTAAATGGCAGAAGAAGGCGGGACGGACAAATCTGAGAAGGGGGCAGTGTTATAACCCTATTTGCGACGCAAAAGGGTTAACTGTGTGTGATCAGCTGACATATGTGACACAGGCCAGTAAAACAGTTTAGCGTGCTATATTGAAAGGCAAGGGACAGTACTGGCATGAACTTTGCACATGAATAGCGCCCGTGCTATGGTCGTCTGATCATAAGCCTGCGCAGACCAGAGACACAGTGTGTAGGAAAGGGCAGTTCAAGATAGAACACGGAGGAGACGAGACTGTTAATCTGGCTATGAAGTCGGTCCTGGTTGAGTCCTCAAGTGAATGTACGAGTCTAGAATGAGATAGAGAAAGTAGAGTTTAGTTCGGTGATGTACTGTGTAGCATTAGTAGTTGCTGATGTGTTTGTTGCCAATTGTCTAGTATTGGCTGTTAACTACTTGACCATTATTAAAGTACCAGATTATTTGGAGCTCTTGTTGTCAAGTTATTGATGTGTTGATGTATTGTTGTGTGTTTAGCAGTGTTTACAGAAGGCCTGATTAGGAGAGATCGTAACACTGGTTACGATTCCAAATATTACAGCACACTTAATACAGTTATAGTAATGCTCAGTCAATAAAGAAACAAAAAAATGTATATAGTCAATGCAAACTCTAATACACAAAAAGATATACTAATGAAAAATCAATGCAATCTCTAATACACAAAAAGATAAGCTAATGAAAAGTCAATGCAAACTCTAATGCACATAAAAGTGAACAAACATTAAATGAATGAAACATTACCATACGGACAACTTCTACAATAGCATCTATTCGTAGCTGGTATAAATAAGTGATAAGATCTTTCTTTATTTGCACTACATTGTCGTCTTTCCCTAAAAATCATTTGTCAAGAAAAAATATTATGACTAGATCAATCATCTACATCTTCTGTCAGTGGGGGGTTGGATTATTATTTGAATCTATTCCAAAATAAATGTAGGATACCTTTAACCAAAATGTTCTCAGAGATAAAATTAAAACAAAGACTGACAGTTGTGAAAGATTCTTATATTGCCAAGCTGAAGCTTTTTATCTCTCAAACTTTAAGGTTTACACTGAGATGGAGCTGTAAGC
Organism: Biomphalaria pfeifferi; assembly: GCA_030265305.1. Classification (NCBI taxonomy): domain Eukaryota; kingdom Metazoa; phylum Mollusca; class Gastropoda; family Planorbidae; genus Biomphalaria; species Biomphalaria pfeifferi. Next base: position 315,833 of record JASAOG010000166.1, read on the forward strand.
TGTCTCTACTGGACTTAGTGCTATCAGTAGTTCATTACTTTTACATTTATTATAATGTTCTTATCTAACCCATTCTTAAAAATCATTTGTCAAGAAAAAATATTATGACTAAATCAATCATCTACATCTTCTGTCAGTGGGGGGTTGGATTATTATTTGAATCTATTCCAAAATAAATGTAGGATACCTTTAACCAAAATGTTCTCAGAGATAAACTAAAACAAAAACTGACAGTTGTGAAAGATTCCTAAATTGCCAAGCTGAAGCTTTTTATCTCTCAAACTTTAAGGTTTACACTGAGATGGAGCTGTAGGCTGTCTCTACTGGACTTTGTGCTATCAGTAGTTCATTATTTTTACATTTATTATAATGTTCTTATCTAACCCATTGGTAAAGCTTTCATGCACAAGCTAAAAGGAAAAAGTTTCACTACTTCAAAATTATAAATCAATTTAAGGATACTTTTTTAACAGCATCATTTATAAGGTATGAAAAGAAACAACATGATGAAGTGTTTGTCTGCTAAACCAAATGATAAAGTGTTTGGCTGTTAAACCAAATGATGAAGTGTTTGTCTGCTAAACCAAATGATGAAGTGTTTGTCTGCTAAACCAAATGATGAAGTGTTTGTCTGCTAAACCAAATGATGAAGTGTTTGTCGCTAAACCAAATGATGAAGTATTTGTCTGCTAAAACCAAATGATGAAGTGTTTGTCTGATAAACCAAATGATGAAATTTTGTCTGGTTGCTAAACCAAAAGGTTTAGAATCTAAATACCATTGATGTCTTAGATTTCAATAATAGGATTTCTTTTTGATTCTATTTGCCAGTTGTGCCTTATGTTTCTATGTCAAAAATTCAGATAGTGAAATTCCAAAACAAAAGAGACTTTACATTAAGGCCATGAATAAATACTAGCTTGTGAATCAATGTTACTAGGATGTAGTAAATATATATTAGATGTTTACCTGCTACTGTGAATAACCTGAGTTGACACCTACTCCAAATTTTGTGACGTTTTAGCAAGTGACCAATCAGTAGCAACATTCCCCCATCATGTAGCCAAAGTTAAGAAAAATTAATGAACAAAACAACATAAAAGAGAACATACTGTAGAAAACAACATAAGAGAGAACATACTGGACAGAACAAATTTCATATACTACAAAATGAAACGTCATTGAAAAGATGAATTGATAGAACATCAGAACACTAGACAATATAGCAGTACAAAACACAATGTGCAAAACAGCACATACTCACACAAAACATTATAAAAATGCAACATTGAGAAAAACAAAGGATACAACAGCATAACAAAGAACACAGGACACAATAGCAGAACACAGGACACAATAGCAGAACACAGGACACAATAGCAGAACACAGGACACAATAACAGAACACAAAAGCATTAAAAAAAGAACACATGACACAACAGTAGAACACATGACACAATAGCAGAACACAGGACACAATAGCAGAACACAGGACACAATAGCAGAACACAGGACACAAAAACATTAAAAAAAGAACACATGGCACAATAGCATAACAAAGAACACAGGACACAATAGCAGTACAAAGACGAACACAGGACACAGTTTAAAAAAAGAACCAATATGAATGAGTTTGAAGAGACTTAAATGGTAACATCCTAGCATTCATCAAAGGATATTTACTATCCACCAAATGTCAATAGTTCCTTTACATTTCATACCTTTACAAGGAAAGGATTTAGCTTTTAATATAATCAAAGCATCCTTACACAGACTAACCGTCCTCATCGTATCTGGAAAGAAACACAATCATTTAGCTATAGCAATAAACACACTCATTTAGCTACAGCAATAAACACAATCATTAGCACATTTAGCTATAGCATTAACACACTGATAGAGTATTTTGATTATATGCACACACAAAAGACTTTATATAAGGCTATGCCTTCCCAGTGCAAACCCAGTTGTGACCTGCATATATTGCCACACCAGATGCAGACAAAACCGTTGTCCACATGGGGTCAATTTAAGTTGTCTTCTCTTCTTCTGTGCTTTTCCTCACCAAGGGCTTTTCATATTGCTGTAGATTTTTATCAAGCACAGTCACCCACAAGACACCCCCTTGTTAACCATCTGTCATAGAAACAGATCAGATTTACATCTTCTGCCCTATAGATCAGGGGTTCTCAACCTGTGGGTCGCGATCCCATTGGGGGTCGATTGACAATTTGCCAGGGGTGGCCAAAGACCATTGAAAAGATGGATTGTTATTGTCTATTCTTCTATTGCTGTGTGTGTGTGCGGGGGGGGGGGGGGGGTCGCGGCGAAGTGGGGGATTGTAAAAAGAGGTTGCCGAGCATAAAAGGTTGAGAACCACTGCTATAGATTAAAAGGTCTGGAAAAGAAACTTTACTCTTTTTTTTAAACTTACTTTAAACTAACAACCAATCAGGTATCAAACAGAGCAGATTAAGTAACAATAAATAGGAAACAAACAAAAAATGTAAATTTCTGTTTATACTTTATACAGTAGGCACAGGGTTGTTTTTGTAAATACCTAAAAATATATTGTAGGAAGCCATGTTTTTGTTTTCTGTCCACTCAATGGGCCAGCCAATTAAAACTGTGTTAGGCCTGAGTGCACCTAGGCCAGCAGACTGTATCCTAAAATAAGGGACAAGACTTTGTATCAATGTCAAAAATGTCAAGTTTGAAAAGAAAATTCAAGTTAAATGTATCTACAGCCATGGGAAGCGTGGTCGAGAGGCCAAGTACACTTGAAATTGGCTTGGCTTGGCTACCTAGAAGGGGGCTCAAGGTTCGACACCCGACTCGGGCAGAGTTGTGTTTACTGAGAGCCTAAAGGCAGCACGGAAAATCAACTCCTAGATACCCCCTCCCCTCCACAAATGAGATTGGACCGCAGCGCTCTGAGCATGCTATAAGCATCAAAGTAGCGCTATATAAAAGCTATAATAATAAAATAATCTATGTTGCTACAGCTATGGTGAAAGTAGTTGGAATGTTAGTCTCACTTAATTTATATGTTGCTACAGCCGTGGTGAAAGTAGTTGGAATGTTAGTCTCACTTAATCTTTATGTTGCTACAGCTGTGGTGAAAGTAGTTGGAATGTTAGTCTCACTTAATCTATATGTTGCTACAGCTGTGATGAAAGTAGTTGGAATGTTAGTCTTACTTAATCTATATGTTGCTACAGCTGTGGTGAAAGTAGTTGGAATGTTAGTCTCAATTAATCTATATGTTGCTACAGCTGTGGTGAAAGTAGTTGGAATGTTAGTCTCACTTAATCTATATGTTGCTACAGCTGTGATGAAAGTAGTTGGAATGTTAGTCTCACTTAATCTATATGTTGCTATAGCTGTGATGAAAGTAGTTGGAATGTTAGTCTCACTTACTTATGGGATTCTTAAGGGATTCTACAATCAATTTAGAATGCATCAATGTCTCAACTCAAACTAAAGTGTTTGCTAAAAATTCTTTAAAATGTTTATACGCTCATATGTTGACCACCTTTTTTCTTTATTCTAAAGTAAGAATAAATCTATTTATAGTACATTATTTTTTACTGCCTCTGTTATAAATGAATTGATGTTGCAAGTAGTGGCTGCTGTATTTGACAGCATGTGGCCCAAGTTAGTATACTACAGACAATCAAGCATAATGAGTGAAGGGACTTTTGTGCATAAACAGCAAGCAGATAGCCTATATGATGACCAGGGCATCATCTTGAACCAATTTGTAATAGTTCTGTGTTTCTTGGAATCTTTATAAGCTTTTGTCAAATCTTAATAAGCTTAGCACAGTTCAGTAATTGTAGTCAGTGACTAGATGAACATTTTTACAGTCTTCAATTTTCTTATCTTATAGATTACAGACGTTAATTCAAAAAAAAAGATAAATATGTCCTATGCATTTCATGTGTCAATCTACTCATGCATGTTAATCAATGACTTAAACTCTGCTAAAATGACTTAAACTCTGCTAAGTAGTTGGTTTTCCTGGCTGATTCAGGCAACCCATTCCATTCTCTAATAGCACTAGGGAAGAAAGAGCACTTGTACAAATGTGTCCTAGCATATTGTTACAAATGAACAGTGATAGGTCGAGGTCAACGTGTGACCCAGGCTAGATGACACAGCAGCAAGTGTTCTCTGGAATCTACATGTATAAATAAAGACAGGATGTGACGTGTCCTCACGTGTTGTTCCAGGGGACGAACAGATCTAAGAAGGGGGCAGTTACTAATGAACAGTGACAGATAGAGGTCACTACGTGCGACCCCGGCTAGATGACACTGCAGCGGGTGTTCTCTGGAATCTACATGTATAGATAAAGACAGGATGTGATGTTTCCTCACATGTTGTTCCAGAAGGTACTAGCAGTGTTTTTGCAATATTGGAGGAGCGATTAGGGACTCTATATAAGCCACAGAGTTAATGTGAAAGACAATCGTCAGTGAGTCGTATGGAGTCGTAGAAAGTTGTCGGTAGAGTCTTCGGTACAGTCGTCGTTACTGTTGTACTGTGCGATACAGTAGAAGAGAGATGTGTACGACTCGATGCAAGTTAACTAGGATAGAGTTAACTGGAGTGGACTACTGTCGTTAAAGTCTATACAGCGAACTACAGTGGACTTGAGCCGTTACAGTCGATACAATCAATGTAAGACGTGTACAGCTCTGATTTGGTAGACTTGAGTTTGACTTGATTCAGCTTTGGGAGACCTGGAGCGACACTGGGAAGTGTGTCGGTGGTCTGTTCTGTGGAATACGGCTTGATGCAAGTTGACAAGAGATGAATCGCAACGAAGTGAAGAGATGAATTGCAACGAAGTATAGCTAACTGTAAACTGACAGATATTGTACAGTCTTCTACGCTACATGTTACAGTGACGAATTGTTAGAGTTCGTAGTCAATAAAGTTATATCAAGCTGAAAGTTTAGTCGTCAAGTTCTTTGCAGTGTTTTTATTTGTGTGCCTACTAATACATTTAGCCAGAAGATCAGAAATATGTAACAATATGGAGTAACAACCCAACCCAACTTTATCAACTTTTACTTTGTTCTGGCTTTTCATTTACATATAGCTTGAGAAATAAGAGGCACAACTATTTCTTATCTTCCTGAGTTATGTCTAGTCTCTTGAGACATCTTCCTAGCAAGACCCAGAACTAAAGGGATAGATAGGGCAAAGAACAGAACAGATAAAATAATGACAGAGTCAAGATGTGACTATTTACATGCAACTAAGTCCATCCACCACGTTTGGATGGATAACAACTTCTATGAATCCTTTCACACCAGCATTTTCTAAGCATCTGGCATAGGCCTGAAACAAAGAAACAATCAAACAAACATTGAGTGTTAGGGTTAGCAGATGCTTAATTAAAGAAACCAAGGCACAATAAAACAAACATCGAGTGTTAGGGTTAGCAGGCGGCCTAATTAAAGAAACAAAGGCACAATAAAACAAACATTAAGTGTTAGGGTTACCAGATACCTAATTAAGGGCAAAAAGGTCAAAGCATTAAAAAGGAGGAAAAAAAAGACAAAAGTTTAAAAACAAGACTAAAAATGTTATTGATGAAATATAGGTATCATATTTCTCATATGAAGAGACATTTTCTTTTGACTTTGAGAGAAGAATGCTGCTGACCGAGAGATTCTATACATCTCTTTAAACTTCTTTTAGCCACTGAGCCAACACAGTGCATTGATCAACAAAAAAAACTTTTTTGAAAAATTCACAGATCCTGAGGAGCTCTCCGGTTTCATGTGAACAATTTAAAATAAATGAACACCACTGCTCATGAAAGAGATTGTCATCTTTTTTATCTGAAGTGAATTATTTCAAGTTGCATTAGCAGTCAAATAAATGAATGTGGTTTACATCTATAGCCCATTCCTTTACGCACTGTACACATGGCTATGCTTCATTTATAAGTGAGTTTGTGCATTTAAATATAGAGAATTGGATTTTATCAATGGGTAACATTCGATTTCAGTAAACAACAGAACCAGATGTCTGGCAACCCTATGTAAATTCAAACTTATTATGAAAAACCAAGCACTGAGTGTAACAAGCACCCAATAAAAAACCAACCATCAAGAGTCTCATACACACATTAAAAAAAAAACTATTATTGAAAGTTAGATTGTGATCATCAGCACCTCATGAACTGTTTTATGTTACATAAAACTCAACATTAAAGAATGTATAGATATATGTTACTGTTGCTTGACCCTACCCAACTTTCCATTGATAAATATCTTATGCCTAGTTATACTTTACACAAGGTAAGTTCTGTCAATGACAAACGATCAACATACATTAGCAGCTGATATACCTACTGTATATATATTCCTATTGTTATTTAGTTTTCATGTCCAGTTAGTTCTAGCCCTTACCTCATACAATAAGACTATTTTAGAGAGAAGACAATTTCTGTGGGGTCACAGAGACAACTAGAGTGGGAGCCACATATGTATAAGCAATAATATTGATCACTAAAATTTGGTGAAGGAAGGGAAGAGGTAAGTAATCTATCTGTCTCGTTAAGATTGAAATCAATCTCAATTACACACAATTTTATGCCTGATTTAGGGACAACTATGTTTGGAATACATTTTGGACACATCAGTTTGTTTTTACACTAAATTACCTGCATAGATATTTTTGTGTTAAAAAAAGTAAAAGTTCCCCATTCAGACCTTGCGATCTATCGGGCAGATGATGTTAAGCTCATTTGTTTCTTTCTAATGCTGAATGAGCATGATGTCATGTGGCCAGCACAATGACCAACCGTCTTTACTTAACCCAACTAAGGTCAGGTACCCATTAGAGTTGGGTGGACCCAGGGGCATCCTAAAAATCCTGAAATTCAAAATATCTTTACTGAGATTCAAACCCAAGAGCCCAGGTTCAGAAGCCAAGAGCTTAACTACTCAGCCACCGCATCCCCATTTGTTTTAAGGTTAATATGTAACAAAATAAATTTAAAATAATATGTTCCACAAGACTACAGAAGACGCAAAAATAATTAAGGGAAATATAAATGAGTATGAAAAAAAACAAAGCCAATTATGTTTAGGACAGCACTGAGAAGCAAAATGAAGGGAGCACATTTAGAATGTTTTAAGACAATAGTATTAAAATGCAGGTGGATATACTTGGAATGTTATGATTGTTTTAGAGAAGAGCTGGGTATACTTCAAAGGTTATGATAGTATTAAAGCAGAGATATGGCGGCAGAGATTGCAGATAGGAGAAAGGTGAACTTTAACTTCTAAAATGTATATGAGCATAGAAATGAGACAGCACCAAATGATTTCTTGTCTCAATGATGTCTATAGTTTCTATGTTTGAATTGTTAAAAAAATGAAACTCTAATGGAGCCCTTACATTTTTAATCATTTCTTTTTCATCCTGCATTTCATCCATATGTCCTTGAATGACAGTGCCAAACATTGATAAGCCTTTACCTAAACAAACAAATGTGTGTTTACATTAGCATGAGAATGTTACACTTTTATTTGATACAATAACAACAATTGTCCAAATGGACCTCATTCACCAATCGTAAACAAACAACATTTTGCCACGTGGTTCTCTATATCTTTTATACAAATTACGCAATCCATAAAGGACGTCAAGTGATACGTAATTTTAATTGTTTTATCAATATTATCACGTGGCTAAATGTTGTTTCTTTACGATTGGTGAATGAGGTTCATTACACACCATTAGTGATACCAGACAAAATACTTCATACAAAATTTATTGTCAATGATAACTTAACAATAATAATAATTTGATTTATAAAGCGCTGTTAAAAAATTATGTTACGCTCAAGGTGCTACAATAACATAACTGATGTAAACACAAGAATTTAAATGATAGTTCCCCTTTCAGACCTTGGGATCTATACAGCAGATGATGCAAAGGTCATCAGTTTCTGTGGCCCATGGTTAATGACGGTGTCCTGGGGCCAGCTCATTGACCAACTGCCTTTACTTTTTCCCAACTAATGTCAGGTACTCATTAGAGCTGGGTGGACTGGGTGCCATAATTATAGTTCAAAAACTTTAACTCTTTCTCTCTGTAATTATTTTCCTTGTTTCGATAGTATTTGTTTTTCTTATTTGTATTTCACTAACCTGTTATGATTAAACTTCAAAAACTATTTTGTTTATCAGAAAATGTTGTATTTGGTATTAAATTGTAGGAGAAAGCGTGCTCATTTTACATAACACAAAATAAAGTTTATAAATCCAAAAATCAATTCAGTTTAATGGGGGGGGGGGTGTCTAAATCAACGTTGGTATGGTCAATTCGAAGAGAAAGAGTTAAGAAACAATAACGTGACAAAGTGCTGACAGACTTTCTTTGAGTTTAATTCTTTTAAACTTGAACTTGAAACAATGAATGTGTATTTAATATACAGTTCAAATATAAATTGGATACAGGATACAATAAAAAAAGATCAGTGAAACTAAGCAACTGTTTACTTTAAAACTAGTGACTACTAGATCTAACTTTCTATCAAAAGATTCCTTGCCCTCCTCCTGACCAAATAAGCTTCTCTTCTCTTGTATACCCTGTTGTAGAACCATCTAGAACCATCACGTCACATCAACCTTGGCCTTGGCCTGAATTCATTTATTTTTACTTTTTTTTTCTATAGCCTTGAACTACTTTTCTATCAACATCTGTCTGGTGTTTTTTTTCCTTTTAAAGTGTCAAAACGTGTGACGTAATGTCTAGACAAACTGTCCTACAATTTGTGAACAGCCTTGAGCTGTCTACATGTCTGTGACAGGGACTATTCCTGTTGTTTCCATTTTCCTAGATTTAACTAGCGCTATATGAAGATTGTTGTACAGACCTTCATCAAAAAATGTCTGAGAAATATCTTAATAATACACTGGAGTCAAAATAGAAAACACCAAACTGTGGGAGATGGGTGGGCAGAGAAATATAGAGGTGCAGATCTTAGAGAGAAAGTGGAGATGGATTGGTCACACCCTTAGAAAAGATACCAACAACAGAGCTAGACAGGCCTTAGAGTGGAATAATTATTTGCATGAGCATTCTCAGCTCAGGAGACATATTGCTTAATTTAAAACAAATTGATAACATAGGAGATATAGGTACATAAGAAAAAGGAATTTAAAAAACTATTAGCTATCATTAGGCCAAATAAAGCATCTGAACGTAGTAGTATCTCAATTTGATTGCTCAAAGAACTATGCAATAAGCTAGCACCAGTGCTAAGAATACTTTTTCAAGCTTAACTTAATAAAGATAGAGTATAGAAGAACTGAAAAGAAAACACTTTTTAACCTTAGATCAATATTAATGCATCCTCTGTTAGTGATTCTTTGATTCAAGAAAGAATAAAGAATCTAGAATGGGTACAAGATAGAGCCAAAACCTAATAAAATACCCAGACACAAAGAAAAAAGCCTTTTTCTTAATCCATATGCTGGGACAAATTCCTACAAGTGCTCCATCTTTTCTAGTGACATTCATTAGAGAATGAAATGGATTTTTTTTATCCAGCCAGGAAAACCACTGACTCCACAGAGTTTTAGTCTCTAATTAACATCCATGGCTAAATTAACAAATGGATACTTATCTTATCTTATCTTATATAATACAGTCGTTACTTCAAAAAAGAAGATGATCATGTCCTACGCATCATGCATTCAGTCATGTATATTAACCAATGACTTAAATTCTGCCAAGTCACTGGTTTTCCTGGCTAGCTCAGGCAACCCATTCCATGCTCTAACAGCACTAGGGAAGAAGTAGTATTTGTACAAATTTGTCTTAGCATATGGGACTTGTATGATATAAGTCTCTTCTATGTTGTAGGACATCTGAAAGATACTTTTTTTTCTAAAAACTGTAGCTTGTTTATGTGTAAGAACTAGAGGAGTTATGACCCCTAGATTTGTTTGGCCAATAGCAAAGTTAAACAATCTAAGCAAAGAACTGTCACTCACCTGCTTTCAACATATCTGCCAACGTGACAAGGTAAAGGTCATCATCATTGAATGCTGACTGAAAAAAATTGATGTCGCTCATCTTAAGTAGTACTAAAACTTGAGGCCTGAGGAGAAACAAGTTAGAGAATCATTATATGATTGTAAAGCTGATACCCATGATTCACAACGGTTGAAATAGTAAACATATACATTATCCACACGATAAATTGTATGGTGATCTAAAAGAGGTCAGAAGAGATGCAGGTCTTACACTCTAAAAGCACTTGATAGAATCCTTGGTTGTAAGGTATAATGAACTCTAGATTTATTTGTTGTGATTTCATTGGTCTACTAGTTAAAGTAGAGTTATGCCCCTTGAGACATTGTTATTGTTGTCAGAGGCCTAAGTTTTTTAGACATAAATAGTAGAAGTACTGTAGAAGGCAGTTTAATAGCTTGTTGTATATCTCATAGTCCAGCATTTGTTGGTGTTTTTTACAGTCACAGTTTATTCTGATTGCTTTCATGAAATCTATTTCTGTTCTAAATTAATCCCTGGTGTTTCTTTGAATTGCTGATAGAGATACTTTTATGTGTCCATATCAAAGCCATGTCAGGAGTTCCCAACACTAGGTATAACCAAATTTAAAGCTTACCTCCAGTTCTTTATGTGTTTGTAGTCTTGTTTCAGTCGCATGAGTGCATACAGTGCCCCAGACATATTTAAGCCTGTCATTCCATCCCCCCATTCCTTCTCAGCTCTGAAATAAAAGAAAGGGAGATAACAAACATGTGCATTTCCCTTACAGAAAGTAGGAAAGCCATTTGACTTGTTGACAAACTGAATGCTTCCTGAAAAGCTGACATGTTAGAAGGGGCACCATTAAAGTAGAGCCCCATGTCTACCAGATCTAATATAAGGGACAAGAATGGAACTTATTTTCCAACCTTTGTTCTGGGGTCTATGGCCATTGCTTGTTTTTACTACTATTAACCATTGGGAGGTGCAGTGGCTGAGTGGTAAAGCGCTTGGCTTCTGAACCGGTGTCCGGGGTTTCAATCCTGGTGAAGACTGGAATTTTTTATTTTGGGCTCTTCGGACGCCACCCAGCTCTAATGGGTACCTGACATTAGTTGAGGGAAAGTAAAGGCGGTTGTTTATTGCGCTGGCTACATGACACCCTCGTTAACCGTAGGCCACAGAAACAGATGACCTTTACATCATCTGCCCTATAGACCACAAGGTCTGAAAGGGGAACTTTTTTTTAAAATTACTAACCATTAATTACTATTCTTCCTAATTTGAGAAGAATTAAAATTTGTTTAATCAAGTAGATAAAATAAAAATATTTCTACAAAGGCAATTGAAAAACAAAATCAAACTAGAGACCCTCCATGTATCCCCTCTCACACACACAAAACATGCTCTTGTTTGGCTGCCTATCAATTATGCCTTTGATTTACCTTTTAACAGGTTCTCCTACAACAATCAATGTCACTCATTATTTTATTGTAGTGTACATAATATATACTTAAGATTTTCAGGGAAAATCTAGGGGAAGTAAGGGGGAGATGTCAAGAGCAGGGGTGTGTAAGATGTGAGATTGTGTGAGTGTGAAAATGATCAGAAAACTCCCACACTACCCTTTCAAAACACACATACACAGCTATGTCAGGCTAGGCCTATTTAGATGTTTCGTCCTAGATGCAGATATCTATAACAATCAGGATGGCTGCCTGGTCATGTGTTATGCGCTTAGACCGAAGTAATGAAGATCCAGAGTTCAGACCCTGCATGCTTCCATCCCATGCCACCCTGTGGAGGTGTGGTCTAGGACGTAATAATCTTCACATACAAGGCACATACAAAACTTGTAAAACAAACAAAACAATCTCAGATTAGTTGACACTCAGATTCAATAGATGTTTGTGAGGATGAGCAAGGCTGCACAAGACACTGGTCTCTTTCTAAGCCTTTGAGAACAGCGCAACAAAAAATCCTCAAACAAATATCAGTCCAGCAATTAACTTATAAACTATGAATTTCTATTAGTCTATTAACAATACATAAGTTTACTTACCCTTTATATTCCATGTATTGATACATCAGTGCAGCAATGACCAAGGCTACTATGGCATACTTCCAACTACAGATGAACATTGTGGCCAAACACAGACATGTACCAAACAAAGTCAAGCTCCAGTGATAATACCTGAAGCTGGGTCGCCAGTGGGGAGTATCCAACAGTGACTGAAGTGTCACAGCAAAGTTGATAAAACCATAGCACATTAAGAAAAACATGGTAACTATTGGAGCCACATAGTCCAGGAAGGCGATAAGTATTCCCATCTCTGCTATAAAGAATGTCACTATCAGACAGCGCACTGGCTCACCCCGCCATTTCTGAGCAAAAAAACTCAGATGAGGTATAATGTTATCATCAGCAATAGCTTGCAGTAGTCTGGGTCCTCCTGAAAAGGAGTCATAGGTTACAAATCAAGTTATTATCTACACTAAAATACTGGAATGAGAACAATATCGCTGTAATGATGTTACATAGCTATCCTATCCCATCAATTAGAACTAGAAAATTAACAAATCAATCCTACCAGCAAGAGCTTGAAGTCCAGCACCAATGGTAGCAGTCAATGTTCCAACTAAAACAACCCATTTGGAAGGGAAGGCCATCAGAGACAACACCAGCTCACCATTCATACTAATACTTTCCCCATATCTAAGATGCACAAAGTAATTTAATCAAGCAAAAGCTTGAATACACATTATGATTCAGAATCGTTTACATTTAATATAACTCATGTTATACATAAGAGGTGAAGTAAAGGTAACCCCCCTTGGTTCCATAAGGCTGTTATTGCCAGAAGTGGTAATAGATATAATCACTTCATTAACCATGTCCTTCAAAGCTGCATATTATATCAAGAGGCCCAAACAAGACTCTGGCCCCAAAGCCTACCTATAGAACAAAAAGTATACAAAGAACTGCCTGATCTGGAAACCACTGCGCAGTTCATCTCAGATTTAGGATTACTGATCTGAACTCTCCAACATGTAAAATGAGAACGAAGAAGACTTCACTAAATATAAAATGCTTCCAATGGCATGCATCTCAAATATCCCTGAAACTCCTGGCCTTCACATATGGCTCAGATATTGGGTCAGGAGGAACTATTTTCACTAAAGGTGAGTAACTGGTGCCTAAACCAGTAGGCTTTGGGCAGAAGGGGCTCATTAGTCTTGGTTTGATACTCACCTAGGAAAAGGAAAACTCTAAATTAAAACCTCTGCTATCTTGCAGTTATATAAAAACATGGCAATGGCATTGGGAGTTAACACTGAGGAAAATCAGGAGCCAGTGACCCTTAGACAGTTTGCAGTACACAGTGCTACACCCTTATGGAGCTTGCAATGCCACTAATCCCGAATAGATCCTAAACTGTATTGGCACTTGCCATTCCTTTGAATACATCAGCTCCAGCTACATGGAGGGATGGAAACTGCTGTGTGGGCCACATTATTCCCTCCGTAGCTAATGCCCTGACATTCATGTCCTTTCTACGAGATGAGGGATGTCATGCAGCCAGCACGACAACCAATTGCCTTTACTTCCCCAGTGTAAGCCAGGAACGGATCAAATACCAGTCTTTGAACTTGAACTTGTGTCCTTTTGGTTCAGAAGCATTTGAACTTGTGACCTGATTCAGAAACTAAGTGCCTTACCACTCAGCCACCATATCTCATGTTATAGATAAGCTGGATTGAAATGGAACTAAAATTAAACAATTCACTTATGCAGAGCGCAGAATGATCTAAAAAAATCAGTCTTTCACATTAGGAGGTCAGGTCATCTATAAACAACAGCAGTACTATTACTGAAGTCTGCCCCAAACTCATTCAATCAAATGAGTTAAATGTGCAGTAAAGTCTGCCCTAAGACAGCAAATCTATTGAGTTAAATGTGTCAACTAAATGAGAAAATGAACACTTATGAGCAAACAAAATTATAATGAAATACTAAATGAAATCAAATTAGCTAGAAGAAGTCTCCTAGCAACAAGGGGAAAATAAATGCTTACAGTTAGTTACAAAATTAAGTCTATATTTGTAAAATAAAATAGTAATAACATTTACTTATCGCGGAGTAGTTTCCCTTCAACACTTCCACTCATTAATATTACAGAAGAGAAATCTAGACATTAGTTAAGAATCAATCATTGGAGAAGAATCATAGAATAAACAAGTGCAAAGTATAATAAAGCTCTGACAAAACTGATAAAATGAACTTAACAGCTTGTGAACACATTTGTTTGTTGTTGTTTACTTTTTTATTTCTGTGTGAGCATTTTCTGGGTAAATTTGAACAGATCAAACTTGTAGGGAGTTGTGGTGATTTTTTTTTTTATAGTTTTTCTAAAAATGACCATTAGAGTGCATTCCGAGTGTGGTGGGTACTTTGGCAAATCAAAATTCAAACATGCTGTCTCACTTAAAGTAAATGGATCCATGAAGAATAAAATACCTTACCTGATGCTAAAAGCCTGCGCTAGAAATATTAGTACCCCAGACAACTTGGTAGGAGTGGGCCCCTTTGCTTTGACAAGTGGACCACAATGATTTCTCAAAGCACCATGACTACAATGCTACTACAGCATGGTCAGAGCATTCTGATTCAATCTTATTACTGAACTGGTTCAATCATTTAGTGAACTGGTTCAATCATTTAGTGAACTGGTTCAATCATTTAGTGAACTGGTTTAATCATTTAGTGAACTGATTCAATCATTTAGTGAACTGGTTTAATCATTTAGTGAACTGGTTCATTCGTTTAGTGGACAGGTTCAATCGTTTAGTGGACTGGTTCAATCATTTAGTGGACTGGTTCAATCTTTTAGTGAACTGGTTCAATCATTCAGTAAACTGGTTCAACCATTTAGTGAAGTTATTGGGGAGAAAATTTCCATGCTTTCTTTATGAGATAAGCAAACACAGCTCATCTCCAGTGAAAAAAATTTGGGATTGATCAACACTTGGTACAAAAGATCCTGCATTTAAGGAAAAACTTTAGATTTAATTCTAATTCTGCAAAGCATAGTAAAATTTCCCTTTCAGAGCTTGCAATCAATAGGGCAGATGATATAAGTCATCTATTTCTTTGGCTCATTGCTAATGAGGGTGTCATGTGGCCATTACAACAACCAAACGCATTTACAATTCCAAAACTAATGTCAGGTACCCATAAGAGCTGGGTGGACTCAGAGGCGCCCAAAGATCCTGAAATTAAAAATCCCAGTCTTCACCAGGATTTGAACTTGTGACCACTGGTTCATAAGCCAGGCGCTTTACCACCAGTCATCACGCCAACTTTCTTCAAAGCATGCAAGTAGGTTAAGCCTTGAAACTATTTCGTGATGTCATGTCTCCGTCTATCATTAAGAAATGAATATGTCCATAAGGTATAAGATAATAAGACAAATAGAACTGGTAGTACATGCTAAGATTCATACTGCAGGGGGTGTCTACCACAGAGATAGAAGCTTAGCAGAGTGGATCCCTACATGAGAATATCCCGTGAGACAATGATCTAAAAAGGATACACATAAATGAAGTGACAAACGCTGCAGCAATAGTGCCTCTTGGGATTGAAATCTGGGCATCACGCAGATCTCCAGAGTAGTTAGACCCAGACTCCACTCGTAATGAAAATAAACAAAAATTTAGAATGCTCAATAATTCGTTAAAGAAACTATTTGATTAAATGTGTCCACTGATAATAGCAGCTGGTTAAGCAGATTTTATTTGGACTACTGTTTTTCCTTACTTCTACTAGTCTGCCTGCCTCAAAGTGTCAAAACATAAAAAATTATTTAAAGCCCAAAAACTGCCCAAAAAGATAGATTGTATGAAAAAAAAAAGAAATAAAACTATTTGCTTAATGTCTAAGTCAAATTCATGCCTAAGATAATTAGTGTGATACTATAACTCCCATATTTTTCAATCCTTTTACATTCTGAAACATTAAGAAATCATTTATCTTATCTTTTTCTTATATAATACAGACATTAATTCAAAAAAGAAGATGGTTACGTCCTACGCATCATGCATTTAGTCATGCATAGTAACCAATGACTTAAATACTGCCAAGTCACTGGTTTTCCTGGCTAGCTCAGGCAACCCATTCCATGCTCTAATAGCACTAGGGAAGAAGGAGTATTTGTACAAATTTGTCCTAGCATATGGGATGAGGAATGTGCCTTTATCTTTGTGTCTTTCAGAGTATTTTATTAAATTTTGTTTTGTATTTGAAGATTATGGTTCAGTGTTTTATGTATAATTGCTACTTTACTTTTGAGTCTTCTGTCCTGAAGGCGTTCTAAATTTAGTGATTTTACTATAGGTGTTACTCAAGTCAAATGTGAATATTCATTTGTTATGAATCTCACTGCTCTATTTTGTGTCTGTTCCAGTTTCTTAATGTTTTCTTGAGTTGAGGGGTCCCAAACGGTGGATGCATATTCTATTATTGGAATAACCAAGGTTAAATAACATTTTAGTTTTATGTTCTTATTTGATTTATAGAAATTTCTTTTAATAAATCCTAATGCTTTGTTTGATTTTTTTTATAGTTTCATAATTATGTGGATTCCATGACAGTTTTTTTTTTTTCATTTATTATAACACCTAGGTATTTTGCGTTTTTAGTCTGTGTTACTGGTTTGCCATGAATAAGATAAGTGGAATTAATTTGTTTTAGTTTTTTGTTACTCTTAACAACTGACATCTTTCTGGGTGGAAAGACATGCTCCAATTTGATTCCCATTTCTGTAATTCATCTAATTCTCTTTGTAAAATATCTGTGTCTTGTGTTGTTTTTATTGTTCTATACATTATGCAATCGTCTGCAAATAATCTGACTTTTGTTCCTGAAGTAATGCAATTTGGTAAATCATTTATGTAAATTAAAAATAGTAGTGAACCCAAGACTGTTCCTTGAAGTACACCTGAGTTTACTGTTATCGGTGTTGATTTAGAGCCATTTATTATTACAGTTTGTTCTCTCCCTATCAGAAAATCTTTAATCCACTGATGCAGTGGACCATTAATACCAAAATATTTTAATTTTTTAAGCAAACTATGGTGGTGAACTTTGTCAAAAACCTTAGAAAAATCTAGTAAGATAGCATCTATTTGTTCACTATTATCTAAACCTTTAAAAAAATCATCAATTAGTCCTATTAGTTGTGTTTCACATGATCTATATTTCCTAAAGCCATGTTGGTATGGTGTGAGGACATTTTGTTTGTCTAAGTGGTTTATGATGTTGCTACATATTATGTGTTCTAGGATTTTACATGTGATGCTGGTAAGTAAGTGATACTGGTCTGTAGTTTCCTGGGTCAGATTTTTCTCCTTTTTTAAATAGGGGGGTGACATTAGCTTCTTTCCAGTCCTTTGGTACTCTGCCCTGGTTAAGTGAAGCCTGAAAGAGTATTTTGAACACTGGGGCTAGCTCATTGCTTAGTTCTTTGAGTAATCTAGCTAGAATACCCTCAGGTCCAGACGCTTTATTTAGTTTGGTGTTGGCTAATAGTTTTTTAATTCCATTTTCTTATACTACTATATCTTCTATGTTGTCTACTTGGTTCAAATTCAGTAATATGTCTTTGTCTCCTGGGGCTGAGAATGCTGATGCAAAGTATTTGTTTAGGATGTTTGCTTTAGTTTCATTATCATTTTGTATTATGTTATGTTCATCTTTTAATGGCGCTATGCCTGTTGTTTCCATTTTCTTAGACTTAATGTATGACCATAGGTTTTTGTTGTTATCTTTAGATATTACATTGTTTATGTATTCACTCCTCAGCTGTCTGCTTACTTTTTTGGTTAAGTGTTTAATTTTTATATACTTTTTGTAAACTCTTTCTGCCTTAGTTTCTTTAAATTTTCTATATAGGTTTTCTTTCTGTTTACAAAGCTTCTTTAGTCTATTATTAAACCAGCATTTATTTATTTTGTTTGATGTGTATTTAGTTGGTATATGATTTTCTATAATGCTTTTAAGATGGTTTTTAATGAAATTCCAGAGGTCATCGACTGGTTGGTTAATGTCTTTTTCTAATAAGAATGTTTGTTGAAAGTTTAATGCAGCTTGGTGTAGTTGTGTTAGTTTACATTTATTCCAGAGTAAGATTTTTCTTTTGGGTTTTGAATTGGCTACTGCTTTTATCTGACTGTGTATTTTTATGATCTCATGGTCTGATAGACCAGGGATAATATCTTAACTACTAATCCAGGTCTGTTGGTTAAGAAGAGATCTAATGTGTTGTTTAATCTAGTTGGCTTTTTAATGATTTGATCTAAACTTAGGTTGTGTAAGGTTTCTATAAAAAGCTCATTTATGTCCTTAAGGTTTTGGTGTTTATCTATGGTTAGTGTTTTCCAATTTATATCAGGTAGGTTGAAATCACCCATAATCCAAAAAACTGCATTTTTATTTGTCTCTTTAAGTGTAGTAATCTGATTACATAGTTCCTGCATGTATTCTAAACTAGAATTTGGTGGTCTGTAAATGCTGCCTATTATTAGGGATGTTGAGGTGAAAGGGTTTTGACAATTAGTCAATATTTATCTGAGGCAGTTGAGTAATACTTATCTGGGGCACTTTATCAATGCTTATCTGGGGCACTTGGACAAAACTTATCTGGGGCACTTGGTCAATACTTAGCTGGGGCACATGGTCAATACTTATCTGTGATAGAAGGGAAGTAAATGCCAACGAGTACAACAAAACTAGTCGTGATATCACTGACGATTTCTCTCTCATGGTTGGCTGGTGTATTTGTCCCTGGAATGTTACCAATCTCTGTGTAGTGATTGTAGATGGCGTCTGTGTGGACAGAAGATCTAAATTTGAACTACATCGGTCAATGATTTTAACAACACATTTCTTTAGAATATACTTATAAGTTAAGTAAAGTTCCCCTTTCAGACCATGCGATCTATAGGGCAGATGATGCAAAGGTCATCTGTTTCTGTGGCCTACGGTTAACCAGGGTGTCATGTGGCCAGCACAATGACCAACCGCCTTTACTTTTCCCTACCTAATGTCAGGTACCCATGAAAGCTGGGTGGACTCAAAGTCGCCCTAAGACCCCTGGACATAGCTTATATTAAGTATAATTTTATCAATTAGTTTGGATCAGTCATGCAATTATATGTTGACCTAGACATATAAATCTGTGGGATAAAAATATTTTTTACCATTGTTTTTGTTTAGCTTTTAGCTTTCTCAATGTGCTATGATCATGTCACTTGTCTGGACCAGCTGTGAAAGGGGAGGGAAGAAGGGCGATATCTTGGTGAATGTTTACATGATCCTTTTTTTTAAATACATAAAAAAAAAAGTTCACTCAAGGGGACTAATTCCACTTATACCATCACATCTATCAAGTATGATTTCTTTCCCTTGTTCAAGATATAAAAAAAAAAATTAATTACCAATAGTTAATAAACTAATTGGTTTTTTTTATGATTCTTGTGTTTTCAGGTAAAAGAAATAATGAACCAAATTTTCAGCTTAATCCGAGAGTGGGTGTGGGAGAAATAATGTGTACACATTTTTTAACAGACAGACAGATATGAGTTGATATAAGCTTTGTAGCAAAAACAAAAACAAAAATACCGATAAAAATGTCTTTGCGAAATCCTGGAATTCCAGGTAGAAGTTTAGCTTCATTCTTTACAAAATACTCTTCACACACATCTGTACCATTGATCTTTTTGCAGTAGGCATCGTAAAGTGGTCCTGTTTTGTTTTTATGGCATTCCCAAGTATTATTTGGATGGACCACCTCAAATTTCATCACATGATCACCCAAAACACATATTCTGCAGTAGGAGTTAGAAAAGTTCTTACCAAAACTTCAAGCTGAATGATTTGAATAACAAAACAAATCCTTAGAATCTAGACATAACACTTTTTGCATGGACGTTAAAAAACACCTTTCGCATGGACATTAAAAAACACCTTTTGCATACACATTAAATAACACCTTTTGCATGGGCATTAAAAAAACCTTTGCATGGACATTTAAAAAACACCTTTTGTGTGGACATTAAAAAACAACTTTTGTATCTGTTAAACAAAAAAAATCAACAACCAATACAAATGTCTTTGACTAGAATTAGATTACAGCTCTTTCTACTCAACATAGCACTGACCTTGCACTGGTTTCCGGTGAGGCCATTATAAAGCCAAGGAAAATGCTGAGCAAAGCGGCAAATAAAAATATGATAGCACAGAAGGCCAGCCTGGAGACGATTTTGACTCCCAGGAAGACAACAGTAGTCATGATGATTAACAGGCAAGAGCCAAACAGTCTGTAATCATGATAGCGTTTAGGATCTTCTGGACTTACACCAAATATTGCAATTTTTGGAGCAATGTAGGTCTGTGGATAAAACACATTAGATAAAAGACAAACTAGGTCAGTCAATAGAAAATATTAGTCAAAGAATGACAAACTATGGGATAGTAACGATAGTTGGAGACGCACTCTTCTAGCTGAGGCAGGACGTGATATTTGTTAGGAACTGATGACATTGGACTGTGCCCCCTTCTTTATGTATTAAAGGTATATTTAAGTTGAATAAGCTTTATCAAGTTATTATAAATTTAGTATATGCTTTGTGTGTGGGAACGAACCGCAAAGCCTGAGTGTGAGTTAGATCTACATTTAAAACATCAAATAACCACACTACAACACAGTGTTTCAATGGTTCCTAGATAATACATACTAGCAGTGTTTCATTGGTCACTAGATAATACATACTAGCAGTGTTTCATTGGTCACTAGATAATACATACTAGCAGTGTTTCATTGGTCACTAGATAATACATACTAGCAGTGTTTCATTGGTCACTAGATAATACATACTAGCAGTGTTTCAATGGTTCCTAGGTAATACATGCTAGCAGTGTTTCAATGGTTCCTAGACAATACATACTAGTAGTGTTTCAATGGTTCCTAGATAATACATGGCCACTGAGATTGATGTTCCCATAAAGAAGAGAACTCCTAGGGAACCACCAAAGGCAGGACCAAGTGACCGAGATATCATGAAGTATGTTCCCCCAGCTGTTACCCTTCCGTTGGTTGCTATGGCACTCATGGACAATGCTGTGCAAATACTCTGAAATAAATTCATTTAAAAAAATTGTAGTTTAGCTACTTATTTAGAATATACTTGTATAACAAAGATATAATAAAGTCGGTAATCATAGTTCAAAGTCGTAGCCTTCTGTAATTTAGTTGAGTCGATTTCATCTGCTTCTGTATTATCATGTGGTCAACAAATAGCCACATTCACTTATCTCAACAGATGTCATGTATACATTAGAGCAGGATGTGCTATAGATGAAATTAAATGGCTGCCAAGGCATGTGATATCTGCTCTGGACTGGTGTTTAAATCTTCTTTATGGTGCCAGGTTCGAACCCTGCCAACGCCATTCAATACTGTCCTGTGAGAGGTTAGGACTAAGGTGTAATAATCTTCAAAAATGTGAAGGAACATTGAAATCAAGTAAAAAAAAAACTAAAATCAAAGTTAAAAGTATAAGTCTCTAATAAAGTTCAAAATCTCAAATAGGATTCAATCTCAAGAGTCTTGATCCATTTTACTAGTCAGCTTACTGATGTGCTTACGAGATCCATTTTACCAGTCAGCAATCATGTGCTTACGTGATCCATTTACTGACATTTTTACCTCTCTTCTACATTGTCCTAAAATTAAGTTGAATTTCTGTTTGTTTGTTTCTTAAGTAAACTTAATATTGATAATGTTGATAAAAAAAATAATATTATTAATATTGATGAAAGTTAAATTCTAAAGATGGATTCAAATTTAATTCAATATTAAATTCAATGGTTTTTCTATTTTATTTCTGCATATTTTTTTTTTAAGTAATGTCTGTAAATTATAGGAAAACATCTCTGCCATCACACTATCTACACAGTCATAGAAGTAGGAATGCAGGAAAATCTCTGATGTAAACACTCTTACCTACAACTGCCCAATAGACATTGAGACATACGAAATATCTTTTTATGTTTGCTACAGTGCAACACAGTCTTATCTTCTTATCTTATAAATTACAGAATTGCCTTCAAAAGAGAAGTTAATTACAACCTACTAGGGGTGCACAGGATAGTACTTTCTGATATCCGGCCGGGGCCGGATATGACCAGATAGTAAAATTTGATATTCGGCCAGGGCCAGAGCCGGATACCTAAGTGTCTTGTTAATAGCTTGTGTTGCTGAACATTTTACGAAACTGTTAAATAACATATCTATATTGGTTGGTTTTATTTTTTCCTTTTATATACCTTATTGTTATAAACTCTGCTACTGATTGATTTATTCAAGCTTAACAGTATTTCTAAAAATCTGTATAGCATGAGTGTGACTGTGTGTGTATGTACGATGCCACCAACTGTAAAGGATGTGTGTAGGAAGGTCAATGTAAATAATGTTAGTATATATTTAACTAATTACTAATGTGAATTTCTCATAAGTAAAGTGCAACTGGCTTGTATAGTGGTCGGATGTATGTGTTCATGAATTTAAACCAACAACCTGGTCAGATATCCCTAGTGAGCCTACACATGTAGTCCTAGTGTAGTGAGTATAGTTGTTTGTGTTAACCATCAAGCATTGTTTTTTCCTTGAGCATACGAACGCAATAGAGTTGGGTGTCAGTCAAAAAAGATAACACATTGGCATGGTCAGTCAAGCATATAGATAAATTATACCCGTCCACTAGTTAGAGGTCAAGGGTTGTTTGGTTTTTTACACTCCATCATATTGTTTCTTTGTTTGCTAGATCTAACTATTATTCAATTTTTTAATCTTATTTTAAAATTTACTGTAAGGTTTTCGTTATTTATTAAGTCAAAAGAATTAAACAATGAAATTAGCTATCTTTCTAAAGATTTTAATACAAGGCAAAAAAATACACACACGCAAACATGCACATCTTTGTTTTATTTTATTGTGCAAAGAACGTACGCAAGAAACATTAAATTCAAAGAACGTTTGTTAGAAACATCTTCCTTAACTTATTAATTTTTGTATTCGTGGTTTCAGTAACTGTTACAAAAGGGAACGATAGTAAGCCTATGGATGTCAGGTGTGTAAAAGTCGTCTTGGCCTGATACACAGTGGCTATGTACGCATCTTAAGTAAAAAAAAATTAGTAACAACAAGGAGTTAATTGACTGTCACAAATTATTAAGAATATTGTTATCAATCAATACACTTAACTGCTGGAGTAATATTCAAGTTAACATGTTAGAAAAATTATTTAACCGTAATATTTATTGACAGTGTAATATCCTTTGTTAGCATGTTGTGTTTTTTCATTCTGGCTTATAAATGGTAAATGTCTATCAATAAATTGGGTGTCAAGGACCAAAGAAAAAAAAAAAAGAGTAGGGGGTGTTAAGCTCTCCATTTAAAGATAGCCCTGGTCGTGTCTTCTACAAAATAATTAGTTACTGGCTTAATGAGCTATATAATCTCGCGGTTTGTGTTCTGTGTAGCTAAAGGTCACTCGTTTAGGTGTGTGATCTTTAGTCCAGCTTACTAATTGAGATTTATGTTCAAGTAACTCGGCACACTTGAAAAGGTGTGGCCTCTAGCTCAACCACGTGATTAAGATTTTTCTCCAAATAATCAAACTCTTTGATGTAGATGTTTGGCTTGAAGTCCAGCCCCCCCAATTAAGATTAACTCTTAAGTAAACAA
This sequence comes from Biomphalaria pfeifferi, assembly GCA_030265305.1. Lineage (NCBI taxonomy): Eukaryota > Metazoa > Mollusca > Gastropoda > Planorbidae > Biomphalaria > Biomphalaria pfeifferi. The sequence continues at coordinate 339,670 of JASAOG010000166.1, forward strand.
ACATAGTTCCCTCGTGTGACCTCTAGAGAGCGCTTACGTCCATGGTATCTGACTTGGGGTCACCTGTCAATCAATGAACTAAACAAATAAAAGGGGAAGGGAGTTGTTCATCTGGAAATATACCTAGTTACCTTAGAGGTGTGGCTCTTGTAGTCCAGCCCCCCTAATAAAGATTAACTACTAAATAAACAAACTTAGTTCCCTCAAAAGGTGTGACCTCTAGAGAGTGTCAATAAGCTGACATTAAACTTACGTCCATCGTATTTAACTTGTGGTCACCTGCCTATAAAAAAACTCATTGTGATGGACTAAACAAACAAAAGGGGTGGGAGTTGTTAATCTATACCTCTGGAGATATACGCGCACAGCTAGACAGCTAGAGAGACGTCTGGTCAGCATGACATAGTCAAGAAATGTAGCATTTTAACATGTTAACTAACCTACTCAAAGGTCAAGACAAATTGAAAAAAGTGTCAGCCATTGCTGCTCTGTATGTAAAGCACATTATTTTATTTTAATATAAACATTAATACATTCTACAACAGACATTAATGGAACAAGGTCCACTTTATGCATATTAAATAGGTGTATTTTTTACTATCCGATTTACTATCCGGTAGTGATATCCGACCGGAGCTGAATAGCACCGGATAGTAAAAAATGCCGCTTATTCGGCAGAAGCTGGAGCCAGAGCGACTATCCGGTGCACCCCTACAACCTACACATATCCATGTTTTCATCTAGTTGTCTGTGTTAATTAGAGGTTAGAGACTGCTAAGTCAAAAGATTTAGGCAATCCATTCCATGTACTAATGGCTGAGTAAAATGTTTGTAAAATGTTCTCCATGTTTCGGATGTTTCTTCAGAGTTGAAGATAGTTTACTTCCTAGTCCAAACCTTCTGCAAGATAAGGGGGGATGGGAGCGAGCAGGGTTTGAACCCTGGACCATCACTACATCCGAACAACAGTCCAACTCACAAACCTCAAGACCAGGCAGTGTATACCAGATGAAAATAAATGTCCTTGAGGTTGAGGTTAGTGAATAATTTCTTTTTTAAATCCAGTTTAAAAAAATGTAATAAGTTATGTAGCCTTGAATATCTAACCACGAAAACTTTTAATCTGTGTATAGGAAGCAACTATGCTTACCATTCCACAGCAGATCAGGACAATAGCTGAGCCTTCCAGCACTCCAGCACATCCAATAATCCAAGGCATGCGTACAAAGTAGATAACTCCAACAATGTTCTGACAGCAGGGCAAGAACACTCCAAAAAATGTTCCCAAATTGGCTTTCTGTTAGAAACCAAGAAAATCTTTTTGACAGGAATGTAGGAAGGTAGCGATGATAGAGATATATGTTTGAATTGGTGTAAGACCAACATGTTCAAGTTATTTACACTGTTAAGTATTTGAAAACAGAGTAAGAGGAAAATATAAATGAGTTAAAAAAACATAACAATAAATATTTTTTCATCCGTAGGTAACTCTGTAAGTGTATAAAAACTTAAATTCCCCTTTCAGACCTTGTGGTCTATACTGATAATGCAAAGGTCTTCTGTTTCTGTGGCAACAGTTAACAAGTGTGTCATGTCTGTATGTGTATAATTGTGCATAAATTTTGTTTATTCTATTTCATGTTCAAAAAAAATTTGTTGTTTGTGTCACCACTTCAAAGTTGGTGTCATAGTGTAGAAACCCTATTTCAATATTGTGAATGTTATTTCTATATTGTGAATGTTATAACATTCACAACTCATGTTGCCCTAAGGTGAACACTTTTGACCTTAAGTGAACCAGGGTTAAGAGCAGTCAGTCAATATAGGGAGTAGGTAGCAAGCACTTGATAGAGTCACTTGATATAGTCAGTTGAGTTAGTTACTTGAAGGAGTTGGTTATAGACAGTTGAGAGAAAGAGTTGTTAGAGTTACTTAGTGGTAGACAGTTAATTCAAGGAGTAAGAATAGTTACTAAGTTATTATTATATTCGCCATATTTCTATAGAGGATTAATACTGATCATTCCTGAATTGAATTGTGTATCATATTCAATATGTGGTGTTATTGCTTATATTAAACTTATTATTTATGTCTGCTACATCAAGTGTCATTTCCTTATTCTGTGCAAGTGAAGTATGATCGCATTATAATATGAGCCCAATGTCACCACCACGCCTACATCGATAAACCAACAGTAATATCTCAGCATCAAAATATAACCACGGTGACAGTTTGGCTGGGGGGGAGGTGGGGTTGACACTGAAATCACTTACAGATCCTGTTTTCTTTCTATCCATATCCTGTGTAATGTTACTGTCCACTGTTTTTTTAACCACACCATGGATAGACTCAGCATTGCATTTGAGATCCTCCTACAAAATAAAAATCTATTTTTAAAAAAAGAGAATAGTCTTTTGTGAAATGTAACAAAAGAGTTTGAGAAAAAAAAAAAAACTGAATCAAAGTAAATCAATAGAATTTGCCTTCTACCTGATACAGGCTTAGAGCGTCTGCATTCATTTTGTGCATGTAACTCTTTTCAAACTCAGCTAGACTGACCTTGTCATCTAGAGTTTAAAACAAAACATTAATTTCAAACTTGTGATAGATTATACAAAATGGGGTTCATTCGTAGAACTAAAGAGATACATTATACAAAGTGGTGATCATTCTTAGAACTAAAGAAATACATTATACAAAACAGCCTTCATTCTTCGAACTAAAGAAATACATTTTACAAAGTGACGATCATTCTTATAACTAAAGATATAAAATTATACAAAGTGACAATCATTCTTAGAACTGGAAAGAAATACATTATACAAAGTGACAATCATTCTTAGAACTGGAAAGAAATACATTATACAAAGTGATGATCATTCTTAAAACTAAGGAAATACATTATACAAAGTGGCACTCATTCTTAGAACTAAGGAAATACATTATACAAAGTGGCACTCATTCTTAGAACTAAAGAAATACATTATACAAAGTGGCACTCATTCTTAGAACTAAAGAAATACATTATACAAAGTGGCGTTCATTCTTAGAACTAAAGAAATACATTATACAAAGTGGCACTCATTCTTAGAACTAAAGAAATACATTATACAAAGTGGCGCTCATTCTTAGAACTATAGAAAAACTGTGTGTGACGGAATCCGAAATAGTAATATTTCTCAATATTTGGAAGATTTGTGCTAGGACATAATAATCTTCACTCATAAAGAAGCACCTGAAATCAAGTCTTAAGTATTACATACACAAATATTGTTCATAATGCCTCTCATATTACAAACACGTAATATGGCATGCAGCACAAACAGACATCAACCCTTAATGTCAAAAGCCTAAATAAACATTAAAAGTAGCTTGTATGACAAGAGATAAATAATATTTGGTGCGTGGTGTCTGACTGGTAGAGGGCTTGGATTCTGAACCAAAAGGAACCTAGTTAAAATCCCTATTAAGATCAGGGCAGAAAAAGCACTTAGAAAAAATAATAAAGAGGCGAGACAAAAAAAAAAAAAAAGAAAAAAAAAAGGATTTTGGTCCATCCACCTGTTGATGCTGTTGCCTCAGACAAACGATGTTCTGTTGTTCTGCCCATGTCAGACATAGATTTCTTTAAGGCTGTCTCTAGTGTAGTCATGCTGGAAACCTGACAGAAAAAAAAAAAAAAGGTTAAGTGTTTGTCAAATATCTATACAACAGCTTTTCAAAACAAAATTCAAATTAATTTGAAAGAAAAGTGAGTAACCTTGTTAAATATTTTACATCCCAAAATATCTTTATTTATCATTTCTACTGGACACGCTTATGGGCTAACAAAAAATATCCCAATTTTCTACCACTCCCTTCTCACAGTTTCACTGACAGATAGTTAGAAATAACTATGAACTGTACATTTCAATGTAGAAGATATTTTCAGCTTTGGAAGGATTGTGAACAAAATCAAGAGATTTTCAGCAAGATAAGGAAAGTGAGCTAAATTAGAGATTTTCCACATGATAAGGATAGTGAGCTAAATCAAGAGATTTTATGCATAAGGATAGTGAGCTAAATAAGAGATTTTCCACATGATAAGGATAGTGAGCTAAATCAAGAGATTTTATGCATAAGGATAGTGAGCTAAATAAGAGATTTTCAGCATGATGAGTGAAACAGATATTGTTACAAATAAAAGCTTATATTTAGTAAAAACATTACAATCAAAACGATAATTCAAATATTTTTTTTTTTACAATTCCTCATATAGATTTGCAAACTTTTCATGGGTGGAAACTGGAGCCTGGACATTGGAAGGATAGTTTGAAAATGCCTCTAACCATTTTCCTAGAAATTCGACAATTTATGTATATCTTTTGAGGGGAAAAATACTTGCTATTTGACCAAACAATAACAACTGTGGTTTGATCATTATAATAACCCTAACCCTAACCCTAACCCTAACAACTGTGGTTTGATCATTATAATTATTATAACCCCTAACCCTAACCCTAACCCTAACCCTAACCCTAACAACTGTGGTTTGATCATTATAATTTTTCAAAATATAAGTATCTAAAAATTAAATTTGGCTATTTTGAACACATTTTAAGAGAGTATTCCATCAACGGACTTTTTTCTTTAAATTTAGTAAAGATGTGAATATATAAACATAAACATTTTGTGCACCCGGACTGTAATAGAAGAGCTTGATTGTGCATGCTCACTGGAAAGATTTCTTGCACTATTGAAGCATTACAAGAAATCAATAGAATGAGACATAGCAGACAACCTTCTGCTTCATAAAAGAGGCACATTATAAGAAATCAATAGGATGAGACATAGTAGACAATCTTCTGCTTCATAAAAGAGGCACATTACAAGAAAAATATTGGTCTAAGGATAATGACAGGAGCAATCAAAACAACACCCATAAGAGCTATGGAGGAAACCGCTGCCCTGATCTCTCTGGATGAAAGAAGAGAAATAAAAATCCTTTCCCAATTCACTAAATTGGAAACCATGGAGAGGCACCCACTCAGAACAAAAATTCACAAAACTGGCACCAAAAAACGTCTTAAAAGGACCAATTTCATACAGGAATCTCTAAACATAAAAAAGAAACACCAACTTGAAAAAATTACTCTGGAATCCTCGATACACTATAATGAATCTCCACCCTGGGACGAAAGCCCTCTTCCTACTATAAGGGACCATATTGAAAGCATAAAAAGAAAATCTGATTACAGACCAACAGAGCTCAAGAAAAGAGTGAACTGTTTTCTACATACCAATTATCCTAGCAATCAGTGGATCAGAGTTTACACGGATGGCTCAACCCATAAAGCCACCACAAATGGAGGAGCTGGAATACTTATTGAATGGCCAGATGGAGGAAAACTAGAAAAATCCATTGCAACTGGAGAGCTCTCTGACAGTCACAGAGCAGAAAGGGAAGCATTAGCACTAGCTGCTACCATCCTAGCAAATCATCCAAGTTCCCCACACAGTCAGATTGTCTTACTAACCGATGCAAAAACAACCCTTCAAAGCCTGCAAAACTCTGATTCCTCATATATTAAAAACCTCAAAACAGCACTTACACAGCTCAACAACAACAGCAAAAAAACTGTAATTCAATGGATACCAGCTCATATAGAACTAGAAGGAAATGAGAAGGCTGACACACTCGCCAAGAGTGGGAGAACTAACACACTAATAAACTCTGCACTCTATCCAGAAGAATTGAAGAAATTAATTGTAAATAAAATAAATGAGAAATGGACGAGCTCTCATCCAAATCACAAGAAAAATGACGCTTACTATAAGCTATCCCGACAAGACCAACGTCTAATCTTTCAACTCAGGACCGGACACAACAGAATGCGACAACACATGTACCGGAAGCTCAAAATTGGAACCAGTGAAATCTGCCCATGTGGAGAATCACCAGAGAATGCAGACCACGTCCTCCAAAACTGCTCTCTATAACAAGAGGCCCGTATAAGACATCGGCCCCAAATCACCCCAATAGAAAGGAAACTTTATGGAGAGCTCCCTGATCTGGAAACCACTGCGCAGTTCATCTCATGTATTGGTCTACTCATCTGAACACTCCAACATAACAATGAGAACGAAGAAGAAGAAGAGGCATTGTTTGAAAAAACAAACTTTTTTTAATGTTACTTGTTAATGTTGAATATTTTAACAAGCCTGTAAGAGCCACAAGCTTCCAGCATGTAATAAGAGTGTTATGCTATAGGGAACAAGACCACTAAGAGTGTCATTTGCTTCTGAAAAAGGGGCTAAATTATCAATTATAAGGCTGGACCAATAACTAATCAAGAAAACATCAAGAAACTGGAGCAGACACAAAATAGAGCAGTGAGATTCATAAAAAATGAATATTCACATTTGACTAGAGCAGTGATTCCCAAAGTGGTCTATATAGACCCCCAGGGGTCTATAAAGAGTTCCAAGGGGTCTATGAAAGTGAAAAAATATATTGGGGGGTCTATGAGATGTCCATGGGGGTCTATGAAAATGGATTTAATTTAAGCAGGTCATGACTTTATTTTTCACATCTCATCAATGTAATTACTTTCTACACTACTGTATGATTTGTACTTTAGTTAATCCTATCAATATTTATCCTGCTATTCAAAACAAAATTGTTATATTTAATTTTAATACTTATTTAAATAGCTTAATTTTTTCTACATGTAACAAAAAGAAAAATAGATTGTACAGCGTTGGTTATTTAAAATTGGGATTCATTTCTTCCTTGTCAAACATGCGGTTGCCTAAGTGACTTTTTATGACGATATGAAACTAATTGCGATGGAAGATCGATTGAGACGATGCCACCTTGATAAAAAGATAAATGTTTGAAAAACTTTCAAACTCTCAAACATAAAGTTCAGAATAAACCCTCAAAATCTGTCTTCAACATCATAAAGAGAAGATGGTGATTTTGTGAGCGTCTTACAAGATCTCTTTACTTATAGCCAAATACGGAAAACACTACAGATAAAACATTAATTTAACTAGCTGTTATAGTAGTTTTAAAAACTGTTTTACACAAACGTACATGTGATATTAATAAATGTATTTCTTTAAGCAACAATACAGTAAGTACAACGATGGTATGAGTTATATGTAATTCTTTGCAAACAACATATTCAGTTTGGGATCAGTGACCTCGCAGGCTCTGACTGGGTGTATTTTTCTTCGAGGTTGACCCAGACATGAAAGATGAAGAAATACACAAGAAACTGCTCTTTACAAAAACTTTTGCAGTGATACTTAAGGCCAATTGATTAATTAATTGATATTTATTGTTTGAAGAACTACTTCACAGAACAACAAATTCCTATATGAAACATAATATCTGTAGCAACGGATGATGAACCTGCAAAAAAACAACAACACACATTTCCAGTGTGTTTGGTGGTTTCAGTAATACATATCGATTGTTATTTTAATTGGTATAAATTTGAATTTAATAATAAAAAAGAAAGATCTCTCTAACTTAATAAATAGCTTGAAATTACTTATTTACTGTTTTACTCACTACAGCTAGAAATTACTTTTAAAAATTGGAGTTGGTGAGTTTGCTAAATTGCAGTACCGGTATAAGTTAAGCAGGGGGTCTACCGAAAACCAGAAAGCATGGCAAGGGGTCTACAAGACAAAAAAGTTTGGGAACCACTGGACTAGAGTAACACCTTTAGTAAAATCACTAAATTTAGAAAGCCTTCAGGATAGAAGACTTAAAAGTAAAGTAGCAATTATACATAAAACACTGAATCATAATCTTCAAATACAAAATCTAATACAATACTCAGAAAGACACAAAGATAAAAGGCACATTCCTCAATCCATATGCAAGGACAAATTTGTACAAATGCTCCTTCTTCCCTAGTGCTATTAGAGCATGGAATGGGTTGCCTAAGCTAGCCAGGAAAATGAGTGAATTAGCAGAATTTAGGTCATTGTTTAATATGCTTGACTAAATGCATGACGCGCAGGACGTAATCATCTTCTTTTTTGAAGTAACGTTTGTATTATGTAAGAAGGTCATTTGGTACGTGCTTCAAACTGTCATCCTTATAGACTTGAGTTCGAGCCTAGCTCACTGCCATCCTGCTGGAAAAATGAGCTAGAGCATAATAATCTTCATTTCTCAAGAAACTTATGAAAAATATATAACAAATACATTTTCAAATAAAAAATGTATCAAGTATAAGTAAATCTATATTGGATATTTAAAAAGACTTTGCTGCTGCTTACCTTTGTAAATTCAATAACTTTTCCTATAGTGTTCTTGAAAGAATCCATGATAAATTAATCTAGAACCTAGACCCTTGATTAGAAATGCTCTTTTGATTAGAAAAGATCTAACTTATTTTAAGGATCATAAAATACTTTCAATAACAATTTAACAGGATTTAATATCTAGTGACTAGTGAGTAAGACTTTCAGAAAGAACATGATTATAATATCTAAACTCTATACTGCAGATAATATCCTAGACATCTTAAGTCTAGATCAGTGTTTTCTAAAGTTTTTCCTTAACTTAAAGATTTATTTATGTGATAGTTTACTAGTTAAATTATTCAAGCAGTTCGTGGAACACCTACTGAGGCCTTGTGGAACACTAAGTAGGTTCTGTGGAACACAGTTTGAGAAACACTGGTCGAGATCTTAGATCTACTCATCTAGATTATTAGATTATATAATAATTATAATAATATAATAATGTAGACTAATATGATCTAGGTAACTAAATTGTCTAAATCTAGATCTTATTAATTTAATAATTGTATTTTTAATTACTAAATTAGAATTAAAATCAAGTCAAATTAAGAGAATGTAGACAATGCAGTACAAATATTAGGCTACATCTAGAATCTAGATCAATATTATTATACTTGAATATAATACCGAATATGTGAATATCATCATAATATTTGATTTAGAGTCTAAACCTAATAGACTGAATTAACTGAATAGTCAATACAATAGATGAATACTTATTTATTTTTTAGAAATACAACACTGACTGAATTTGAGAAAGTCTCTGATATGACAGTCTAAGTCTTGAGTCAATTGAGTGACTCTTCTTTTAGCTCTATGAACTCTATCATCTAATCTATGCCGCTATGATATGAGTATTATGAGTATTTTATTATGAGCTATGGCTATGGCTATGCCAGGCTATGGGAAATATTCTAGAGCTCTATTAAGTATTATACTGATTATACTCTATTGTCTCTATACTCTATGTCTATGTTGAATCTAGTCCGAAATCCAATTTTAGATTATGCTGCATAGGTCTATATCAAGAACAAGAGCCTAGTTTATTGTGACATTCATATTTAGAATAACTAATTAATATCTTCTTCTTCTTCTTATATAATACAGACGTTACTTCAAAAAAGAAGGTCTACTTCCAAATTAAATCTCGTTCAATAAAAACTTTTGTTGACACCATTTGCGCATGCCTGTCGTCAGAGGATTCTTTAAAAAGATATAAGAACGAAATTGTACAAAACAATTTTTTTTTTCCTGAATTGTTTTCTTCTTTGGGGTTGTTGTTTTTTTGTTGTTTTTTTTCCTACCTTACACTAGTCGACCGGCGGCGCAGCATATTTCGCAGGGCCGGCCTTAGCCGACTGCAAACTATGCGACCTAGTTGGGCCCCACACTTTCATAGAACCCGCACTAATTCTAGGTGTATAAATTATTAAATTAAACCACTTTATAACCTATAACAGATTTCCCGCGGCCTCCTGTGGATTTACCATGAAATCTCCTGAAATTGCAAAATATGCGAAAAAGTCCCGGAAATATCCGGAAATAGTTAAAATCTTTTGAAAACTCATACAAATCTCATGAAATATATACACATAAATTGTCATTTTGGGTGCCATTCAATATGGAAATCGCCAATCCTACGCGTGATAAATAAAAACGGCATTATGCATTGCCCGTAATTGTGTAATCTGGTGATTACAAGCTCAAACTAATGAAGAATTACTTAAGGTCAACAATTCTCGTAGATAGATTGAAACATTTGCTAATTCTGGCTATTGAGCGTGATCTATGTAGAAAATAAAATTTTCATGATATAGGCCTATGACTTCGCTACACGCAAGGCTCGTAAAGTAGTTCTGTACGTAGTAAAGAATGAATAAAATGCAAAGACGAATTTATTTTCTAATACAAACTTAAATTTCACTTATTATCCGGATCCCTACCCAAACTTGCCCCAGCGAAATCCGTTTCGCATAGAGCCCCACAACGGCTATTTAGTGACAGGTGAATACAGAGTAGTTTACGTGTTCTACTCCCCCCCCCCCCCCCTCTCTCTTTTTTCTCGCCGCTAAAACTACGTGGGGTAGAAATAAAAAAACGAGTGATCTTTCCATGACTTTTTCGTCACAACGGTTAATTAAGTGCGGCCCTTCTATTTTGTGACGGGTGAATACTACTTGTTATCCCCCCGCTCTTTTTTTTTTAGTAGGGTTACTCTAGTCCGACTCAAGTAATAGGCCTACTAATTTAATCTGAACACATTTTCAGAATTAATGTAATAGCCTACATCCGTTTACAACGCTGCAGGCTTCATCTTTTTAGGACCTACTCCCGGTCTACACACTTAGGGATTAAAAACCAACATAAGGCCTATAATTCTTGTAAAGAAATAAAATCCACTGTATACATGTGTAGGCTACAGTTATCGATACATTAGCAAACTTAACAATTAATATGAGGACAAGTAGACTAGGCATAGAATTGGATGTCCATCATAATAATATATTATAATGTATGGGTCGTATTGCATAGAAATGCCTGGGCCGATTATGACACCCAGTCCGCCCCTGCCCAGGATTTATCGAGACGACATGGCTGCCTGGTCGTGCGGTTTGCGCGCTGGACTGTCGTTCGGATTTATCGACGATCGAGGGTTCAAACCCTGCCCGCTCCCATCCCCCGTCGTCCTGCGGGAGGTTTGGACTAGGAAGTAAACTATCTTCAACTCTGAAGGAACATCCGAAACATGTAAAACATTTTACAAAACAAGACAGCCCAAAGGCCAAACGGCATATAGACTGAAGACCAAGTTATATATAATATAACGTGTGACCAGGCATCCTGGAAATCATAAATTTCTATGTTTGCTACATACAGTGCTGGATTTAGCTATAAGCAACACAAGCTATAGACCTACCTTAGGGCCACCACTTGCTTGGTAGCCACCCCAAAAAAAAAATGTTTTCCTTCTTGATCTATGGATATCTAAGGATATTTTCAATAATTTTTAAGAAAACGCTTAAATAGCTTATTAGGCTTAAGGTCTCATCAAGTCTAAATTCGGTCCTAACCACATGACTTAAACTCATAGACCTATTTCTATTACATCTGGTAAGTGATTGATGAGTTGGTCTTGGTTTGCGATTAATGATTCTGTGCTTCCTTTGCGTTGCTGTAGACCTATTCAAATGTATGAGATTGAGAGATTTTTGTTTTCCATTCGCATAACTCCCTAAACAAATAGTCTTTATGGTAATGATTTATCTTAATGATTTTAAAATATAGTAGGCCTACTCTGTACTACCGGTGGACTTCAAACCAATCCAAGTGGTACGGTAGGCCCAGCGCTGTAGTACAGCTTGGCTTATGGTATCAACTACTATCAACCCCTCCCTCTTCCTGTTATGGAGTGTGTAAAAGTTTAACAATATTTAAGTTCCACTTGAGATATATATCTAATAGTAGTGAATGGAAATAATATTTTTTCAACAAAATCTAACTCATAACAAAAACACCTCTTTACTCTTTCAAGTCGCTGGGTCATCTATAGTCCAACTAACAAACAGGTGACTGCTTAACATATATTATGACAGACCGTATCGAGGTTTCATCATTCTACAAGACCAAAAACTAATGCGCCCTTTCTTCATATTTACCTTGGAAACACACACACACACTACGATTCTTCTACTTCTTATATGATACAGACGTTGCCCAGGCAACCCATTCCATGCTCTAATAGCGCTAGGGTAGAAGGAGCTTTTGTACAAATTTGACCTAGCATATGGAACGAGGAATGTGCCTTTATCTTTGTGTCTTTCTGAGTATTTTATTAAATTTTGTTTTTGTATTTGGAGATTATGGTTCATTGTTTTATGTATAATTGCTACTTTACTTATAAGTCTTATATCATGAAGGCTTTCTAAATTTAGTGATTTTACTAAAGGTGTTAGTCTAGTCCAGGGGTTCTCAACCTGTGGATCGCGACCCCCTTGTGGGTCGATTGACGATTTGCCAGGGGTCGCCAAAGGCCATTGAAAAAATTGATTGTTTTTGTCTACTCTTCTATTGCTGTGTGTTTGTGCTGGGGGGGGGGGTCACGGCAGAGTGGGGGATTGTAAAAAGGGGTTGCCGAGCATAAAAGGTTGAGAACCGCTGCTCTAGTCAAATGTGAATCTGACGACAACTAATATAATAATTTTTTTTTTCATTCGTTTTACATGTATACAATTCCATTTTTGTAAAAATCATAACTAAAGTTGGCATCATCACCTCATCTTTGAAAATGAATTAGCCACCTTCTTCTATACTTTAGTCTGTTGAACCGTTTGGGCACCACACACGATTTATTGAACGTCTTTCTCCATTCCTCTCTCTTTTTCCATGGATAGAATTTCTTTCAATGACAGGCTTGCCCATGCTTTTATATTGTCTTCACATCGCTGCAACCAATTTGGACTAGCCACGACATTGGACTCGAGACAAAAATACACCTTCTTAACACAATCGTCATTCCATTCCAACAGCTACATATGTATGTGAGAGAAAGAGGTCATTCTGTCAAAATTGAGAAAAGACTAAATGTGGCTCAACAAAAATGGCTGAGACGGATTTTGGGAGTCAGTTCCACAGATCGGGTCTCAAACAAGGAAAGCCTATGCCGAACTGGGAGTCAAACACTTAGTGAGGTTTGCGGGACATGTTCTACGACAAAATGAATTACGCACAACAAGAGTTCCGATAACATGGAAGCCAATACGAGGAAAGCGCAAACAAGGACGTCCTCGTATTACTTGGCGACACATCTTCATGGAGGACCTCAGAACAATGGACACCAGGTGGGAGGAGGCTTCAGACATTGCCAATGACAGATCCAATGCGTCGAACGGCGCGGGAGGACCTAAGTCTAAGTAAGTCAGTCCCATCGCTTTCTTTCTCTACTTTTTTCTTTGCGAGCCCTGAAGACCATGTGATGTGGTTAGAGAGTTTAAGCTTGCTTTTTTTTTTTACAGCAGTTAGCAAGTCATCGTGGGGTCTAATTGCTGTATTAATCCTAACCCTAACCTCTGTTTCTAATCTATTCATTTGTGATGCTGTCATCAACAAGCTTTATTTGTTCAAAATTACACAGCAGTCATCTTCGAGTTCACAGGAAATGAGAAATGTGCTCATCTTCGATTACGAAGGAGGATATATATATATATATATATATATATAATCTTCGGACTCGAAGACAAGCCTTATATATATTATATTATTATTATAGCTTTTATATAGCGCTACTTTCATGCTTATAGAGCGCTTTGGTCCAATCTCATTTGTGGACCAGTGGGAGGGGGTATCTAGGAGTTGGTTTTCCGTGCTGCCTGTAGGCGTTCAGTAACTCAGTAAACGCAACTCTGCCCGAGTCGGGTGTAGAACATCGAGCCCCCCTTCTATGTAGCCAAGACAAGCGCACTTAGCACCTCGACCACGCTTCCCACCGCGTTCAATTTTATACATATAAGTACAATCTGCATTAGTGCTATCAATGGAAAGTTTGTGTTTTAGAAAAAAAGCAACAACTCATACATGGGGGAAAAAAACTATAAATTGCCAACTTTTTGGTGTATCCGGTGTACAAAGTAACGGAAGCGTTGATAAGCTATTTTTTTTTTTTTTTTTTAAAGGTAGGCTTATATATTCCAGAGACCTATAGTGTAGTGTTAAAAGCGCCTCAAGACCAGTCTAGATATAATATATATATGTCTGTGGTAAGCGCTGAGGCCCATGTTTTCTCACTGTCCATAGCTTTCTTGGTCACCGTCTCTCTCCAACTAATGCGGTCTAGGGCTATATCTTCCCAACGGTCAGTATCAATGTTCACTGATTTTAAATCCCGCCTTATCACATTCACGTAACGGAGGTATGGGCGACCAGTTTTTCTTGAGCCAGATGCAAGTTGCCCGTACAGAATGATTTTTTGGGATACGATTGTCCTCCATCCGGTGAACATGTCCGAGCCAGCGCAGGCGGCGTAGCCTGAGGACTGTAAAGATGCTGGAAAGGCCCGTTCTCGCGAGGATCTCGATATTACACACTCTTTCTTTCCATGTTATTTTTAAGATCCTTCGAATGCAGCGCAAGTGGAATGAGTTCAATTTTCTCTCTTGCTTTGTGTAGGTAGTCCACGACTCATTGCCCTACTATAAGAACGCATGCCTTGTAGACCTCTGTGGTATATGCTCATTTTTGGTGCAAATTTTTAGAAGACAGAATCAAATATTCAGAGTTATTCCATTGGTAACAAAAAATATTTCACCATGAAGGAAGCAAGTTTTCACTCTTTTGACAGTATTGCAAACCGAGTGACATGGCCTATTTATTTTTTAACTTACTCTTGCGTTGTAACACCGCCTACAACAGAACCTATATAAAAAAAAAACTTAAAAAAAAAAATCAGCGTGTGGATCAAAGGTTTAATGTTTGTACAAATAAAAGAGGAGGTCCTGGTTTAAGCATTCCACTTGACAGTCACTATCAAAGAAAAAAAATGTGATGATAGTATACAGATGTAGGGAGCGTGGCGGCATCATTTAACTCTTGGGGGTCGAATCTCGGTGAAGACTGGGGATTTTGAATTTCGTGATTTAAAAGGTGCCCTCGGAGTCCACCTAACTCTAATGGGTACCGGTACCCGACTAAAGCTGGGGAAAGTTAAGGCGGTTAGTCTTTGTGCAGGCCACATGACACCCATGTTGACCAGTGGCCAAACAGATGACCCTAAAATCATCTGCCCTATAGTAGTATATAGATATAATGCTGTTCAGACTATTCACAGGGGCGTTGACAATGGTCATTCCTCCTCCCACGCTTTTAAAAGCCAAACTGTATAACATGGTAAGACAAGTTTTCTTTTTGCTAGCAGTATTACAAATGAGAAAATCCAAAAATGAGATTAAAATGCCCCCATGATGACCTTCGGACATTTGTAAATGATCGTGAAAAGTAAGGCCTACCAGGGAGAAAAAAAAAAGATGTAGATAAAATAATTGACGGGCCTGTCATTGCAACTTGCAAATGAGAAATGGAGATATTCCCCAGTTTAACATCAGTCTATAAGGCTTAAAGGGCAAGGGAAATGAAGGTCTACATTTTTTATTCACTTGGCTGGGAGCTATTTTTTTGTATAAATTTAGAAAATGAAAAGATTTTAAAAAAAAATAAAACTAACATATGAAAGATAAAAGTTGTTATTATTTTGTGTGATGTCTTTTGTGTCAGTTCGCCATATTAAATTCTCAAAAGCTAGTTAGGATGAAAGTTCAATTCATTTAGAACACATCATTTCTTAGCATGTCTACATGCACACTGTCAGTCATCTGTTGCCTGTACCATTTGATGTCTTAGACAACCCTGAGTCACCATCATATTACTTTCTACTAAATTTTATCAGGTGCAGACCAAATTGTTATCCTCATTGTGTCACCACCTGAGTTTTGTGCTGTCTTTTGTCTTGAATTGAATCTCTTTTCTTCATATGTTGCCTTCCCATCCCTTTCTCTGCCTCCTATTATTCGTGGTACTGTTCCCTGAAGGAAGGTTTTTTGCTAGCCCAGAGAATCTTGTGATATGGCCATAATAAAGTTTTAAAATACTCAGTATTGCAAAGTTAGAGCTATTTAAAAATAAAATGTACAAACAAGAATTAAATGCAAATAAAACATTTATTATACATTTCATCTATAAACACACACACAATTAGAAACTGTATCCCAAATCTAAGGTCAGGGGAAGCTTATAATACAAAGGGAATAAATGAGAGCTTTGAACCTAACAACACTTCCGCACAAGTGGTCATTAGGTCAAGGCCACATTTAAGGTCAAGGCAAACTGCCACAAGCATCTAAGATCAATTGCACATAGAAAATAAAACTATTCTGAGGGATGAGTAGATGTAGCAGACTGAAGTGCTCAACAGCATGCATGCCTCCTAAGGCTTTGTCCAGTTGACCAGAGTACAAAGTCCAGTTCAGATAATCCAGAGTACCCAGAGTACAAAGTGATCTTAGATACCCAGGCACAACAAGCAAACAATACAAAACATCAAATGTACATATTTTGATCCACACCATCAATGACCAAGTGATAATATTAAAATGAATGAAAATAAAGAAGAGGGAAAAAAAAATATCTCAATGCACATGTCTGCATGAATGAATAAAATATCCAGAGTCTACATTTAAAATCAAGTCCTTTCCCTGTACAAAGTATGTACACATCCCCTGTACACAGCCAACATAGATGCATTGTTCAACTTTTATACAAAACCTAAAAATATTTAACAGTTCAATGGGGTGCTGTGGCTTAAAATAGATTTTAATCTCCTGAACATGGAATCAAGTTAAAAACCAGGTGGATAAAATCCTGTAGGAATACATCACGGGTTGACTACTGTCAGGCTAAAAAAAAAACAGGGTCAGACTTTAAAATTCCCAATGTACAGTATAGAATGCACACAAGTCCAGAGTGACTGAACACCAGTAGGAATATCTAATCCACTTGAGTTTCTTCTCGTTGCATGTTTTGCTGCGGAGCTTGCTGCCTCTGTTGGTAACAAGAGCGTGCTACATTTTCAAAGAGCCTGAAACATTTTCATAAAAATACTATACGACTTTTATAGTGGTCAGTGTCTTAGGATGAACAAAGAAAGCCTTGTCATATATTGAACCCAAGGAGACTCACTTGTTTAGTTCAGTATAAATATCCAAGGTTCTATATAATACTAAACAAATAAAACCTCGTCTTATATTGAAGCTAATGATAAGTCGCTCCTTTGGTTCAATATAAATATCCAAGGTTCTTTATAACTAACAGGTTGAACTGTACAATGTTACAAGATCTAATTCACCTGTGACCTAACTATGACCCTAAAACAAAAGCAAAGGATAAACAAGGATAAACAAAATAACGGTATTAGTTTACGTGACAAGAAACGCTACATCAGGTTTCTCTTATATTTTAAGAATATGCAGGAAAAAAATGCAGATTACAAATATGTAATTTGATTTCCTCGGAGATAAATAGTTTTTAAATTATAAATTTTTAAGTTTTCTTATTACCATATATTGTCATTGGAAATACGCAATTTTGGTTTTAAGGCTTAATACTAGACTATCTCCCTTAAATTACTTGCCGCCAACATTTTCTGTTGCTGTTTTATCTTTCTTTCTAGCAGCTATTAGATCTAATATTAAAATTCATTTAAAATTATAGCATAAGAACAAAAAAAAGTTATTGAAAAAATGAAGAAACAACTTTATCAATTTATTATTAACATTTTTTATAGACCTTCATTTCAGTAAATACACTTAAAAATTCATAAGTTGACAGCATAAGAACAAAAATCTCTTTAAATGAAAGTTTAATATAGATAAGGGAGATAAATATGCTTAAAAACAACATGGTGGTCAGTAAAGGTATCTGGGCATCTAAACTATTACCAAAATAACTTACCCCAAAAAGCCAGGCGGATGTTAATATGTACTTACTTTTCAATTTCTGGTGCACAACGAACAAACTCATGTTCCCAGAACTTGTAGGAGGGGTTTTTGATGAGCTCAATAAAAGTGATGAGAAGTCCCCATGGGTGAGGACGATTCACTATCAATCTCTCCAAAAGAACTCTGTAACAATCGACGAGTTTGAATGAATAGGTGCTGAGAACATTTAGTATTGCTAAATCTGGGACATTTTCATATTATAAAGTAACACTAGACCAGAACACACATTTTTAATGAGTATCTCATTTAATGTTACTTTATTTATTATTTATTTTGGATGAAAAACACTGATGTGGTATTCTGTTAGAAAGTCAACATTTATCATTATACAATCATTCAAAAGAACAATGACTGATTTCAGCTGCAGGTTGAGTGTCTACATTTAGTATTCACTGCACATTTGTTCATTATGTGCATAATAAAATTTAATATATATTTATATAAATCTATATTTAGCACAACTTTGTGCTAATAAAGAAGATACTAAAGCTGTTTCCAAGCTAAAATCATTGTTTTAGTATGAATATATGTAATGTTTCTTGTATCCATTCAATAATCTAAGAGTAATATTGACTAGGAATAGCTTTTGGAGAATTTTTATGCTTTGTACAACACATTAGATCACTTCTTAACCAACAGACCAGGATAAGTAGTTGATTATGATATTATCCCTGGTCTATCAGACCATGAGATCATAAAAATACAGTCAGATAAAAGCAGTAGCCAATTCAAAACCCAAAAGAAAAATCTTACTCTGGAATAAATGTAACCTAGCACAACTACACCAAGCTGCATTAAACTTTCAACAAACATTCTTATTAGAAAAAGACATTAACCAACCAGTCGATGACCTCTGGAATTTCATTAAAAACCATCTTAAAAGCATTATAGAAAATCATATACCAACTAAAAATACATCAAACAAAATAAATAAATGCTGGTTTAATAATAGACTAAAGAAGCTTTGTAAACAGAAGGAAAACCTATATAGAAAATTTAAAGAAACTAAGGCAGAAAGAGTTTACAAAAAGTATATAAAAATTAAACACTTAACCCAAAAAGTAAGCAGACAGCTGCAGAGTGAATACATAAACAATGTAATATCTAAAGATAACAACAAAAACCTATGGTCATACATTAAGTCTAAGAAAATGGAAACAACAGGCATAGCGCCATTAAAAGATGAACATAACATAATACAAAATGATAATGAAACTAAAGCAAACATCCTAAACAAATACTTTGCATCAGCATTCTCAGCCCCAGGAGACAAAGACATATTACTGAATTTGAACCAAGTAGACAACATAGAAGATAAAGTAGTACAAGAAAATGGAATTAAAAAACTATTAGCCAACACCAAACTAAATAAAGCGTCTGGACCTGAGGGTATTCTAGCTAGATTACTCAAAGAACTAAGCAATGAGCTAGCCCCAGTGTTCAAAATACTCTTTCAGGCTTCACTTAACCAGGGCAGAGTACCAAAGGACTGGAAAGAAGCTAATGTCACCCCCCTATTTAAAAAAGGAGAAAAATCTGACCCAGGAAACTACAGACCAGTATCACCAGCATCACATGTAAAATCCTAGAACATATAATATGTAGCAACATCATAAACCACTTAGACAAACAAAATGTCCTCACACCACACCAACATGGCTTTAGGAAATATAGATCATGTGAAACACAACTAATAGGACTAATTGATGATTTTTTTAAAGGTTTAGATAATAGTGAACAAATAGATGCTATCTTACTAGATTTTTCTAAGGCTTTTGACAAAGTTCACCACCATAGTTTGCTTAAAAAATTAAAATATTTTGGCATTAATGGTCCACTGCATCAGTGGATTAAAGATTTTCTGATAGGGAGAGAACAAACTGTAATAATAAATGGCTCTAAATCAACACCGATAACAGTAAACTCAGGTGTACCTCAAGGAAGTCTTGGGTCCACTACTATTTTTAATTTACATAAATGATTTACCAAACTGCATTACTTCAGGAACAAAAGTCAGATTATTTGCAGACGATTGCATAATGTATAGAACAATAAAAACAACACAAGACACAGATATTTTACAAAGAGAATTTGATGAATTACAGAAATGGGAATCAAATTGGAGCATGTCTTTCCACCCAAAAAAATGTCAGTTGTTAAGAGTAACAAAAAAACTAAAACAAATTAATTCCACTTATCTTATTCATGGCAAACCAGTAACACAGACTAAAAACGCAAAATACCTAGGTGTTATAATAAATGAAAAACTGTCATGGAATCCACATATTGATGAAACTATAAAAAAATCCAACAAAGCATTAGGATTTATTAAAAGAAATTTCTATAAATCAAATAAGAACATAAAACTAAAATGTTATTTAACCTTGGTTAGGCCAATAATAGAATATGCATCCTCTGTTTGGGACCCCTCAACTCAAGAAAACATTAAGAAACTGGAACAGACACAAAACAGAGCAGTGAGATTCATAACAAATGAATATTCACATTTGACTAGAGTAACACCTATAGTAAAATCACTAAATTTAGAAAGCCTTCAGGACAGAAAACTCAAAAGTAAAGTAGCAATTATACATAAAACACTGAACCATAATCTTCAAATACAAAAAAAAAATTTAATAAAATACTCTGAAAGACACAAAGATAAAGGCATATTCCTCGTCCCATATGCTAGGACAAATTTGTACAAATACTCCTTCTTCCCTAGTGCTATAAGAGCATGGAATGGGTTGCCTGAGCTAGCCAGGAAAACCAGTGACTTGGCAGAATTTAAGTCATTGGTTAATATGCATGACACGTAGGACGTAATCATCTTCTTTTTTGAAGTAACGTCTGTATTATATAAGATAAGATAAAAAAAATTTTTTGTTAATACTACCAAGCTCTGTATCTGCGTTGAACTTAATTATTGATCAGTGCTCAATTTGAGCTTTAAGAGAAAAAAAAGAAACACTAAATTGTTCTTCCTGATTTCCAATCTTACTATGGTCCATCATCCAATTTCACTTGACTTAATGGAGAGTCCATTTAAAAGTGTTTTTTTTTCACCAGACAAAACAATAAACATTTAAAAATATTGTAGATATATTGTTTGAATAATTCCTCCCTCCCCCTTTTAATCTACATAGTGGTAAGCATGTATGTTTTCAAAACTAATGTCCAACCTGGTTATCTGCTCCTGGATAGTCTGATCATTAGCCTGTCTGAAGAGATATAGGAGAGCACAACTGAAATAGTGGGTGTGGCTATTGGGATATCTCAGCTGGTTAGCAATAGCAGTCAGAAACAGATAGCGACCTGTAGAAATTAGATACACAATAACATCCTATTCACAAATAATACTCATATGCAATCCATTCCAGACATATTGGAATAATGTCAACTTGTGACTTTAAGCTGCACACAAAAAAATTCTACACATTTGCTGCAACTAATTTTCCCAAGACTTCTTACCTTCAGTATCCAAATTGACAGCTAAATTCTGGAATATGTCCATATGAGAACTTGGGGCAATGGTGCTCATGCTGACTCCCTTGGTCAGTAACAGTGGGATTGCCTGAGTTCCCACATATAAGACTAAGGCATTGATCAGTGGGATGTCATAGCGGCAACCTTGGGGATTGGCCTAGTTACAAAAATAAATAAATCAAATTCATTCTAACACTAGTCCTCAGTTCTGCTACAAACTACTGAATTCAAAATTTTAAAAACTCTATTTACCTGCAAATTGCTTTTCAATTCAGACAAGAAAGTTATTGGTGAACGGCTCTTCAAATAAGAGTCCAGATCCTAAAAAAAATATAAAAATAACATGAATGTAATACTTTTGCTAGAAGGATTTTTTTTTTTGTTGGGGGAAAGCGTGGGTGGTAAATTTGCGAGTGCTTTTTAGAAAGAATAGTTTTATGTAAGTAGAGTTTATAGAAATCCATTATGTTACTTTGGATTTTGAGATAATAATATTATCAGATGGGATCTAGATCATTACACTATTTTACATGTGATCAGTATTTTACAAAAGTGCTGTATTGTTAGCACATTTAATAACTGTCAAAATTATCTCAGTCCATTACTGAAAGTGAAATACCTTTTTGAAAGTAGCTGGCTGAATCAAAGAAACAATATTGGTGAGAATCCTTGGAGCTCTGTTAATGTCTGGCAGGTGCTCCACTACAAGATTGACTGTGAAGGGATCTGGCAGCCTCATGGTGCGTGGGAAAGCACTAAGTATGAGGTTACGCATTTGTATACAGTTAGGTGGTATGACATCACAGAAGGTATAGTGGTAGTCACACAGGAACTCTGGGAAGTCATGAAGCAGCACCAGCAAAACTCTCAATGTTCCCTGTATACAATGAATTAGGCCATAATGTGGTAGATTATGTCAAATTGAGCCTATACTTAATAACAGACCTGAGCTGTAAGGTGAAGGCATTCAGTTACACTAGATCAGTTACAGTATCAATTTAGTAGTCCAACAACTAAACCTCGCAAGTATCCATCCATTTCTAATTATCTTTTATATATTTTTAGAATGCGTACATTAACTTGCAATGAAATCAAGTTTCATTAATTTGTCAGTAATGTCATACATAGGCTTAGTCACTCTAATGATACCTTGTATAGCAACTGCATTGGTTTGGTCATCTCTGCATTTCTTAAGAAAGGTCCCAGAAATTTGAACAAGTCCACAAGCAACTGAGCATAGAATCCCCAGCCCTTAATTATTGGAATACAAAAATGTGCATTTAAATAAAATGATCAACAATTTATTCGGAACTAATGTTCACACCATAGAAGCTATGTAATAAAATAAATTTTAAAAAGGTACAAAAGAATGAGAACATGTTCAACCTTCTGGTGTGGAGTAAGCGCCAACAATCTTCCAATAAACACTCTATGAGATATCAGTTCTAGCCAGGCATAAGCAAACCCTGGAGCTTTAGCAGGACGCAGGATGTGAAACACATGACTGTTAAAGAAAAACGTAACAACAGTCTACAAATATACCAATAGTTCAGCAGTGATATCTGATGCTAACTAGATCCACATTAACAACATAAAAGTGATAGGCTTCTTAGGATACACTCATGACCTGTCTTCAATGACAACAGCTTTTCTTCATGACATGCATCGGTCAATATAGAAACAAACAAAAGCAGAGCCATTGTTTCTGCAAATATTTGCTCCATTATTTTAAAAAATTCCTTTAGTGTACCACATCTTTCATGTTGACAACCTCTACTTTTGATAGCGAGACTGATCTAACTTTAAATTTTCACAGTTCTAATTAGAAAACCTTTACTTACGTAATGAGACACTGATCTACTTAAAACCATAATAAAACCTAGTCTAATATAGACCTTACCAGAAAGCAGTGAGGACTTGAAAGTTAATTGCTTCCAATATTGGCTCCGGAGCATTGAGTTCAATGAAGAGCATGATGAAGATCCTGTGGTACGGGAGCTGCTGGAACTCAGTGTAGCGTACTTCATGGTCCTGAAGCAGCACTCCCGCCATTATGCCCAACACCTGTATAATAGGATCTTTGCCATCAAGCCATTTAGCAAAGTACTACAGACATAATTAAAGAAGTTCTTCAGTAAACATTCTCAAATGGAGTCAACATTGAAGTTGTACGGTCCACATTGAGGTAAATGTAGCTACCACATTCAGGTAAATGGAATCAACATTTACATCCAATGTTTACTGAAGCAAAAATGTACAAACTAAAAATCTTAGCTTGTATTAATCCAATAACTACTGAAGTGATGGAAAGCACTGTATAGGATTGACATTAGGAAGTTAGCAGCAGTTGTTTAACTTCCAAGTTAGAAGAATTCATCAAGTATAAGAATGTGAACAACTGTTTAAGCCATCAACTTTTTTTTTTTCTCTAAAAATTTTTGAAACAAAAGTGCTCATACCACAGTACATAGGCCTACCCAGGAAATTGAGTAATTTAAGCCTGTTTTTATTCTAATGATATTTAAAGTACATATATTTTAAACTAGACATTTTTATATATTTTTTTAAAGTTATTTAATTTATTTTATGTATAAAATTATTATTTTTATGGAAAGAATTTTTTTAAGTATAGCCACCTCTCTTTGTTAAGAAGTTTAAGGGTAGAATTTCAAAGAGGAAATAGGTGTTAATGGGTTAACAAGAAATAATTTAACTCTAAATTCCAATGTAAACCTTAGTGTTTAAAGTGGCCTGAACTATGGATAAACAAGAGAACTAAAACTGAAGAATGCAACACAACACTTTACCTTGTTCAGTAAATTGATTTTTGTCACAGTATTTGTTTCTCCAGAATGTTTCACCAACAGAGCTATCAGCCGCACAAAGGCATCCAGTGTATGAAAACACTTTGCTCGAATCATAGTGGTGGACTGGCCCGGTTCACTCAGAGCTCTATAGCACAAGTCTACACACATCTCGGTGCACAGGCGAAAGAAACGAGTTATTAGATCATCTGTCTTCAGAATCCCTTGAGTGTGCATCTACAGATTATACACACAAAATTTAAATAATTTTTTTTAAGTAGGCAAGATCAAAACAGAACCTGTACTATTCAAAGTTTTTAATACAAAATATAAATGGCAAGAAAAAATAAATAACAGATTCATTGATATATATTTACAGACTGCATCTAGCAGCTTTTTTAAAACACAAAACACCTAAAACTGTAGTGTTTGTGTCGAGATTGGACTACACTCAATTGATGGTTTAAGAATCAGAGGAAATTATTAGAAAAGAAGCATACTATATCAAGACTCTGACCCCAAAACCCTCCTATAAAAAAAAAACTATAAGGAGAACTGCCACATCTGGAAACCACCGTGCGGTTCATCTCAGACATAGGATTACTGATCTGAACCTTCTGACATGTAAAACATGATTTCAAACAAAATTAAAACTGATCTACAAAAAGAAATATATTTCCAAGAAACAAACAAAACTAGATCAGTGAAAAGTTAAGAAACTCCTAAGTGTGACTTGTACACACAACATTTATCATAGATAAATAGAAAATAAAAACATAACTAAATTACAACAGAAATGTATAAAAAAAAAAACAGAAGGATAACAAAACAAGTCAATATAAATTTAAAAAATAAATATAAAGTATATTCACCTGTTGGACAAACGCATTAAATGCCTTGAAACTGTCTCGTCCAGCTTGAGGAGAGTGGTACATGTTGACCCATTCCCTTAGCAAATACTCTGTTTTCTCATGAAGACCAGCTGGGTCATCAAATTCCCTAGCCTGTGTGATGCCTGTCTGCATCATGGAGGTCACACTGCCATGAACACGGTCTATTAGACTTGAAGAGTCAGCAGAAGTGTTGGTAACCCGCAGCGACTCAATGAGTGCAGGCAAACTCTCTGGTTGAGTCTGACGTGAGCGGGAGCCAATCATACTTAGAGCTTCTATGCTGTTGGTAAAGTCCGACTGAAATATGACACAGTATGCAATACATTTGTACAACCATACAATACATACTTATTTGTTGACAAAATCTTATCTTGTAAATTTGGCATGCCTAAAAATTAGAAGATAATTATGTTGCATGCATATCTGTGTTATTCATGTCAATTAGAGACTTAATGGTTAATGGATGGTTTTCCTGGCTGATTCAGACCAACCATTTCATGCTCTCATGGCACAAGGGAAGAAGTAGTATAAAACTATCACCTGTTCTAATTCAGTTAACTAACCTCAGAGAAAATCTGTTGTGGTGCTCTTGACTTGTCATCAACACAGAGTCGCTGCATTAATTGTGTGGTGAAATTGATCCCAATCTGATTCAGTCCGTTCTCCATTAAAGAGGCAAGATACAAATCATACTGAGGCATCATTACAAAGCCATTACGTATCAGCAACTCAACCACATCCAGATTGTAGCGATTATCTTCTCTACTTTGCATCAAACATCTAGATCACAAAATTATTGTGGGGGCTGTTAAATTCTAGATTCATCATTAGTACAAAAGCACAGATAAATTTTACTCAAGCACACTTACTCATAATATATTATAAATGTAAAATGTCTCAAATGTACCTGGTAACTTCTTTACTGACCCAAGGCATACCAAAAGCTCTATGTTCTGCAAAAGTCTTCAAAACTAACAAATGGCATTCTCTAAATCTCAGCAGTGTTTCACCATCTGCCATTGTAGTTAAAGTATACTGTTCAGATAGTCCTTCAATAGCCTTAAAAAAAATAAATTTTTTTTTGCTACATTGAAGCTTACCACCACAAAAGTGTGTCTAGATTTCTTAAGATTACGTTGACAATGCAAAAGTTTTCTATTTACCTTCTGCACCAGCTGAGTAGCAGTATTCTTGTCTAAAGTATTACGGGCTACATTAATAGCCTGCATCAACTGCTGGAGGTGTGGAATAAATACAGCAGGGTTGGCCATCATGTGCATGTGGTTGTCTATCTCCTGGACCATTTTCTCATACAAATGGCTCAATTCTTCTTGACTGCTCATCTAGCCAACACACACACACACAGATAAAATCAGTTAACAATATGACAACTCTTATACACAAAATAAATAAAGACAATCATATCTGGCATTTTCATAGTCCCTTAATTCTGCTTCTAACTATAGTGCACTTCCATAATAATACAATTTTTAATCTTGGGAGGCCAAAAGATGAAAGCAAAAATAGGGCCATCCACATTAACATGGCTCACACCTTCTTAGAAGATCTAAAATCTGTAGGCACTAACTAAAAAGAGGATGTTGAAGTCGCTTGTGACCAATCTCTATTGAAAAAAAAAAGATCTTTCTGTCGCATGCGCCAGACGGTGAGGGGAAGATAAGTCCAAGTCGTTAAAATCAATTTGATTCTTGTGCTTGAATTGTGTCACCACCTCAGTCTTCTTCTTCTTCTAGCCAGCTTTATTGCTGCTGAGCTGTGAGCTCTTTCGCAGACTAAGCCAAGGAAAAAAAAGTGTGCTGTTCTCTTCAGTTGTTCAGCACTGCCGTAAAGGCTGTTGGTTATGTTGGGCTGTAGTGGAAGTAGGGTCTGCCTAAGGTGGATTAGCGAGGGGCATTCAAAGAGGATATGGTTTACGGTTTCCAAGGGGTGGCGCAGTGTCTGCAAAGGGGGAGTTGTGTGGAGTTTATTTTGTTCAGGTGGTAATTTAATAGTGGTGTGTGCCCTGTTCTTAGTTGGAAAATTGTAGATTGTTCTTTACGGGGGAGGAAGTTAATACTGTCCAGTTTGTTAGGCGTAGTCATTTCTTTGTACATGTCTCTGCCGTGTTTCCTGATACCCATTGGTTGAGCCACTCTTTGTGATTGTTGACTAACATTGACCTTAGGGTGAGGTAGTTAACAGGTCTATCTGCTTGTTCCATAGATGAACCTGCCTTTGATAGCTTATCTGCCTTTTCATTTCCCAGGATGCCAATGTGTCCAGAGATCCACTGTAGTGTGATATTGATATTAAATTTTGATATCATCTGATGGATTATCACAATTAGTGTTGTCAACTCTCTTGGGCTGTTTGAGGTGCTGCTGTTAAGTGCTTGCAGAGTAGATTAGGAGACAACAATATCTGATGGTAGTTGCACTCCTTCATATAATTTGTTTTCCACTGTCTGTAGTGTTATGATAATTGCCTCAATTTCGGCTTGGAAGTTTGAGCAGTAATCGCCACAAGGTGCGCTTATCTCAAAGTGTTTATTTTTAGGGAAGATCAGGAAGGCACCAAGACCAGCATTGATGGTGGCTTTGAAAGCTGATCCATCTGTATATATATGGATAGCTGTTTTTTGATAGCTTTCAATTGTTTCAAGTGTGCCTACTTTGAGCTCCAGTGGATTTGATTCTTTTGTTAAAATGTTATTTTAGTAAATGTGTTTTGATGGTTGGTTGGTTGTAGTTTAGTCCGGGTGTAATGTTTGAAAATCTGGCAATTTTTCTGTTATTGGGTAGGTGGTGTTTTAGGGCTAGTTCGTCAGTAAGTTGGATCAGAGTCCTTTGCTTTTTTTGGTTGTTTTTCCTTTTTCTCTGTGTTAGTAATTTATTTGGATGATCGTCCTCCAACCTTCTGTATCTCTCAATAGCTTCTAATGCTGCTCTGTTGCGCCTTAACTTAAGAGTTTCAATATTGGTATCTATTTCACAGGGAGTAGTTCTCATACCTCCACTAATTAGCCGCAAGGCTTGGTTTTGGATTGTGTCTAATGATGATTGATAGGTTTTGTTTGTTTCACCACCTCAGTCTTGTGCTTGAATTGTGTCACCACATCAGTCTTGTGCTGTTTTGTTTGCCTTGAATAGAATCTCTTTCAATGACAGTCCAGTCCTTTCTTTAATGTTGTCTTCCCATCCCTTTCTCTGCCTCTTATTATTTCTGGTACTATTCCCTGAGGATCTTGTGATATGGCCATATATTTTAAAATACTCAGTATTGCAAAGTTAGAGCAATTTTAAAATAAAATGTACAAACAAGGATTAAATGCAAATAAACATTTATTATACATTTCATCTATAAACACACACACAAGTAGAAATTTGATCCCAAATCTAAGGTCAGGGAAAGCTTATAATACAAAGGGAATAAATGAGAGCTTTGAACCTAATGACACTTCCACACAAGTAGTCATTAGGTCAAGGCAAACTGCCTACAAGCATTTAAGATCAATTGCACATAGAAAATGAAACTATTCTGAGGGATGAGTAGATGTAGTAGACTGAAGTGCTCAACAGCATGCAGGCCTCCTAAGGCTTTGTCCAGTTCAGCCTCTACTTGTATTTTCTGACCTAGCAAAGAAAAACATCCAGTTCCAGTGTTTTCAAACACTTGATTCCAACCTCAAAACTGACTAGATGTTTAAACTCCAACGATTACTTACAGTTGATGTCTGTCGAGCACCAGATGGCAGCATGATGTCTGTCAGTGGCTGGAACCCAGGAAGCTGGCGAGCAAATTCATCATACACAGCCATTTGTTGAGACGTTATAGAACCCACCTGGAGATTAACAAGCAATGCTATAAGAAACTCACCAATGACTCAAATTACGCGATGAGACACAACAATGTTTGCACCTACCTTGAGGCTTATCTGTTCAGGGACACGGTCATTCTGGTAAGTTAAAACTTGAGGGTCATAATAGCGGCGACCTTCTTGTCTGGTAATTTTACGAGCTTCATATTCCTGAACGAAACAGCATGAGGAAAAATTAAAACAACTGCGAGCATTTCAAACAAAGCATTCATTTTAACAAGTCGATGGAACATTTCTGAACTAGCTTAACTTACAGGAGCCAGTTTTTTGTCCATTTCACCTCCAACTCTCTCTACAGCCAGTTTCTGGATATAGTTGGCACAGATCTCTACATTGTCATTGGCCAAGATAACTGCAGAGTCTTCAATACCTTTCAACTGGGCTGGGTTTTGCTGGAACAGGCACAATGAGTCATATAATAGCCATTAACATAATTATAAGTATTATGTAATAACTACAGAACTAAACAGTTTGGTTACTGAGCCTGGTTCTAAAGGCTATTTACCCCACGGATGTTACTAGCCAGTGCAGATTGTATTGCATGCTTCAATTGTTGCACCATTGGCTCCCTAGAAGTGATCAATGCCAGACCAGCGCACACATTTCTTGCCATAGCCTGAGCAGCGTTTCTCATTCGAATCTCGTCGGCATCTAAAGCAAAATCCTGAAGATTATAGAGAAATTCTTTTAGAATAAGCTGAAATTCTGAACCTAGATGAAATGAAAAACTGATACTGAACTCAAGAGAATTATTTTTTATTAGTTGTTCGGTTTTACTATATTCTATAGTTATTCTTAAAGTCCTGTTGTAATAAAAAAAAATTGAAGTATGTCAAAGATAGTGTCTGACAATACCTTTTTGACTATCTGTTCAGTAGTGGCTACAGCTACTTTGATAGCTCTCTCAGTAATAGGAACAACAAAGTCCTGCATTGTACTCTCAATGGCTCCAATCACACTGTTTCTCAGGGAAATGTTGGCTTGTATATACAACACCTTCATAAAGACAACCATAACATTGTTAGATCAAGTCAACAAGTTTAGGAGACATGTATTTGAGTCAAACCAAAGACAAAATTAAAATACCTGTTCATTGATCACAAAATGCTGCTGTAAGAAGGCTGCCAGGCTGGTGTTGGTGTTGATGTCATGAATACTAAACTTTGGTTGCAGTGGCAGCACACCAGCTCCCGGACCAGCAGACAATGGGACAACGGCAGGTGGAGGTGGAATATTTGGAG
Source organism: Biomphalaria pfeifferi (assembly GCA_030265305.1). Classification (NCBI taxonomy): domain Eukaryota; kingdom Metazoa; phylum Mollusca; class Gastropoda; family Planorbidae; genus Biomphalaria; species Biomphalaria pfeifferi. The sequence goes on from JASAOG010000166.1 coordinate 369,820, forward strand.
GCGGAGGTGGTAGTACTGGCAGGTTATGTATTGGTGGCATACCTGCCATTGGTGGCATTGTTAATACTGTAGGCTGCTGAGGCACTAAAGAGAGCAACGAGAAATGAATTCCTTTACAAAAAATATTTATAGAGTTTGTTCTCAGACATTATGATGAGCTAAAGACAGAATAAAGTATGCTCATTAGAATAGACTTACTAGTAGCTGAAACTGGATCTTCTGGAGGTTTAACTGGTGACAGTTGATGTTCTAACACAGCCATCTTGGTTGGATCCCTCAAGTATTTGGTAGGCTTCAACTCTGTTGCTATATCAATATTTAAAGTTTTACACAGAACTTCAATCTCAAACTTGAGGTTGAGCTTTAGGTCTGGCTCTTGGTGAAGCTCAGAAAGAACATTCATTATAGACAGAGTCCAGGGATTGGGTTTACAGAAAATCTGAAACACATGAGCATTCCTTTCAGAGCTGTCAACAGACTAGATGCAAACTTGCTTTCTAATTAAACTATGCATGTATCAAACAGATTAGTATCCCCTCTTTTTATTTAAATAATATTTAATCAAATAAATGCTACAATTAAATATTTGGAGCTCATTGTACTTCAGGTATTTCGAAATGAAAATCTTGCCCTGGCCTAATCTTAAAAAAAAATTAATTTGAGTGTTAGAAAGCTGGTCAAAGATAAAGTAAACCAAGTACCTTGCTTTTTGCACAGGATTCTAAAACTTTGGCTGAGAAAGGAACTACATACAAGAGCTCTTGATTGCCTTTCTGGTAGGCTTCATAGATGAGAGCTTTAAGATTCAAGTCCTGGGAACAAGCAAACATTATTACAGGCTGAGGTACAAAGTATTCAAATGAATGGCTAATTAAAAATATCAATTAACCTATTTATAATATCTAGAAATGAATACATGTCTGATCTAGCTAACACACACATACACAATTTTAAATAGTAAACTAACCATTGTTAATATAGGTTTACACTTAGCCAGCGTTAACATGCCAAGCCAATGACCCAGATTCTTCAGCAATGTACGATCAGAAAAATTGGCCACACCTTTGTCACTGCGTAATAATACCTGAATACAATATAATGCATCTATGAATTATACCATATAATGATATTCTTTTTCTTTTCCAAATAATCAGTTACTCAAATAAATGTGATAATAAACACATTTGAATGAACATGTTAGGTCACTTTACAAAACCAAGAAAAGCCTCCTGTATCTATTAACCATTCCATACTAGTCACTGAATAAAAAGTCAAGACTTACTTTGATATTTCTAAAAGTTTCTGTGATCACTTTAGATGTCAAAGACTCAATGCCCAGGGCATCAACAAAGTTGGAGTACAGCGTGTGGAAATTGGGCTCTATACTGGCTCGCTTCATGACCAAGTATTGAGCCACCCACGAGATGTAATCAGTGCCCATTACTTCTTTCAGTTCTTCAGCCTGTGAAATCAATCGCAACATAAACAAGTAGAATAAAAATAGTGAAATGATTGAATATTCTATATATATATATATATATATTTTGCATAATTCTCATCAACTCATTTCCAAAAGATACTTTTTAAGTAGTGATTTTAGACTAACTTCACTGGGTATGAAATTAATTTCATGTTGTAAGCAATCAAATTCTTAAAATTATCTTTGTGAAATTTTTCTGCTCAAATGAGTTGAGAACAAAGTTTACTTTTAACTACTTCTTAATAGGGCATGGTGGTTAAGTGCTTAGCTTCCAAATCGGGGGTGGGGGGTGGAGGTATAATCCTGGTTAAGATGAAATTTTAGGACCAGTCTGAATCTACACAGCTCTTGTGGGTACCTGATATACGTTGGGGTAGTTAAGTCTGTCAGTCGCTGTGCATATTCACATGACAGCCATCTAAACAGATTAGCTTTACGTTATCTTTTTCCATACATCTCAAGGTCTCTCTATTCTAGACACTATAAACAATATGTACTAATAAAAAAAACACCTAAAAGTTATTATAGACAAGAAACACAACATCAACCTCATTACCTTTTGGTTCATATTAGCAAGCGACAAATTGTTAAAGATGAAAAATACTTTGTCTTGAATAGCCTCTGAAGGCACCATGACATCATTGTTCCCTTGACCAGCTAGAAGTGTGTCTATATTGGTAGCAGTGGCAATGGAAGGCTAAAACAATACCAGAACAAAGATTAGGAAATATCTTCCACATCTGATATCTTCACATCAAAATAAACAACAAAATATTTTTAAAAGCACTTTTTAAAATAAAGCTTACTAAGCTTATACCACGACTTTTCCCCCTTGTTTGAGATACCAAACAAAATAATTACCAATAGTTAATTAACTAACTGGTTAATTTTTCTTTGTGTTGTCAGGTAAAAAAAAATTTTGTGAAATTTCAACTTAATCTGAAATTGGGTGTGGAAGAACCCACATGTACAAACTTTTTACCAGACAGACAGACTGAATGAGTTGATACAAGCTTTGTAAAAAGCTACATCCATTATGTCACTACTTACTTTTGCAAAGGTGGCTCCTCTGGTGGGGGCTGCAATAGGTGCAGAAGTAGACTGGGTGGGTACAGTAGTCTGCGGGGTGGATGCTGGTAGAGACGGCCCTGAAGTAAGTGATGGTGGTGGCACATTTGAGCTATTGTCATTTGGTGGTGGACGAACAAGGCCAGGCAACAAGGAGACTGGGGTCATGGGCCGACCACTGAGTTCACTCATCATGCCATGAGGCATTTGTGGGTGTGGAGGTTCTTGAGACCTTGCTCCATACTCCACGTACTAACACATACAAACAAAAATGAAACTATTGAAACTACTAAGGAGTTTTAACAAAGGCTTTGTTTAAAGATTTATAGCAATATATAGTAGAAATGCAGGAAAAGTACTGGCTTTTTCGGTACATGGACAAAAGATTTGAACCCTGCTGCCCAATGAACCACGTGTACATTCATCAAGAACATTAAGACCTACCTACACAAAACAAAATATTAGGAAGTCATTTCAAGATTAGTTGTTTTATTTTAATGTCTTTTTTATGTCCTCATAGCAGCTTAACAATTTACCATGTTCAGACAGAATTGTTCATTTTCACATTTGAATTTTCTACCTAGTTAGCATTTCACTTCAATAACATTTTTTGTTTGTAATTAGAAAACGTTACTTTTGGTCTAGAATTTTAGGAGAATGCTTGCTCTTTTTATATAACACAAATTAAAGTTTATAAAAATAAAAATTAATTTAATGGGATCAAATCAATGATGGTATCGTTAATTAGGAGAGAAAGAGTTATGACTACATTGTCTTAGTTAACAGCATTAGAAAAATTAAATGATTAAGATTAAATACCTCAATCAGGTGTGCAGGTAGCTGCATGAAGTGAGGTATTTGGGCCAAGTGTTGACAATATTGTGGATACTCTTTTAACCTGAGAACAAATGTCATTTTACATACTAGACATTGATCAATTTAACATACAAGTACAATCAGAAAAAGTAAGCTCATAGATTTGACACTAATACTAGCCTAAGGAAATTAAAATTTTGAATTAAAAAAACAAAACAACAGTTCTTACTTGGTTTTAAACCTTTCCAAGGAATTCATTCCAAAATGGTACATATTTGTATTTGGTTGTTTCCGTAAAGCTTCTAGAATATACCTCAAGGCTATACCAAGCGTCCAGTACCTGGAACAAAGTAAAAGTAACTAATACATGTACACAGAAATTACATTTAGTATTTAATATATGTAAGAAGAGATCAATTAAACTACTTACGTCACAATATTCTGTTCTATAATCCCACCAAACAACTGAGCTGTTATTTTAAGTTCTCTGTCTGGATACTGAGGGAAAAATCTGTACTCTTCAAACAGGTTTCTGAGCATACATGCAAATACATCCTGCATGAAGTAAAACAGACAACTTTGACTTATCATGTTGGAGTGAGTATTGTTACGTATCTAGGCGTTGTTTTTTTTTTTCTTTCTTTGACCTGTTGCGGTCGAGAGACGAGTAGGTTGTCTGCCCCTTGTGTAATAAGTTTTTTTTTTCTTTTTTTTATTCGTCAAGCCACACAGACAGTGACCGGTCCTTGACCTGTGTGTGTACCTCTGGTTGAAAGGAGGGTGTTTTTTTTTCTGTCTCTTTGAAGAGCGTTCTAGATCTGGGTGTTGATGACTTTCTATTCTAGAAGTTACGAGATATCGACGCGCGGTAGATTATATAAGACCGCCCGCGTAACGTTGACGGACAGACATACGGAGACAGCCGTGAGACAGAATAGCGGAGACATTGCGCGACCCGTGCGTGGTATACCACTTGATCGTGTAAGTTAATATTTTGTTTTCTTTTTTTTTCAAGGCCTTGCTTGCTTGTATTTGTAATTATATTTTCAAACTCTTGTATTGTAATATTTTTACATGCCATTTTTGTAAAAGGGTTTTGGTCAACACATCAATTCTGTATTGAGTAAATGTTTATTTTTCTTTCTTGTAATTTTATATTTGATTAAACATTAAGTTGATAGTTTACCTTCCGATTTCTTGTGTCATTTTTTTTTTTGTTATTCATTGTAAGTCTTTGATTAAATTCAGACTTAAGATAAGTGACACAATTGCTTTTCTATTGTCACGTTCCCCTAGGCAAGCCATTTTAAAAATTAGAATTCAATTCGTAATACGTGACAAAAGAAGTTTGAGGGCTTTCGTCCCGGATATTTTTCTGAACCTATTTTCGTCTTACTTGAGTAATTTTGTAAAGGCGAAGTCGACTTAAAAAAAAATTTTTTTTTGTGTCAAAGAGTCGGAAGTAAAGTATCAATAGTATTGACCAAACTCTCTTAAGGTTTTTTGTTGTACTGATTTTGTACTGTATATTTACATTGTATACATATTTTTGCTTGTAATAGTTGTTAGTTAGTCATGGATATTCAGGTTTTTCTTGCAAATCCCTCTGTGGAAGAGCTTGATGCTTTTACTAGGAAGGAACTGGTCCTTATTTCTAAACATTTAGGGTTAAAAATAAAATCAAATGCCCTTAAACAAGAAATCAGAGATAACATTGTAATCCATTATGTAGACGAGGAAGTGTTTTCTGAAGACCTTTTAGAAACCCTTAGACCCGATGAAGGTAAATCAGATTTAGAACTTCAGATAAAATTAAAACAAATGGAAATAGAAGCCCAGACGGCTAGAGAGCAGAGAGAAATTAAACAAAAAGAATTAGAGCTTGCAGCGGCTCAGAAAGAAATGGAAATGAAATTACAAATAGAGTTAAAAAAATTAGAGTTAGCTGCTAATGTAAGACCAGATTCTTCCCCTGCCAGTCATACTGCTGAAGCAACAAAATTTTTGAAAATAATTCCACGCTTTAATGAAGCCACAATTGACAATTATTTTCCACAATTTGAACTTGCTGTGAAAAATTTTAATGTACCTGAAACTTTGTGGCCCACTTTGCTGCAAACAGTTTTGACTGGTAGAGCTGCAGAGGTATTTTGTTCTTTGACCATTGAACAACAAAAAGATTATAATGTTGTTAAGGCCTTAATTCTTAAGGCATATGAACTTGTTCCGGAAGCTTACCGAAAGCAGTTCAGGGATTGTCGCAAATCGGATGGCCAAACCCATGTAGAATTCCTGCGGGAAAAGGAGCGACGCTTTGAGAAATGGCTCACTTCCAGGGAAATCGGCACCGACTTTGCAAAATTCAAGAACCTAATGCTGATGGAAGAGTTCAAGAGTTGTGTGCGGCTGGACGTCCGTACGCATATAGCTGATCGTGGCGAGGAAGATGTGCACAAGGCTGCAGTGTTGGCAGACGATTATATAATATCACATCAATTTGCCAAGTATACGACGGATGTCAAGCCAAAACAAGTCAAACAGCCTGAGTCCACTGCTAGCAACTCCATCAAGAACAGCAGTACAAACGACAGAAAACCTACTACAAGTAAAGCTACTTGTTCCTACTGCAAACGAGAAGGCCATAAAATTGACGATTGTTGGAAATTGAGAAAGAGAAACGAAAAAGCTCCTTCAAAAGTCAGCGCTTGCACAGTACAGTGGTCGGCGAGGTTTACTCCATCATCAAGTCATATCAAGAATACCTCGACACCACCTGTTTCAAATGTATTGACTGTACAAGACTCTCCGATAATGTCTCCACGATGTTCCAATGACTCAACCAAGAGTTTTTCAAATACATCAAGCCGATGTTCGAATGACTCCATCCAGAGTTTCCATAATACATCACCCCCGATGTTCCAATGACTCTATCCAGAGTTCCCATAATACATCACCCCGATGTTCCAATGACTCTATCCAGAGTTCCCATAATACATCATCCCGATGTTCCCATGACTCTATCCAGAGTTCCCATAAGACATCACCCCGATGTTCTAATGACTCCATCAAGAGTTCTCCAAATACATCCAAAAGATGTTCTACTGACTCAAGAAAGAGTTTCTCCACTGCGTCTCCTAGAGATGTCAATGACTCCAGCGAGAGTTCGACCCAAGTCCAGTCTGCATCAACCAAAATTGATGTTTTATTAGAGGATTTTAAGCCTTTCATTTCGGAAGGATTCGTATCACTACCCGGTGATTCTACAAGTCTACGACCTATCACCATTTTGAGAGACACAGGTGCCTCACAATCGCTACTTTTAGAGGGTATCTTGCCCTTGTCAAAATCATCATCGACTGGGAAGAGCATCCTGTTACGAGGCGTAGAGCTTGGATGTATAGATGTGCCTCTACATCTAATCGACATAAAGTCAAATCTCATTACTGGACCGGTTGTTGTAGGTGTCCGACCAACATTACCATTGGAAGGCATCTCGTTGCTGTTAGGCAATGACTTAGCAGGTGGAAAGGTGATAGCCGAACCCATCGTCACTCAAACACCCGACTTATCTGCCACACCCGAGGAAGACCTAGAGTTATATCCAGCGTGTGCAGAAACAAGGGCAATGAGGTTGAAAGCATCTCAAGAAGAGAACGTCATCAAAGCCAACAGTAACCACGATGATGTGGACTTAAGCACCACATTCTTTGCTTCTCTTGAAGAAGAACCAACGCCAAATTCTGAAAAGCCGGCATCAACTCGAAAACAGTTGATTGAGGACCAAAAGAAGGATCCAGAGCTCGCCAAACTCCGAGAAACCGCAATGACATCACAAGAGGCAGAGCTAGCATCAACGTGCTACTACATCCAAGATGATATGCTCTTCAGGAAATGGAAACCTCCAGACGCATCCAACGAAGAAGAATGGAGAATATGCCATCAAATCGTGTTACCAGAAAGATACCGAGCGTACATCATGAATCTGGCTCATGACACACCAATGTCAGGTCATCTCGGCATCCACAAGACATACCACAAGATTATGTCACACTTCTTCTGGCCACGTTTGAAGAAAGATGTCATCCAGTACTGCCGATCCTGTCATGCCTGTCAGATGGTTGGCAAGCCAAATCAAAAGATCCCTGTTGCTCCTCTGAAGCCGATTCCAGCCTTTGAAGAACCTTTCAGCAGAGTACTTATTGACTGTGTTGGTCCTCTTCCAAGGACAAAAGCTGGCAACCAATACCTGTTGACCATTATGTGTGCTTCAACTCGTTTTCCTGAGGCTATTCCTCTAAGGAACATAAAAGCATCAAACATTGTGAAGGCCTTAATCAAGTTCTTTACTCTATTTGGTCTACCAAAGTCTATCCAATCGGACCAAGGAACGAATTTCACGGCCAATCTTTTCAAGCAAGTCATGACTCAGTTAGGCATCAAACACTGCATGTCGAGTGCGTATCATGCCGAGTCGCAAGGCGCTCTTGAGCGATTCCATCAGACTCTCAAGAACATGATCCGAACCTATTGCTTTGAGCACGAAAAAGACTGGGACGAAGGAATCCACATGCTGCTGTTTGCAACCCGTGAATCCGTCCAGGAATCGTTGGGATTCAGCCCTTTTGACTTAGTCTTTGGCCATTCGGTGCGCGGTCCCTTGAAATGTATAAAAGAGACTTTGTTGTCACCAACAGCCACTGAAGGACTTTTAGACTATGTAAGTAAGTTTAAAACTAGACTTTATGATGCTTGTGTTCTGGCCAAAAATAATTTACAAAACACCCAATCCAGCATGAAACGCTGGTATGATAGAAAGGCCCGTGTTAGAGAATTTTCTCCCGGGGATAAGGTGCTTGTGTTTTTGCCCATACCAGGTCAACCCTTGCAAGCCAGATATTTTGGTCCATATGAAATTGAGACCAAAATTAGTGACCTCAATTACACAATCAAAACTCCTGACCGTAGGAAAAAGACTCAGCTATGTCATATAAACATGCTGAAGCCTTATGTATCTCGGCCAGATCACTCAGAGAAGAATAATTGTGTTTTAAATACAGTCAAAAGTTGTTCAAATAGCCATGTTTCTCCTATTGATGATGATATTGTAAAGGAGAAATTTGGACAATACAAAATACCTAATTCTTTTGTATTACAGAATTTGGATGTAAAACTGTCTCATCTGTCTTCGACAGAAAGGCCAGTTATCATGAAACTCATTAATGAATTTAATGACATTTTTTCTGATGTACCAAAACAGACTAATGTTATAATGCATGATGTAGATGTTGGCGAGGCTACTCCAGTCAAGCAGCATCCTTACAGGGTTAACCCTGAAAAACTTGCCATACTTAGGTCAGAAATCAAGTATATGCTTGAAAATGACCTCATTGAACCAAGTTCCAGTAGCTGGAGCTCCCCATGTGTCTTGATACCTAAACAGGACAAGACTTATCGTTTTTGTACAGACTACCGTAAGGTAAATGCTGTCACAAAGACCGATTCGTTTCCTATCCCTAGGATAGACGATCTCATAGATCGTATTGGTGACGCTAAGTACATCACCAAAATAGACCTACTTTCAGGTTATTGGCAGGTTCCCCTGACTGATAGGGCAAAGGAAATCTCCGCCTTTGTCACCCCTGATGGTCTGTACCAATACAAAGTGATGCCATTTGGCATGAAGAATGCTCCTGCCACTTTCCAGAGAATGATAAATGCCCTGCTTGCTGACATGGAGAATTGCCACGCATACATAGACGATGTAGTAATTTTTAGCCAAGATTTTTCTAGCCATTGTAAACAACTGCATTGTCTTTTTACTAAACTGTTACATGCAAAAATTACTGTAAACCTGAGTAAGAGTGATTTTTGCCAGGCTTCAATCCAATACTTAGGCCATATTGTAGGACAAGGCCAGGTGAAACCTGTAATGGCCAAAGTAGAAGCTATCCAAGCTTTCCCTATCCCTGCTGATCGGAAACAACTCCGAAGATTTTTGGGAATGTCTGGATATTATAGAAAATTTTGCGAAAATTTTTCTGTCATTTCCAGTCCTTTAACAAACCTCCTGAGAAAGAACGTCCGATTTACTTGGACGGATGAATGTCAGAAAGCCTTTAACCAGATCAAGCAGATATTATCTAGCTCTCCCATTTTGATGGCTCCTGACTTCGGAAAACCTTTTAGGTTAGCTATTGACGCCAGTGACACAGGTGTTGGGTCAGTCCTTTACCAAGAAGATAATTTCCAAGTAGAGCATCCTATTTGTTTCTTTTCCAAGAAATTTAATAGACATCAAAGAAATTATTCTACTGTGGAAAAAGAATGTCTTGGGTTGATTCTTTCTATACAACACTTTGATTTTTATATCAGTGGGTCTAGATGGCCACTGGTTGTATTTACTGACCACAATCCCCTTACATTTATCCACAAAATGTCTGGTAAGAACCAACGACTTCTCAGGTGGAGTTTATTTTTACAAGAGTACAACCTAGATATTAAACACATAAAAGGCAGCGAAAATGTTATCGCCGATGCCTTATCTAGATTGTAAAAAGTATTTTGATGTATATATTTTTTTTTATATATATCATGATAAATACATTCTGTAATGTAAATATTTTTTTGTAGTTCTAAAAAGATTTCCATTTCGTGGAAATGTAAACTTTTTATTTTTAGGAGGGAGGTGTTACGTATCTAGGCGTTGTTTTTTTTTTTCTTTCTTTGACCTGTTGCGGTCGAGAGACGAGTAGGTTGTCTGCCCCTTGTGTAATAAGTTTTTTTTTTCTTTTTTTTATTCGTCAAGCCACACAGACAGTGACCGGTCCTTGACCTGTGTGTGTACCTCTGGTTGAAAGGAGGGTGTTTTTTTTTCTGTCTCTTTGAAGAGCGTTCTAGATCTGGGTGTTGATGACTTTCTATTCTAGAAGTTACGAGATATCGACGCGCGGTAGATTATATAAGACCGCCCGCGTAACGTTGACGGACAGACATACGGAGACAGCCGTGAGACAGAATAGCGGAGACATTGCGCGACCCGTGCGTGGTATACCACTTGATCGTGTAAGTTAATATTTTGTTTTCTTTTTTTTTCAAGGCCTTGCTTGCTTGTATTTGTAATTATATTTTCAAACTCTTGTATTGTAATATTTTTACATGCCATTTTTGTAAAAGGGTTTTGGTCAACACATCAATTCTGTATTGAGTAAATGTTTATTTTTCTTTCTTGTAATTTTATATTTGATTAAACATTAAGTTGATAGTTTACCTTCCGATTTCTTGTGTCATTTTTTTTTTTGTTATTCATTGTAAGTCTTTGATTAAATTCAGACTTAAGATAAGTGACACAACTGCTTTTCTATTGTCACGTTCCCCTAGGCAAGCCATTTTAAAAATTAGAATTCAATTCGTAATACGTGACAGTATACAAAGCTAGTCAAAGTTCCTCTTGTCCGACAAAAGCCATTCCAGGCTACACTCTCTTACCCTATTTGTTTTGTCCATGGAGTCTTTAAAATTTTTCAGCATGGCTAGAACTTCATCAATGCTCATGGTGGGAGCTGGTGGTTGGTTATAAATCTGCTGGAAATATGTGTTGGCCTTATCTTCAACTTCTTTGCTAAAAGTTTGGGTCATTTCAGGGAATATGTTGGACATATCACTAGCAGGATTGCCTGATTGGACTGTAGACAGACACATAATTAGTGGATTGGTGCATTCAAAACAAAATTATTAAATATATAAATGTTATCCCCAATGAACACAGTGATATAAAAACAAAATGGGGCAGTGTAGCACTACTGCTAGACTATTGATGTAGGATGTGTGACTTGAGTGGCATTATTATTATAGCTTTTATATAGCGCTACTTTCATGCTTGTAGCATGCTCAGAGCGCTTTGGTCCAATCTCATTTGTGGACCAGTGGGAGGGGGTATCTAGGAGTTGGTTTTCCGTGCTGCCTGTAGGCGCTCAGTAACTCAATAAACGCAACTCTGCCCGAGTCGGGTGTAGAACATCGAGCCCCCTTCTAGGTAGCCAAGACAAGCCAAGTTCAAGCTCACTTAGCCTCTCGACCACGCTTCCCACAAACAGAGGGAGCTCAAGTTTGAATCCCAAATCTAGACTAGACATTTTTAATTTGAGATTTAGATTCAGGCTGAGAGGTGTTCCACAAAAGATATGGCAACAGCACAATGGTCATTGAGGACATGTTTTTGAAAAGTATTACTATATACAAGTCTACTAAAAGTTGCAGAGAAGAGGCTTAACTATACTCTCACTTCACTCCAATGAGATTCATGATCTCTAGTTTGCTTGTCAATGACAGATGGATGTTATTCTAACACTACTTATTCTATTTTACAGTGTACCACCCACGTGCACAAGCCTTTTCTATTTTTTTCATTCTAGCAAACACCAGTCGTTTAATGAACAAGACAGATTGGATGAGTCTGCTAGATAATTTTACTATGGCATAGACACAACTTTGAAAAATGAATAAAGTAAATAATAAACTGAATAGCTACAAGTAGATTACAAGCAACTTCATTAATACTGAACATTCAAAAAAGAAATGCTTCTTTCACTTTAACTAGCTCAATGTGCATTATTTTATTTAAGTTCCGTTAACTAAAACAACATATAATAAGGTAAAAAAAGAAAATTGAATAACTAATTCTAATAGGACATATTCTACAAATGTTCTGACTATATAATCAAACTAAAATGTTAAAATAGTCTTACCAGTTCGGTTTCCGAGCCTTTCCTGACTTATTGGCAATCCTAGTTTTGGTGTTGATGTATTAGCTGGACCGAGTGCTGCTAAATTACTAACAGGCGGCCTTGGTCCAGGACCTGCACTAGTTGGACCAGGTCCTATGGCCTGAGCCATTGGTGCTTGCATTCCTAAGCCAGCTGGGTAAGCAAAATAAATAACTAATTTTGAACACAGCAATCAAAGAAGTTTGTGTTAAGTAAAGATGCTAAATTAACCAGTGTTTGACAAGATATGCACTGAGCATGCCTTAAGTAAACACTGATTATGTCTAAACATAACTTAGATTTATTGAAACTATTCACTGATGGGATATAAAATCTAAAAGTCACCAAATATGTCTTAAATCAGTGATAACTTACTCGACATTTGATTGTTCATCATTGGGTTAAAGTTCATGCCTGCCGCATTAGGTTGAGACATTGGTTGGAATGACTTTGACGGAGATCCTGGAGGGCCCAAAGATAGGCTGGCTATGGCTTGTGGTAAGTTTTGAGCCCCTGGGGGCCCCACAGGGCCTGGCTGACTAAGCACTCCACCTATGTTGTTCAAATTATCCAGCTGTAGTTAAAGCAAAGTACATTTTTTATTAACAACCTACAATAAGTTAGCACATTCAAAATGTCACATAAAAAAATCTTATTTCAATACATGCTATGTACAAAAAAATGAATGCATCTTGATACAAAGAGATGTTTGTTACCTGGTTGACTATATTCTGAGCTGGAAATTGAGGTTGTTTGTGCCCTAAAGCTTGCATGGGACCAGCAGGTGCAGCTCTGGCTTTAGTTAGATATACACTAGCATTGTTGAGCATTGTATTGATAGCATCAGCAAGTTCTGGGTTGAGATGCCTGTAATACAGTTGTAATACCATGGTAAAGAGAGTGTAAGCTACAAAAAAAACATACATGTACACACAAATTTATTGTATCAAAATGAGAGCTACAAATACAAACCCAGCAGTAATGTGTTTTATTTTTAAAAATTACTCACATGGTCCAGACTCTCAAGCAGTTTAACATCGTAAAGACAGTCTCTGATGGTAACTGCTGACTGCGGGCCTGAGGTTGTTCTTCTTTGACAGGTAAACCCATCAACTGAGGGCAGCGACGTTTTAAGAAAGTAACACAAGCCTGGATGAATGACTCCTTTGAAAAAAAAAACAACAACATTGTTAAATTTGAAGACTTTAAAAAAATTTTTTTTGTTGTTGTTTTTCTAGCCACATTACTAAATTCTAAGCTAATGAGCAATAAAAGAGATGAAAAAAGGTTAGTGAAGTAGTTAGTTAACCAATCAAGAGATTCAATACCTTATGGTCTGTAATTTTGTCATTCAGCCATTTGTCTAGCTTCAGATACTCTCGTCTTGAGGCCAAGCAAGCAAGGTCAATAACAAATGCATATGGTGATGCGTTGAGCAGCATAGAGAGAGCCTGAAATTAAAGTAATCAACATAGAATTGAGTATGTTTTTCTTCATTTATACAAATTAATGACGTTTTGGCAAGAAAAATACCTCAAAGTTTCTTTTCTTTACAAAAAGAACTAAACAAGTGCTTTTAACAAGTATATAATTACTTTTAGATCCTGGGCAACATCCAAAATGCGTGAAAGCCGAACTTGATCATGTGGTTCTCCTCTCATATACCACTCAGCCATGGAGTGCATTATTAAAGTCCTGATACTGCTAGAGTGACCCTATCAAATACAAAGATATACAATGGACCAAACTGATCCTAACAGGTATAAAGTTATACAATGGATCAAACTGATCCTAACAGGTACAAATTTATACAATGGATCAAACTGATTCTTACAGGTACAAAGTTAAATAGTGGATCAAACTATGTGATGAGTTTATGTTGAGTTAAAATAGAAAACTGTGGTGTACCTGATGGTGCCAAGCATAATGAAGAATGACAGCTGAGTTACTATGTTGTCCAAGAAAGACTGGCATTAATGATGAGATGATTTCTTGTTTCATTCTGTTCACAGTCGGCTGAGGAAAGTTAGATAGAACAATAATGGACTGAATACAAACCTTTCTCTTACATAAAAAATAGATTTGTGTTTAGTTATGAAAACCATATTTACAGTTATTTGAAGTAAGGCCAACACCAGAATGTCTGGGCACTTGGCAATAGGAGCTTTAAACAACTCAAACACTTGGGCATGGTGTCCATTGTCAGATAGACGCAGCAGTGTTTCAATCAGACTCAGACATTTCCTGGAGAGGAGACATTACAGACATTAATCATACGGTGAAGTTCACTGATGAACTGTCTAATTAAAAAGAACAACTAGATCTGATTACCAGGTTGAAATTTCTCTATCATCTTCATTTGGTGCAGACTTTAGAATGTCTATCGCTACTGAAGGGGTGTCACCTTTAAAATCAGCAAGACAAAACACATCTGGGTATTTCAATGCTTGAGTTAAAAATGACAACTGAAAAAAAAAAAAGTTTGGAACATGTTCTAGACAACAGAACTAAAATTACTTTCAACACCAAAAGAGCTTGAAATACGTAGTTGTTATACTCTACAAAAGAATATTCAAACAGATTCATTCACTTCTAACTAAAGCTACATTTAAGACTTATACTCTACAAACAGAAGATTCAAACAGATTCATTCACTACTAACTAATGCTACAGTTAAGACTTATATTCTACTAACAGAATATTCAAACAGATTCATTCATTTCTAACTAATGCAAGTTTAGAATTATACTCTACTAACAGAATATTCATACAGATTCATTCATTTCTGTATAATGCTACAGTTAAAACTTATTCTCTACAAACATAATATTCAAACAGATTCATTCACTTCTAACTAATGCTAAATTTAAGACTTATACTCTACAAACAGATTCATTCATTTCTAACTAATGCTACATTTAAGACTAAGAGTTACACGAACAATAAAACAAAATATCTTGTAGAGATTGTTACCTGCCCTTCAGTATTGCTCCATGGTTTGTAGATTAGATCAATGGGGAAAGGTTCCTGGCCAAGCCCTCGATGTATAGCCTGTATTAGTAGCCGTAAACCTTTCTTACTGGAAACAATAAATTTTGGATAATCTAAGCTTGTCACAACTTCTCGCCAATTAAGATGTGGATTCTGCACAGAAAGAAAAAAAGTAAAAAAAAAAAAAAATTGATTAAAAAATTGAAAGTAGAAAGTGAAGAACAAATTAAATCCATAAATATACCTTAATCCTTCACATTCATCATTTCAGTGCAAATACATGGAAATTAAGGCAGCAGAATGTCCAACATTTTACATGTCTAGCTTTGCAAAGCCTAGCCATTTCTAAACTCTCTGTTTAGTATAAGTATAGTCTACACATACTCTACTAACAGAATATTCATACAGATTCATTCATTTCTGTATAATGCTACAGTTAAAACTTATACTCTACAAACAGAATATTCAAACAGATTCATGCAGCAGAATGTCCAACATTTTACATGTCTAGCTTTGCAAAGCCTAGCCATTTCTAAACTCTCTGTTTAGTATAAGTATAGTCTACACATACTCTACTAACAGAATATTCATACAGATTCATTCATTTCTGTATAATGCTACAGTTAAAACTTATACTCTACAAACAGAATATTCAAACAGATTCATGCAGCAGAATGTCCAACATTTTACATGTCTAGCTTTGCAAAGCCTAGCCATTTCTAAACTCTTTGTTTAGTATAAGTATAGTCTACACATATCCCACTTAGTGTAATCTACACATTTCTCATGTCCAGCTATAAGCATGACCAACACATCTTAAATATCCAATGAGGTTCACTTTTCAACTTGTAATTATTTCAGTATCAGAAAATGCTAACGGCTTACATGAACTATAAATAATGTTATTTCAGTAACTTACTAAACAGATGACAATTATAGAAAACGGAATGAGCCGATGAAGCTTTCTTTCCTAGATAGAAGTGGATATGAAGGAAACAAATGCCAACCTACCATTTCTTTGATTATTTGGAAAAAGACATCAACATTCCATGTTGACACTCCAGGAATCTCCGGACGATCAGTCTGCTGATCAAATGTAACAAAATCAAGATAATTAGGAACCAAGCAAGCCAAACATAGCAGGTAATAGCACCTAGTTTTTTAAAAAGATCACTTATTGGGTGATAGTAGGCAAACTTAAACTAACCTGTTGCACATGGTCACCGAGGGTTGTTGGCGTGCGGGCCATCATTCCTAAGGTGCGGGCAACAGCAACAGGTGTAACTTCCCTTGCTCCACATAGATTGAAAAGGCTTCGGCATTCTTCAACACTAATTTAGAGACAAAGTTTATACATTAACATCTGACATGTAAGTAATAAGATTAACTTACTAACCTAACATGAGAAATTTGGATTGACAGTTGTATTGAAACAAGGTATTTAATGATTGTATTTAAACAAGTAGTCAAAAGGACATAAAATGTCATTTGCAAAAAAAAAGTAAGACCTAGTTTTCAATCACCACTTTTTTTTTTTCTCCTTAAGATGTTTTGTCCACCTTATGTGTAAAGCAAGTTGCTTAAATTTTCTGCTTTTCTTTTAAACATGATTTTTAAAAAAATGATAGTGAGGTTAGACAATGCCCTCAAAGAGTATTTAAACTTTACCTCACATTAATTATTCAAATGCACTAAAACAAAATATACCTGTTGGTGCAACCATATCCACTTTCTAGCATTAAATCAGCAATACTTATATCAGTCTAGAAAATAAGACAAATCAAACAATTAAAACTAATGCTTACATCAGGCCACCGTTCAAACTAGAATAAATAAAGGCTTCTGTAAGGTCACTATTCACTAGGGAATATATAACGTCACCAAAGCATTTAAAGCAAGTTGTCAATCCAGACTAAAATAGTACATTACCATGTTCTTTTTCATGGTTCCCAAATCTCGGAGTTTTTTCCCAGCTATGTCCTCTAGAGTTGGATAGACAAAAGGACTTATAATTGCTGGAACTCTTTCTCTGGGAAATTCTAGAACGATAAAAAACAATGAATATGTTTACTCCATGAAATGATATACGTAAAACTCAAAACAGAAGTAAAAGGTCAATGGTAATTACAAAACTAAAACACTTATCTCAAACAAGCCTATACACTAAAGCTAGTGCTAGCTCATTATTCAGATTTTTTATAAGGAAAAGTTCTTTTTTTTCTATTGATTGCGTGCTTAGTTGGTGATTTATTGAGCTTTTTTATATATAGAAATTGTTGCTTGATAGTTTGCTTTTTTTTTTTTAAAATTGGTCAGTTAAGAATCGAAAAAGAATTGACGGACAAAAATTTGGCATTCTGGCAATACTGATTGATAATCCTTGCAAATTGAAGTAGAACTGAAGGTTCTAAAAATAGTAAACAAACGTGGGATTTTTAGCCCGGTCTATAACAATTTAAAAACAAAAAAAAAATGTTTTAAAATTCTGTACCTCGACGGACAGTTTTTAAGAAGGTGTCTAAAGTCTCTTGAGCAATACCAAGTTGGTCTCTTTCTGTTACTAGATGGGACAGCAGAAGGTGAAGTATCTCAATATCAGAGTCTTGGAGTCCACCCTCCTGACGACCTGTATCTAGAAAATATAAAAAAGTGGCATATTTATGATAAGCTGAAAATTTTTTTGTTACATTTAAGTGTACTTACGATGCAAATAAAAAGTGAAACACTTTTTAAAATGGCATGTTTCCATTAGTGGAAGAACAAGTAACTTTGGTTGTACCAGATTGGCTTCAAGAAACTTACCCACATCCACGTAAGATCTGATAAGCTCAGGCAACTTCTGCTTTGCAAATTGAAGTGCAAAGTTAACAATATCTGCTTTGGAAGAGCTGAGGAGCGCTAACGCAACTGCAACTTCCTGTACCCTAGTCAAACGTAAGACACGACTTATTTGAGAAAACAGATGTGCTGATGGCTTGAGGCTCTGAAACAATCGGAAGGAATGTTAGCCATAGGTCAGTCAAATGCTATCAATTGAAAAGATATAGCTGACTGTGAGTGCAGCTTAAACTACTTACATTTTGTTGTTGAAGAGGATTATCAATAGAATAACAAAGAATAGAAATAAAGTTTGGTTTGGTCAGCAGAGCACTAAATTCTTGACTCAAGTATTGGATCTGAAATATTCAAATGAAAAGAGGCAGGATTAATTTTATTTCTAGCTAGACAATAGACAATACTTTCAACTTTCTAAAATAATAACAGTACTTCTGACATGTCTACCTGATACAAATCTTTGCCACTGCTTTTACCATCTCCACTGAAGTCGATATGTGAAAAAAGGCACCTGAAGAGATGCCTATCGGCTTCAGCACCGTACTGGTTGACAAGCTGTGAAAGTAAAATACTATATTAGTTAATACCTTACCATTTGAAGCATTGCATGATTGAAGCTTTAATTAGCAGTGTAACATTTGGTTAAACAAACCCTCTACCACTAATAACCCAAAACTGAATGACCAATACAGTCACTGAAAGAAAGATAGTCTCTTCTAAAATCAGTGTAAAAAAAAACTGATCCATATAACACTACAGGAGAGTTAACTTCTTAAATTTAAATTAAACTGTGTAATAAGTTGGAAAGTGACCAGCTTTTCCCTTTACCAAATAGATCAGGCTAGATGAGGAATAACTTTTGAAAAAGTTAATTAAACATCCTGTTGAATATATACACAAACACAACTCCTTTCCTAAACACCCAAGTACCTTTAAACTCTTTTTAAACTGGAAACCGCAGAGGAAGAGGAAAGGTTAGAAGACCAAGAGGCAAAGACCGCAGGATTGACAAGGATCCTTCTGAGGGGAAATGCCCAGATCAGAGTCTGATGGCGAAACGCTGTTGCAGCTCTATGACTATGCTCCACAGGGAGTCAAAAGGACTATGACTAAGTCATATAGTGAGATAGATAAATCTTATCAATTGTTCACATTTTGTCAGAAACATTTTATAAGGAATTATACGTGAAAAAAAATAGATCTGCGTCTGCTATAAACTAAATTCTGTAAAATCATTTGATTTCAACATTCAAATAAAAAAGAAGAAATATTCAAGAAAAATATATATCTACCCTTTAGTGGATCTACTAGATTTTTAGATCTATCATCTAAAATCTAAATTATTCTAAATTGACTAAATGTAGAAATTTAATTCCTCATTTGATTGAACACGTAAACAATAAATAGATCTATATACATTTAAAATTAGTAAAAGACAATTTTATCATCAAACACAACATGAAACTAAACCGATTTTGGACGTTGAAAATTTAAAACACATTGTCTATAACTATGATTATGAACTCAATGGTCATGGTCACCAACTAGAATCTAGATCTAAGTCTAAAATCTAAATCTTAGATCTAAGAAAAGAAAGACTCCAACAAGAAGAGCATGATCAGATCTCTACTTCTATAGTCTAGATATGTGAAAATCCGTAAAACCGGTAGTAAAAAAATGCCGTCAAAATTTAAGATTCGTTTTTCTTACTTTCTGTACATAGGCCCTTGGTTGAAATTGATTATGATTTTAAATCCATTGAAAATGTAGCCAAAATGGGTGAATATGGATACATTTTATATTGAGGAACTTTTTTTTTTCATGTAGACTTTTAAAAAATGTGTATTTTCTTACTTTTTTTTTCTTTTTTCTATTTTATTTATAATTTTAAAGCCAGTTTGAAAAAAAATTGTTTCAAACAATTTGATCCCACTTTTTAGATATTTTGTTATTTTCTGCCATCACAAAGCCGCCATTATGTCCACACCTCTGATATTTCTTGTAGCTCTAGACCCGATAATTTGTTTATTTCATCAATACTTATATTCTAAACAAGTGGAGTTCATAAATATAAATGAAATTACATTTGTGAGCTAGAAATTTACTACGAATACTAGGTCTACAATTAAATTTCTTATTTAATAAGTAGATTTATCCTCTACAAAATTCAATTCCAATTTTTTAACTTTTTGAGCGGGGGTGTGTCTTGCTGGCTGAGTGAGCGAGGCGCTCTCATCTTACATGCTCCATGTCAACCAATGTTAGGTTCACTAACTGTTCAACTTAAAGTCATAATTTATACACTATTGGAAAGTTCTTTCAAAGTATATTAATGATGTATTAACGAAAAATTGATTTTTCAAAGATAATTTTTTTATTTCACATCCCTATATAGTCTTCTTATCTTATCTTATATAATACAGACGTTACTTCAAAAAAGAAGATGATTACGTCCTACGCGTCATGCATTTATGGTTCAGTGTTTTATGTATAATTGCTACTTTACTTTTGAGTCTTCTGTCCTGAAGGCTTTCTAAATTTAGTGATTTTACTATAGGTGTTACTCTAGTCAAATGTAAAGATTCATTTGTTATGAATCTCACTGCTCTTTTTTGTGTTTGTTCCAGTTTCTTAATGTTTTCTTGAGTTGAGGGGTATTAAACGGTGGATGCATATTCTATTATTGGCCTAACCAAGGTTAAATAACATTTTAGTTTTATGTTCTTATTTGATTTATAGAAATTTCTTTTAATAAACCCTAATGCTTTGTTGGATTTTTTTGTAGTTTCATCAATATGTGGATTCCATGACAGTTTTTCATTTATTATAACACCTAGGTATTTTGCGTTTTTTGTCTGTGTTACTGGTTTGCCATGAATAAGATAAGTGGAATTAATTTGTTTTAGTTTTTTTGTTACTCTTAACAACTGACATTTTTCTGGGTGGAAAGACATGCTCCAATTTGATTCCCATTTCTGTAATTCATCTAATTCTCTTTGTAAAATATCTGTGTCTTGTGTTGTTTTTATTGTTCTATATATTATGCAATCATCTGCAAATAATCTGACTTTTGTTCCTGAAGTAATGCAATTTGGTAAATCATTTATGTAAATTAAAAATAGTAGTGGACCCAAGACTGTTCCTTGAGGTACACCTGAGTTTACTGTTATTGGTGTTGATTTAGAGCCATTTATTATTACAGTTTGTTCTCTCCCTATCAGAAAATCTTTAATCAACTGATGCAGTGGACCATTAATACCAAAATATTTTAATTTTTTAAGCAAACTATGGTGGTGAACTTTGTCAAAAGCCTTGGAAAAATCTAGTAAAATAGCATATATTTGTTCACTATTATCTAAACCTTTTGAAAAATCATCAATTAGTCCTATTAGTTGTGTTTCACATGATCTATATTTCCTAAAGCCATGTTGGTATGGGGTGATAACATTATGTTTGTCTAAGTGGTTTATGATGTTGCTACATATTATGTGTTCTAGGATTTTACATGTGATGCTGGTAAGTGATACTGGTCTGTAGTTTCCTGGATCAGATTTTTCTCCTTTTTTAAATAGGGGGGTGACATTAGCTTCTTTCCAGTCCTTTGGTACTCTGCCCTGATTAAGCGATACCTGAAAGAGTATTTTGGAACACTGGGGCTAGCTCATTGCTTAGTTCTTTGAGTAATCTAGCTGGAATACCATCAGGTCCAGATGCTTTATTTGGTTTGGTGTTGGATAATAGTTTTTGAATTCCATTTTCTTGTACTACTATATCTTCTATGTTATCTACTTGGTTCAAATTAAGAAATATGTCTTTGTCTCCTGGGGCTGAGAATGCTGATGCAAAGTGTTTGTTTAGGATGTTTGCTTTAGTTTCATTGTCATTATATATTATGTTATGTTCATCTTTTAATGGCGCTATGCCTGTTGTTTCCATTTTCTTAGACTTAATGTATGACCATAGGTTTTTGTTGTTATCTTTAGATATTACATTGTTTATGTATTCACTCTGCAGCTGTCTGCTTACTTTTTGGGTTAGGTGTTTAATTTTTATATACTTTTTGTAAACTCTTTCTGCCTTGGTTCTATATAGGTTTTCCTTCTGTTTACAAAGCTTCTTTAGTCTATTATTAAACCAGCATTTATTTATTTTGTTTGATGTGTATTTAGTTGGTATATGATTTTCTATAATGCTTTTAAGATGGTTTTTGATGAAATTCCAGAGGTCATCGACTGGTTGGTTAATGTCTTTTTCTAATAAGAATGTTTGTTGAAAGTTTAATGCAGCTTGGTGTAGTTGTGTTAGGTTACTTTTATTCCAGAGTAAGATTTTTCTTTTGGGTTTTGTATTGGCTACTGCTTTTATCTGACTGTGTATTTTAATGATCTCATGGTCTGATAGACCAGGGATAATATCATAATCAACTACTAATCCAGGTCTGTTGGTTAAGAAGAGATCTAATGTGTTGTTTAATCTAGTTGGCTTTTTAATGATTTGATCTAAACTTAGGTTGTGTAAAGTTTCTATGAAAAGCTCATTTATGTCCTTAAGGTTTTGGTGTTTATCTATGGTTAGTGTTTTCCAATTTATATCAGGTAGGTTGAAATCACCCATAATCCAAAAAAACTGCATTTTTATTTGTCTCTTTAAGTGTAGTAATCTGATTACATAGTTCCTGCATTTATTCTAAACTAGAATTTGGTGGTCTGTAAATGCTGCCTATTATTAGGGATGTTGAGGTGGTATTAATTTTACAAAATGTAGATTCTATATTTTTTGAGTTAGGTAAGGTAATTTCTTCTGCTATAAGAGTGTTTTTTATTGCTAAAAGAACTCCTCCATGATTATCAGCCCTATCTTTTCTACAAATTTCATAATTACTATTGAAAATTTCTGCATTATAAATTTCAGAATGTAGCCAAGTTTCTGTTCCTGCAATTATGTCTGGTTTCTCACATTCTAATAAAATTTCTAAGTCTGCTGTTTTGTTCCTAATGCTTTGAAAATTTATTACTAAGGTTTTAAGGTATTTTGGTATTACTTCTTTAGTAGGTTTGTTTAGTGAGGCTGTTGTATTAATTTTAGTAGATTTAGGTTTAACAGGAGTGGATCTGGCTAGTGGTTGGTGAGTTTGTTTTGGGATGGTGTTTAGGATGTTGTATGGGTTAGAAGTGTCTGCATCAAAGGAATCAAACAGTCATGATGTAAACTGAGGTAACCCACACGGTACACAGTGCCATGATGCATCTTTGTTGCCTAAGGCATAATACACAGGTGTATCCATATGGAGACATGATGCATGGTACCATTCATCGCAGGTGTCACATTGAATGGCTTTCTGTTTCATGGTGCATACTTTTTTGCAGATGTTGCATCTATCTTTAGATCTAGGCCCTGGATTTGACTCTACATCTCCTGCTATTAATATTAACAGTGATAGGTATTTATTTCTACTGTGTCTGATTGAGAACTTCCATTTGTGATGGGTAATCTTCTTTAATGTAATGGATGTGTATGTTAGGTTATTTTGAAGTTGCATTGATCTAAAGTGTGATGATTGATTATGACTGTTTTTTCCTTTTTAAGTTTAGTGTTGACTGAGGTAGATCTAGTTTTGTGTTCAGCTAGTGTGTATTTAGTAATTATTAGGATAAATAGCTAGAGCAATTTCATGATGACAGTTGTTGATTTTAGTTTTTAAAGGTCTAGTCTAAATCTAGTTTAAGGTTAAAAATGCCTAAGACGGCCTAAGTTAAGTCTAAGTCTAAAGTGAAAGCTAATTTACAATGACAATTAAATGGTTTATTCAAAATATAGACCTAGACTAGATCCAGATCAATATATTTATGTGTTTAACTAACTATATAGAATAGTACTATAAGTTATTTTAGTAGATGATTAGTAGATCTAAAGCTTTAATTAAAGTCTAAGTCTGACTAGATCTAAAATCTAAGTATATAATAATAAATATAGACTAAATAATATTAGATATAATTATAAGGATTAGTGAGACAAAATAGTCCTAAACTAAGAGTTGTTAATTTGAATTAATTAGTGGAAATAGTGCTGAATTAAGTTAAATCTATAATTTAAAGATATTAGTTTATTAGTTGAATAGCTTTTTTAAGGAATTTTGTTTGGTTTTAATACGACAAAACGAAAATTTAACTCATCTATGATAACTGTAAACGGAGCAGCCATCTTGTCATACATACTCAGATTATAATTTTAATATCTAGTTATACACATTACTGTCTATTACTGAATATCTTTATAATCTTAGTATTCTTACTTATACTTCTAAGTTACTGTCTCACAACAGCTTGGCTTTTGAAAAAAACAATATTTTTTTTTAATAAATCGAATTTCAAGAAGAGTTAGAGAGAGGATTTATGAAAATTAAAGTCCTAGATTTTAGATCTAGATAGAAAAAAAAAGATTGCCTAGATCTAGACCTTCCTTGTAATACTTACACTTGTTATAGCAGCAACACTTTGTTTGTAATTTTTCTTTGTTAAATTGGCTATCGTATAACTTATTTCAGATAACGCAAAAGAAAGCGGGTCCAAATTCATATTACTCCATACACATGAAGGCGAAAGCCCCAAAACTCATTTGAGGCTTTCTTTGAACGACAAAAATATTTACTGAATTGCAATTTATTTCTTTCAAAGTCAAAACGGGATTTTGTATGGGCCAACATCAGGAATGCCACACGTTTTAGTTCAACATATTCAAGACCCTCGACATGGCGTCAGAACGGCCATGTTTGGATTTTGACTGACTTGAAAGGAGAAAGGAAATGGAGTCACTTGTGTTCGTATAAAAGTTGGATCGGATGTAGAAGAAAAAAAGTAATAAAACAAAGTTTGAATATCTATTGTACTAAATATAGTCTAGATCTAGAAAATCTAGTGAAATACTGCAATCCTCAATAATCTTCGGACTCGAAGACAAGCCTTATTATTAATCTATTATTATTATTATTAAAATGATTTTTCTCTTTGATATCTTAATTTTGAAACTCGAAGAAATCTGATCTTATAAAATACAGACGTTACTTTAAAAAAGTTAAAAAGGAAGACGATTATATAGGCCTACGCCCTACGCGTTTTCCTAGGTCAACCTAATCATGCATGTTAACCAATGACGTAAAGTCTTCCAAGTCATTGGTTTTCCTGGATGGCTCAGGCAACCCATTCCATACTCTAATAGCGCTAGGAAAGCAGAAGAGGATTTGGTCTAAGCTCCGATGCCTACCAAGGTTTCTATAATATCCATACTAAAGCAGTTTTATGTTGGACAAAAAGGACAATGGTAAGGTGACCAGAAGTCTCGACTTAGGGGGGACATTACCAATCCCCTTTTGACCGTCTGTCACGCTTTTAATAAAATGCCGGGGGGAATGGCTAACGTCCCGCTTTTAAAAGAAAAAAATCGATCAATGTCTCGCTTTTATTTTCAAATCTTTTTTGATCCACTAAGCTTCAATTAAGGTACTTCTTCAACATTTAGATCTAGATACTTAATAGATAGGCCTAGATCTTTTCGCAGCCGATAAAGGTACTTTTGTCTATCATAAAGTGATCCTTTTAGTCTGTGAATCCTTAGGTCATTGACTCTCAACTTGGCAAAGGAAGGGACATTTGAGGGCAACACAGATTGTTGTGGTCACTGACTCAAAATCTGTACTACAGGCTTTGCAAAGCCCTGGACCATGGCCCCCCAATATCGACACTGTCATCATGGCCTCACACAACATAAAGCAGCGCTATGGAACCCCTGTAATAATGCAGTGGGTTCCGAGTCACATAGGTGTGACTGGCAACACTATTGCAGACTCCTTGGCCCAACAAGGTTGGTGCAAATTCCACCAACTGAACAGGCTGTAAGTTTTCATTATGCCCTGGCTATAATTCAAAACACAGAAATGGAATCGTGGTTTGAGTGCTGGGACAAGTACCAAAAGCCCTTGGAGTCTGGGAGCGCATGAGGCGCCCTGACCGCACTTCCCCGTGTTGGAGGCTGTCCAGGCCTAAGCAAGCTATTATAGCACAGTGCAGGACAGGCCACTGTTGGCTCATATTTCTCATGGCTATGGCCAAATTTCGATTCACTGTGCCCCCGCTGCGGGGAAGAAGAGGAAACCGTGCCTCATATTCTGTTTGACTGCCCCAGACCTGCTGATTTCCGCCTCGACAGGTCTGGGAAACTAAAAATTCTCGACCTGTTTGGTGACATATACGCACTACGCAAGACAGCAGAGTTTCTGTCCAGGGCTTTTGCAAGAGTGGATTTGAGCCTCTCAAGCCCTCACTCAAATGGAGTTTGATGATGATCATAAAGTTTTCCATAATAACAGTTTGCAATCAAATGTTTGGCATACGTTACTAAAAGGTTTGATCCCTAAAATAATGGAGAAAGTAAAAAAAACAGGCTAGTAATGGCCATTTTTTTTTACAGCGTTCACGGATGTGAGCGTGCCTGGTGGTGTTGGTTTTTTTTTGACGAATTGGTTCAAACCTTGAAAAACTTGAAAAGGTTCCTCCTCAAAGAAGTACGCATGCGACTTACTATTTGGATGGCGTGAGTTGGTTAGTAACTACGATGTAACAGCGATAATCTTAAAGACCAACTGAAGAGGTTTTGGGGTCTTATCTTATATAATCCAGACGTTACTTCAAAAAAGAAGATTACGTCCTACGCGTCAAGCATTTAGTCATGCATATTAACAAATGACTTAAATTCTGTCAAGTCACTGTTTTTTCTGGCTAGCTCAGGCAACCCATTCCATGCTCTAATAGCACTAGGGAACAAGGAGTATTTGTACAAATTTGTCCTAGCATATGGGACGAGGAATGTGTCTTTCAGAGTATTTTAATAAATTTTGTTTTTGTATTAGCAGACGCGGAAACCGGTGTAATACTTTTTTTTTAGTTTGATAATGCTTAAAATAACATACATACGAAATATTAGACATATATTCTTTGTAATTATTTAGATATAAGCAATTTAATGTGCGTTTTAGGAACTATTAAATTTCACAATCTCGAAGCCATTCGAGATCAGTATTTCCCAGACAACCAAGGTCGATGACGTAGTTTAGGGGAAATTAGGTCAAATTTGTCAGTTTATGGCTTAGCGTATTTCCCTATTCCTTTTTACAGGAATGCCAGTTTCTGAAAACAAAGGCGACTAAAACACACCAATTTATAAAAAGTGGATGTTAAGTTGGGGAAATTAGGTCAAATCACGCAATTTATGGCTTAGCATTTTAGATCTACTGTTTGTCGGCTTATTCTTGATCTAGTCAAGCGAACAGCGTTTGAGCCCACGCAGTACCGCGCGCCTCAGTTCACGTTTCGTTTTAGTCAAGTTACGCAATTTATGGCTTATGTTACTGCTTCAGCCTTATTCTAGTTCTACATCTACTGCTTTTGATTAAGAGCTAGATCTTCTTTTCTCAGATCATTAATGATGTATGAAGTAGACCTAAATTTATATCTAAATTTAATTAGATGAAGTCTAGATCTAGTAATAGTAGTATTGGATATTTAGAGATTAGACCTATCTATCCGATCGAGGTGGTAGGCCTAGATTTAGAAAAACAAAGTTTAAAATTATATACTCTATCTATACACTTAATAGTGATTATTAACCTATAGCCGTCCCTAAATAGGCCCAATATGGGAAAAAAATAATTACAATGTTGAGCTCATTCAATGTAGTTATTGTAGTACACGATTGTATTTAGTTTGAAACTAGTCACAACCCCGTACAACACTTGCAAATAGCTTTAACCTTAACCTAGACTCAAAAGTAGTCTGATTTAGATCTAAATTTCTAAAAACTAATCTATAAGGCAAAAATTAGACCAAGATCTACCAATTCTAAAATATTATTAATATACGAAATATGGATTTTGTTACACTCCCTACTTAAATATATTCGGGCCTATATACTTAAGTTTAATAGTTCTATAAATCTATATGTAAAATTTGAAGAATTTTAATTTATCCCACGCTTGACTCATTTGTTGATTGGAATAGAATCTTTAGATAGTTAAGATAGCAAGTTAATCTGTAACTGTAAAAAAGTTTTAAAATGTGTTTAGACTATAAATGAAAGAGATTATCCTACTGGAAAAGGAGTTGTTTTTCCTTCTTTACTCTGGGAAGTCAGGGAAGTGGAAAATAAATTGTAGTATCAATATAATATTAAGTAATGCATATAGGCTACTGTTGATGTAGTTATGCAACTCATTTTATTAATTTTAGTAACCCAATTATTGCCATTTAATCACTGAATATATATATATTTTTTATATTGTTATTAAAAATGCAGAGCTATTCATAGTTTAAAGTGTTTAATAAATAAGGCTGGCAGTCGAGTCGAAAGATTAATGAGGAATGCAATATTTTCCAGTATTAGCTGCAAACTAGATATTTTGCCGCGTCCAGCGAAGACATAACCATTTTCAGCTGGTGGTCAATTTAAATGTTCTTTACGACATCTACGTCTTCCTTCGGCAGTGGATTTTCTTTTGGCCTCTAATATGTATTCCACGTTGCAATTTCTAATAAATAGCGTCATTCAAAGAATGAGATCCAACTCTTATTTTTTGAAAATGTAACCCCTTTACAGATCACGTCATAATTGCAATGGACATTCAAATCTGCAATAACATAGAAATGATCAAAATTTGAATAAGTTTCAAAACGCAAAAAGTTGTGTGGTTTGCGCTCTGAACTGTCTTCTCTGTGGTCTCAGGTTCAAACATTAACCACTGCCATTAACTAACATCCTGCTGGAGTTTTGGGCTATGACATAATAATATTAAATCCTGATTCAAAACTTTGTCTAAACCTAGCAAGTGAAAAGGAACATAACTAAAATAATGTTGTGTGCATAATGAAGAACTCTATTAAAATGTGATTTTGTATTTACATTTATTGGTATTTATTATATAAAATAAAATTGTAGAATGCTTCTGTGATTTGTTTCACAATACAAAACAGGGAATATTAACTCTCCTTGTATTTTCAAAATGATGAAAGATCCATCTAGTAAACTTGTCTGTATGCCACATGTTTTCTGTAAAATAGATTTTTAAAAATTTATTTATTAACATTTATACCTTATTATGTATACATATATATAGAACTAGTGGTTTTATCTATATATATTATATGTTATACTGATTATCTGATCTAACATTAAAATCTAACTCTTATTGTTCTTAATAATAATAAATTACTCTACTCTAGGTCTAGGCTATCTAATATATTTAAGACCAGGGCCGGTCTTAAGCCACTGCAACTTATGCGATCGCGGTGGGCCCTGCACTTTCATAGACCCCGCGCTAATTCTAGGTGCAATTGTTAAATTGCAATATATATATATATATACCGGTATATATATATAAAACCTGGAAATCTCATACAAATCTCCTAAAAATAGACAAAATTGTCATTTGTGGGTGTCATTCATTCTGGGAAACGCTAATCCTTTGTGCAATAAACGAAAAAAGGCATTGTCAGCTTTCATGTAATAAAATGTAATAATCACGCAAATTTTCCCTTCAATCGGAATTTTCCATACATTATTTACTTTAATAGTGACTGGCATATTAATATGCCATAGGTTGCAAAGTTCGTAAAGTAAAGTTAATTTGATCGTAATCTTGTAATTAGTAAAGATTGAATAAAATTGAAAGTAAAATTTTTTTTTAATACAAAATCTTAATTTCCACTTATTATCCTTATTCCAACCCAGACTAGGCCCTGCGCAATCAGTTTCACATAGGGCCCCGCAATCTTTAGGATTGGTCCTGTTTAAGTTTAAGACTTAAAGACATATAGATCTGTATTTAATGATACCAATATAAATGATGATTTATTATTTTTTTAGATCTAAAGTCTAGCCTTATTAATAAGTATGGTAAGGGCACCAAAGGGCTATATAATTACTATATTATTAGATCTATTATAAATATATTCTATATAGATTTAGCTTAGGCTTTAGTCCTTGACTAATATAATATTATATTTATATCTATAAATTATGTTAGGACACTACTCACTAAGTCTTACTATTACAGAGACATACAAATTCAAGAATTAAAATGTTGGCGACTGGGCTTAGACTTAACATAGAGGCTAGTCTAGATTACTCTAGACTAGACTAGACTAGACTAGATCTACATAAATGTCTTAAATCTACTAGTTTATAAACTATTAGTATTATTACATTGTGTATTACTCTATTACAAGTCAAGCATTAGATTAGATCTATAATAACTAGATCTAGATTCTAGTCTAGTGAGTGACTAGTAAAAGTGTTAGAAGGCCTAGCTAGAATTCAGATCTAGCCATTTAGTTTTGTTATATAGACATATATGATATACTGTATAATATACAGTAGTATACCTAGTCCTAGATGATAGATCTAGTGACTTAAGTCAGTCTACTCTACTGAGCCTCTATCTACAAGTCTAATAAGTATAAATAAAATATAATAATACTCTTACTAACTCTTAGCTCTAGTAAACTGTAGTAACTACTAGTACTAAACTAGATTTTACTAGATCTAGTACCTATCATGCTTAATATTTTATATATTAATTAAATAGTCTGCTCTATAATATATTTTGACGAGTTATCTTCAGGGCATTTTGGTGCATCCCATGATAAGTATCATTTAAAATTGTTTGACAGCTAGATTTAGATAGATCTAAGTATATCATCTGAATCGCTATTAATAACGTAGCCAGCCATGTCTGTTTTCATTTACATTTTCTCAGTCCATTACAAGACGTCACTTCCACTTTCGGCCATTGAAGCTGATTTTCAAATCTCGTTATTTTTTACACTTTCAAATTACTTTTTCTAATATTAATACGCTTTTCTAAAATCTCAAAATTTTAGGAACTAACTTTGATGCTATCTACTATCTAAATCAATCGCTATCTCAATTTCGAAAAAAACCCTCTTCAGTTGGTCTTTAAACTTTAAAAAAAAAAATCAGAGAGAGAAGCGGCCTCCGGCCTGTTCAACAGGTTAACGCTTTCAGATGGATCGCATAGAAAGATGATCAATCTCGGAAAACGTTTCAGAAAACCTACAATCATTTAAATTATTGTGTTTTTTTTAGGCCTACACTGTGTGTAAATTGTGTGTGTGTATTGTGATGCATCGTGCGAAGGTCCAAGTTGTTATGTGTGTACATTATAATTATTTAAGTTGTGTAGGCTATGTACATTGTGATGTATTGTAGGCCTAATAACATCCACGTTGTTGTCTGTATACACTGTAATGTATTGTACAGACGTCTAAGTTGTTAAGTGTACATTGTGATAATCTAAGTTGTATTGTGTACAAAGTAATGTACTGTAATAACCTCTAAACATATGTGAGCCTGTTCTTTTTACGCCCGATATGATCGACATGTATCCCACTCCCAAAATATCTGGTCACCTTACGCAATGTGTGACCTATTTGATCAATGGACCTTATTCACCAATCGTAAATAAACAAGTTTAGTCACGTCATAATATTGATAAAACAATGAAAAATACGTATCACGTGACAGCCACTACGGATTACATATAGAAGATACATAGAATCACGTCGGGAAATGTTGTTTGTGTACGATTGGTGAATGAGGTCCATTCCCAAGCAACGATGTATAGGTCACGTGCCCATACTCTGTTTACTTTCTTCTTTGTTGTGTCAAATGAGGCAGCAAATGTACGTGTTTAAGGCGTCTTCCTCAGGTTCCGCTCAGACTGAGACTGCAATGTTTTCATCCTTCGAGGGCCTGCTGTCCCATATTGAAACGAAAGAGATTCTCTATGCCGGAGATTGCGCCTATCTTGCTCACACTGAACAAATAAGCGTTTGTTTGTTTTAAAAGTCACCCAATAAAATTTACTCAGCCCCCAAAGATCACCGTGAATGGACAACCTTTCAACGTGATAGGCCACTTTCCATATCTTGGAAGCACTGTATCCAATGACGCATATTTTCAAGAGAAGTTGATAACCATCTGTCTAAGGCTAGTTGCCCTATTGGACGCCTACAAGCTTAGTTTAGTTTAGCGTAATAAATGGCTCCGCCTGCCTACAAAAATCAGTGTCAGCGAAGCAGTCAGTATTTCAATCCTTCTACACGTACAGGGCCAGGGAGCCGCCTAGAGCTTCTAATTGTTAATTTTTTATTTCACTGTGATTCTTTAAAGTCATTTTGGAAAGAATGCAATGATTCTAGTTTTGAAACTCGCTAGAGAAGAATTCGTCAAGATGGTTGGGGATAAATTGTTAAAAATATATAAGAAAACTGAGGATATTGACTAATACAGACAAAAATACAGATAAAATTCTTCTAGCCTACTGATCGGAAACAGGAGGATTTTTAGCTGCTATTACCATTGCCGAAAACATGTTCTAAGAGGCCCTTAGAGCTGGATATTGATGCAAAACCTTAAAGACCAAGACTAAGACTGCTTTTACTGATTTATATAGAAATTTGTTGTGATTACAAGATGTAGAAAGAAGAAGATGCCAGGCGAGAAACTGAAGATTGTGTATTAAAAATACTGAAAAGAGTTACCGGGAGAAATTTATTCTGTTTGGACCGGATAAATATTACTTTGTGTCGCCTTCCCAACGATTAAATCCTCATATCGAAATCAATCTCGAGAGTGTTCCTAGCGATATTGACAAAAAAAAACCAACAACAACGAATTAGACCTGGAGCTAAAGCGGTTTCAAAGGTGTGTCGCAGTCCCTTAAGCCTCCAAACTTCAGAAATAAAGATCTGCTGAGCTTTAGAATTAAACAAAAATAACGACTTGATGAGACGGTACCGAATATCTTTATCTTGATTCACATTTTCTGATAATTGTGGTAAGTGTGGCTACATTTGAGCACAGGTTTTCAAAAACTAAAATTTATCAAGAATTATTTGCGATCAGGAATATCAAATTTACCACTCACTAATTTTGCAATTTTTTCACGTTATACAAGTGCTGGTGAAAAAAAAAATACTTTGATAAAAATATCAATAGTTTTGCCAGAAATAAGGCATATACGATTTGTCATATGGATAAGCCGCACCGGGCATCATAAATCCTAGCTACGCAACTGTATTCATGGCTTTCGTAACGTCTTCATATTTCAATAATTAGTGTTTCAAGAGGAATTATTGCTTCTATGAGACCTTCCCCATCGATTTTCAGATGAAAGTTTTCCCTTTTATGTATTTATTGCAAAGCTTTTATCATCTCGCTATGTCTGTCTGGTAAAAAAAAGTTTGTACACCGACAGCCAATTGCGGATCAAGCTGAAATTTAGCACAATTTTTTTTTACCTGACAACACAAGAATCAAAAAAAAAAAGTTTAACCAATTAGTTAATTAACTCTTGGTTATTTAATAATTTTTTGTTGGATATCCCGAGCAAGGGAAAGAAACTGTACTTGACGGAAGTTGTGATATAACTGAATTAGTCATCTTTGTAGGTCGCCGATTTAAACTAAGTTTGAAACAAACAATACATAACTTTACAATCTTCTATAGTAATAAGCATCTCACTATCAAAGTGGCTAGTATGTCTGCTTGCGGAGGCCTGAGCCTTGAGTTCGAATTCAGGTCGTACCCGACCCCTTTTTTTAATTATTATAAATGCTTTTAAAACCGATTACCCGTTTTCCCAACTGGTCCAGATAAGTGATAGGATCATAGCTTATTGAGAAAGTTTAAAGCATGAAATTACTGTGGCATTTTACGTCACTAGAGACAATCTTTTTCCTTTGCAACTTCTTGAGTGACTAAAGAGGCCAATCCTTGATACACAGCTGCGGTCGCAACAAAAGCATGAAATAAGTGCTAAACAAAAACAATAGGTAAAAAAAATAAATTTCTAATCGCACATATTTATTCTTGTGATCTAGAACTAGATCTATTACAAATTTTATTACATGGCTGATCCAAACTAGACACTAAGGAGCAAGAAGCACTCGTACAAATTTGTCTTAGCAAACCAATCAAGTAAACAAAAACTAGAGATTTATAACAAACGAACATTTACATTTAACTAGAGTGCTATGATGCGAGTTCATTTAACCGTTGATGATTTCTATGCAAGGGCAAGTGTACGTTGTATCAGTAGTGACGGGCAAAAGTTAACTAAAAAGTTAGAAACTATTAGTTTAACTAAAAAAAATTTATTTAAGGCCATTGTTTAACTAGAAAAAAAAAAAGGTTTAGTTAAAATCGTAGTTTAATTAATTTTTTTGGTTACTAACTAAAAAGTTTAATTAAAATTTGTACTTTTCAACACGTGGTCAGGGTTGTAACGCACATCCCTGTTTTCTGGTCATGTGATATCAATAACTTTGATTATCCAAAAAAGGATGCAGTTAACGACTATTTAGTCAGTCTGCATTTGAAGAGGGTAGAAGTCATGGGATTAAATATTTGCAATTGAAAGTAGCAGTATAATAAAATGTTCTTAAACATGCTAAAAGCTTCTATGCAATATTATGAATGTGGTTGTTCCGACGTGGTGGTGTTAATTGTGGAAATCTGATTAGTGAGTAATATTAAATTTAGTGGTTTTGATCAATTCATTGCGGCAAACAATAATTTTTTAACTGCAGGAACATCAAGTACACCCGTTTTATAGTCTTAAGACATTATTGAGATATAAGAATCAACAGTTAGGATATATAGATCTTAAAGCATTAGGATAACCATCTCAAGAAAACAAAAACTTAATCCACACCCTCTCTTGACCATAAAGTAAATAGACTGTGTCCAACTGATTTTAACAACCTGGTCATCTAGACATACACATGTCGGCCTAGTGTGCTGTACGTGTGAAGTCGATGATACTACAAGACTACCCTGCATTTTTTTTTCATTACGTGTTATGCAATAGTGTTTGTTTAAGGTTAGGGTTAGGAGTGGAGTGGTCAGACGAGGCATGGCTAGTCAAGTATGTTCTTTACACTAAAATAGTTACACACCCTCCCAGCCCAGAAAGTAAATAGACGGTGTGTCCGACTGATTTTAACAACCTGTCCAGATAGACGTACACATGTAGGCCTATATAGTGTACTGAGTGTGCAGTCCATAATGGCAAAGTAACCCTGTTTTTTTTCCCTTGTGCGTTTAACGGTTATGCAATAGTGTTAGTTGTATTTTTAGTGGTCAGACAAAATAAGAATAATAGCACATCGGCATGGTTAGCCAAGCATGTATTTTACACTATAAAATAGTTATACAGGTACCGGTAAAATGTTTATTATAACTGCAACGATTTCGTTTCTATTTTATTGGTTACTAGATCTAATTTTTAAACTCTAATCAAGTGTTATTTAATGAGATTTTAAATTTTACCGGTATAAGTAATTAAAAATTTTCGTTATATAATAAGTTAATATAATTTTTTAAAAAGAGTACCATCCTTTTCTAAAGGTTTTAATTGAAGGCAAAAATACAAGCACAGCACACATATTTATTTAGACATCTTTAAAAAAAAAATTGATTACTGATTTTATTATGGATAAATATTTCTAGTTCAACCCCCCCCCCCCCCCCCCCCCAAAAAAAAGTTATAAAAAGTTTGTTACAGTTTAATTAATTTCTTTTAGTTTAGTTTAACTATATTTTGAAATTCATGATAAACTTTTAGGTTAACTACTTTATTTTAATTAAAAACTAGTTTTAGTTTAACTTTTAAAAGTTAATTTAGTTCCCATCACTATGTATCAGTCTCAATATATTTATTATACAAATACTATACAATACAACTCTATTCTCCTTACCAATGCAACTTCTACCATTCTATCTACAAACTCTCACTTCTCAATTCAAGTTCAAGTTCTACTTTAACTCTCCGAATTCTAACTAACTCTACAGGCTCCAAATTCTAACTAACTCTCTCTACAAGCACCAAGTTCTAACTAACTCTCTCCACAAGCTTCAAGTTCTAACTAACACTCTACAAGCTTCAAGTTCTAACTAACTCTCTCCACAAGCTTCAAGTTCTAACTAACACTCTACAAGCTTCAAGTTCTAACTAACTCTCTCTACAAGCTCCAAGTTCTAACTAACTCTCTCTACAAGCTCCAAGTTCTAACTCTCTACAAGCTTCAAGTTCTAACAAACTCTCTCTACAAGCTCCAAGTTCTTATTAACCAACTCTCTACAAGCTCCACGTTTTAACTAACCAACTCTCTACAAGCTCCAAGTTCTAACTAACTCTCTCTACAAGCTCCAAGCTCTAACTAACTCTCTCTACAAGCTCCAAGTTCTAGCTAACTCTCTCTACAAGCTCCAAGTTCTAACTAACTCTCTCTACAAGCTTCAAGTTCTAACTAACTCTCTACAAGCTCCAAGTTCCAACTAACCAATCACAGTCAGGCCTAAAATACCTTTTTTGTTCTCCACCCGTACTTTTTCATATATACATGTTCAAACACACCACTTAGACACTTTTAATGCCTCGTGTCTCACAGTCACCCACCCGTATCGTATCAACTAACATCTTTCTCTCTTCCAGACATTGACACATGCTCCCTCTCGTTTCTCCAGTGAGGAGCTTCCTCTCAGGGGCGGGGAGAACATTTTGATACAATAAAAATTTGTATAAAAAAAACAACAACTAAGTCCTGGATACACACCTTATCTTATGTTATATATTACAGACGTTACTTCAAAAAAGAAGATACTTACGTCCTACGCGTCATGGATTTAGTCATACATATTAACCAATGACCTAAATTCTGCTAAGTCACTGGTTTTCCTGGCTAGCTCAGGCAACCCATTCCATGCTCTAATAGCACCAGGGAAAAAGGAGCAATTGTACAAATTTGTCCTAGTATATGGAATGAGGAATGTAGCATTAACTTTGTGTCTTTCTGAGTATTTTATTAAATTTTGTTTTTGTATTTGAAGATACAAACAATGGTTCAGTGTTTTATGTATAATTGCTACTTTACTTTTGAGTTTTCTATCCTGAAGGTTTTCTAAATTTAGTGATTTTACTAAAGGTGTTACTCTAGTCAAATGTGAATATTCGTTTATTATGAATCACACTGTATTTTGTGTATTTTTCAGTTTTTTAAAATGTTTTCATGAGTTGAGGTTTCCCAAACAGAGGATGCATATTCTATACTTGGCCTAACCAAGGTTAAATAACATTTTAGTTTTATGTTCTTATTTGATTTATAGAAATTTCTTTTAATAAACCCTAATGCTTTGTTTGATTTTTGATAGTTTCATCAATATGGGGATTCCATGAGAGTTTTTCATTTATTATAAGACCTAAGTATTTTGCGTTTTTAGTCTGTGTTACTGGTTTACCTTGAATAAGATAAGTGGAAGTAATTTGTTTTAGTTTTTTTTTTGTTACTCTTAATAACTGACATTTTTCTGGGTGGAAAGACGTGCTCCAATTTGATTCCCATTTCTGTAATTCATCAAATTCTCTGTAAAATTTCTGTATCTTGTGTTGTTTTTATTGTTCTATGTATTATGCAAATAATCTGACTTTTGTTCCTTAACTAATGGAATTAGTGGTTGACATGGGTATAAACGTCTGATATGGTACACATTGACAATATATTTGAGGAAAACAGATTATAAAATAATACGAATATTGCATGCATCTTGACCACTAATATTCAAATAATAAGTATTTCGACAGTATTTAAAAAGAGAGTAAAAAATATATATAAAAAATGCACTACATTACATAAGAAATAGTTTAAAAGATTCACGCACTCATTAACTTTTTTGTTTTACACAAAAACCATTAAGATACAATCAATTCTAAGTCCATTATGTGGAAAAAAAAAGTACACTGACAAAATTTATGAAACACATATTACATTGAAAAAGAAAATTGAAAGGTGAAAGGTTAAATTAACCTGCGCTTTATGAGTTTGACTTCTATGTACTTCTCTATGATCTGAGCTGATCTTGTGACACTCTGACCGATAGTGGGATAAAGGAGTTTTAAAATCTTTCTGTTTTAGTCCTAATGAAAAGGAGACGACCACTTCGTTGAGATCTTATGTAACAGTGCAGTGGTTTAATGGGTGCAGGTTGTCTTTAAGAATCGTGAGTGTTTTGGAAATGCATCTTTCTTGAAAAAGCTCTTCAAGAGATGGTAGCTGTATTTGAGATATATACGATAATTTTTTAATTACTCTATTAAGTCTATGTCTTTGTGCCAGTGAAGTATTACCATACCAGCAGGTGATGGCAAAGTTGATTAGACTTCTGATAGTTGCTGTGTAGAAGAGTTTGATTATTGTTTTGTCGATTTTAAATTTTCTTAGCTTTCTGAGATAGAAGAGTCGCTGGTGAATTTTCTTGTATTTGACAGTGTTCACTTCATTTCAGTTTGTTGATGATGGTTGTTCCTAGATATTTATATTCTTGTACTTGTTCTATGTGTTGGTTATTTATCTGAATTTCTGCAATGTGGTCTTTGTTTTTCCAAAAATCAATAATCATTTCTTTAGTTTTCGGAACATTTTAAAATTAGAAAGTTTTATATACACCATTGGTAAAAGGTGTTAATTGTTGAATGGTACATATTTTCGTCACCTGCAATAAGGCCAATGATTGCTGTGTCGTCAGCAAATATTATGATGGGAGTGTCAGCTTATAGGCTCTAAATGTCATTTGTGTATATGGTATACAATACTGGTGACAGGACGCACCCCTGCGACGCTCCAGTGCTAAGTTCTCTCGTGCTTGACACATGTCCGTTCACTTTTACATATTGTGGGCGTTTGATAAGAAAGTTTAGAATCCAAGCTTGTATGTTTTTGCTAACGTTCAATTCAGATAGTTTTTGTATCATGCGATGTGGTTGGATGGTGTTGAATGCGGATGAAAAATCTACTCTGGCGTAGTGTCTTTGAGTATCAAGATGATGGTATAGACAATTCAGCATAAGTAGTATTGCATCTTCTGTACTTCTTGACGGTTTGTAAGCGAACTGGTGCGGGTCAAGATGTGTTTCGGCTTCTTTCAGTAGATGTTTTAAAATCATTTTCTCCAGGCACTTCATAGGAATTGATGTAAGTGCTACGGGACGTAGGTCGTTGTTAGAAGCAATGGTCTTCTTTTTGGGTACTGGAATTATTTCAGTTGTCTGCCAAATGGAAGGTATTTTGTGCGTTTGCCAGGACTTGTTGAATTTCGCACAAAAGATATAAGACAGTTGTTCCGCACATAGTTTTACAAGTTTGCCACTTAATTTGTCGGGTCCCGAGGCTTCAGCGGTGTTTACTTGTTTAAATATTTTAGTCACTTCTTGTTTATTAAACAGTTCTTGAGATTGGTTTAGATTGCTGTTTTCAAATGATGCCAATAAATCATGGTGGTCTTTCTCGAAGTTGGGGCAGTCAAATCGGCTGTAGAAATCATTTAATTCATCGGCAAATTAGTTATTGTCAGTGACGCACATTGGTTCGCGCTTAGGTACGTAGCCAGAAATTTGTTTCAAGCCATAGAGTTATTTTTCTTGAAAGAGCTTTCAATTTTTTCCTTGAATCTTTTTTTTCCTTCAAATAATTTCTTTTTAAGGGCTTTTTTGGCTGAGATGAAGTCAGAAGAACTGCTATTGAACATTCTTTTCTTGTATAGAATCGCTTCCTTAATGTCTTTAGTCATCCAGGGTCTTTTATTACTGAATGTTTTAATTTTCTTCTTTGGTACAATCATGTTTTCACAGAACTGGATGTTCGAATTAACGATTGTGGTAAGTTCATCTATGTCAGGGCAGTTGTTTACAAACATGCCCCAATCTGTTTGCTCCAGGCAGCTTTGTAATTGTAATAACAGCGGCGTCAGACCATTACTGGATGAACTGTACTACGGGTTTTGTTGTTTTAAAAACCGGTTTGTGCGTGGGTGTAAGATGGATTATTGTGTGGTCCGACTCTCCGAGGGGGAATTGCAATCGAGATGTGTAGGCATTTGTATGTTGCTATAACACATATACAAGGTTTTATCGTGCCTTGTAGGACAATCAACATATAGACTATATGTTGGCAAGTGTTGAGCTAACGAAAGATGATTGAAATCTCCCATAACTAGTCGGACAGCATCAGGACTTTTCGTCCCGCAATGATGTACAATGTTTATTATATGTTCTGTTGCTTTCTTTGTGTTGGTTGTGGGTGGCATATACACAAGTATGAAGTAGATTTGTGTAAACTCTCTCGGCAGGTAGTATGGCCTTAGATTGATGTGTCGGGAATACTTTCATTTAGCCATGTTTCAGAGAGACAGATTAGCAAGCTTTCACGGAATTGGTAGAAATGTCTGCAGCAACAATCAAGTTAGTCCATTTTGTTATTTAGTGATCTAACAATGCCAAGACAACATAGGGCAGATAGACCCTTTCTCATCTTTTCCTGCTTTTGACTCGAACTCC
This sequence comes from Biomphalaria pfeifferi, assembly GCA_030265305.1. NCBI lineage: Eukaryota > Metazoa > Mollusca > Gastropoda > Planorbidae > Biomphalaria > Biomphalaria pfeifferi. Next base: position 410,231 of record JASAOG010000166.1, read on the forward strand.
TCCTCTACGGCCTCGTTTGTTTCGTTTTGTCTATGTGTTGATGGGCTCATGGCTGTTTGTTATGTATCGGCCATTTGTTTCCAAGATGGCGGGTGTGTACATTAGATTCATTGATGATCATATTATTAATGCTATCCTCTGAAACACTGGATTTTAACATGCACAATAATAAATTGGTCCATAAAACAAGAAACACTTTCATTCCCTGAAACACAATAAGAAAGGAATATTAGGAAACAAATGCTGATTATGTCACAATGTAATCAGGTCGTCTGCTTAGCGGCGCCCCGGAAGGATTCGCTCCACTTATTGTCAGGGAGTGCGTCTCCCACATCTTCAGAAGAAATTCATTTGAAAGGTATTGCTCCTGGAAAACGTGTACACAGGTCTACTACTGTCAATATGTAGCGAGGACTGTCAGGGTTATGTTAAGGCCTTAGCTCGTTTGCCCGGGCCCCTGACATTAAACCAGGCACCTTCGTGCTTGCAATAAATAAGTGACTCCCTGTTGACAATGTAAATATTTAATGATATGAATATAAGTTATGATGACAAACTAATGGAGTAATGACATTGAATTTGGAACATTCTTATATTGTGGATCTATTAATTAAACAATAATTCTACACCTTGCTATCCGACCACGTGACACATAAATGCTCGCAATCACACCAAAACACACTGCTGAATCTAGTACTTAGTGTAGAACTCCAATCCCATATTAACTCCCCTAAACAGGGGAACACAGAAGAACGAACGAGATTGTATCTTTATCTTTTTTATCCTTCTAGTTTGTTTGTAAATTGTGTACTTGCTCTGCTTTCGCCTGAGCTCTTGTTGTAACCATAGAACATTTATGGGAGTAATATGCTTTCCGCTTGTTTATGAGATCTAAACGGGGCGGACGGATGGACAGACATTCCACACTAAACTAATAGCGTCTTTTCCCCTTTCGGGGGCTGCTAAAGATCCTTTAAAAAAAAAATTAAAGTTAATCTGAAAGGGAAGAATATTGCAATGTCCAAGCTACTTCCTTTTTTTTGATATCAAACAAAATAATTAATTAGCAATAATTAATTGACTAATTGAGTATTATTCTTTTACGATTCATGTTTTGTTAGGTATAATAATAATAATTTTATTTATAAAGCGCTGTTAACAAACAAAATGTAGGCTCAAGGCGCTGTAACATGACAAACTAATCTAAACAAGTTTTAAACAGATAGGTCTTAATGTTCTTCTTAAAAGTGGTGTAGCATGTTGTCTGTCTGAGATCAATGGGGAGTGAGGTATAATAAATAATTGTTTAAAATATCAACTTGATCGGAGAATACGTGAGGGAAAAATAGTGTGAACAATTATTTAAGGGGAAATACCAGTAATTAATTGTCTTTATGGATTCATGTCTTGTCTATGCCAATGAATAATTGTGTGAAGTTGATCTGATAATGGGTGTCGGAGAAATAACTAGTAGGGCCTATACATTTTTTACCTGACAGACAGAGTGAGTTGATATAAGCTTTGTAAATCACTAAATTTAGAGACCCTTCAGGGCGGAAAGCTCATAAGTAAAGAAGCAATAAAACATAAAAAACTAAAGATAACTTACAAATACAAAATCATTCAATCATAATCCTAATAAAATACTCTGGCATAAAGATAAAGGCGCAGTTCTTATTCCCTATGCTAGGACAAAATCGTAAAAGTTCTCCTTCTTCACTAGTGTCATTACAGCTTGGAATAGGGTTGCCTGATGCAGCCTAAATCAGCTGGAAAAAAATTACGACTTAGCATTTTAAGTCCCTTATTAACATGCATGACTAAATTATCAATAGCTTATAGGCAGACAGAGAAAGCGATGGGAAGACTATTATCTAAGAATGGACGGGCCTACCATTGAAAGAGGTTCTAGGGCAAAAGACAGAGAGGAATGGAGAAAGGCGGTCGACAAATCTAGCATGGTGCCCCAACGGTCCAACAGACTAAAGGATAGGTAAAGATGGGCCTACGCCCCCTACGCCAGTTCACGTATGACGTAATAATCTTCTCTTATGAAGTCTGTAATTTATAAGATAAGCTAAGCTCTTTGAGATATAAAGCACTTTAAATCCAGTACGTAAATAAGGAAATAATACATCTCTAACTTATAATTATTGTTATTATTCGTATTTTTTTTCCTCACGTGAGTCCTAAGCTGTAGCTTAGGTGGCCTAAGAGTATGTCTCAATCCTGCACTGACGATGGCGAACAGGATTTAGAAAATATATATCAGGGATTGATATAGAAACGGTTGTAAAACTATTGGAAACATGTGAGGTAATAGAAAACTATGTCTTCTCCAATATTCTCTGCAAAGTTTTATATCCGAAGCACATGTTTTAAAGTTTAACAGGGGGCAAAACTTAACAATTTCGTAGCATTTGCGAGTGGATTTGTTGTAATTTATAGCAATCTATATCCTTGAATTTTAATAAAAGATATAAACTGCAAATATATCTTGAACTATATAGAGTCTAGATCTAGTTTATTATCTAACAAAATAGATCTATATAAATGAGGTTACTAGAGCTAGAAAATTATTTTTTAAAGAGCCCCATTATTTTCATTAAGAAAGGTTTTACGCCACCTATCGGTTGAAATATACGCTGCCGTGTTTAGAATTTAGGACCACGATTGTATTGTCGACATGGCGGAAGATCGACTATACGAGGTAGATCTTGACTTTGTAGTTACTTAATTACTCTATTAGATCTAGATCTAATTAAAACTAACGATTTTATTAGACATAAAAAAACGCACGCATTTTTTATGTATCACTAAAAATACAATTCATTTAGAATCTTGTCTAGATCTAAATAGTCTATCTTACACGCACAGTGTTTAGCCAGAAATAAAACTAAAAATGAGTCTTGATTCTGATTTTGTCGGGCCAAATTTTTTAACCAATGGGCTCAATGCAAATAAACTAGACTCGATTTCTAAAAAGAATTATTAAAAGTGGGTTAGCCTAGCACAGTAAAGATATTTAATCTTATCCAACATCAGTTTAAAGATCTAGATCAGACTAAATGATTTTAGTAGATCTAGTCAATCTAGATCTAAATTCTAAAGCTAGATCTAGATTTATCTGAGTATCTAGATTAAAAAAAAAAAAAAGAACTTGGACTTGATTGAAGTTCTAGACATAGACTAGATCCATGAATAGGAATCTAGATTAGAAATTAGATCTAGATTATAATTTATATTAATTATAGTTATAGTCATTAATTATTTTTATAGTTATATAGACTAATAGTAACATAATTTATTATGTATAATCTTCTAGACTATTGTCATCTTTTGAAGATGTGTATATAATAACCTTTTCCTCTATCCCTGTAAAAAAGAATTTGATCTAGACATGGACATGAAAATAGACATAGATCTATAAAAAAAATAAAAAAAATTTATAAGCATATTTTTATATGTCATGATATAATAATACATAAATTATACATACATATAATAATACATAAATTAGACCAAGGCCAAGAAGAAGACTTACACTGAAATAGAGTGTGTTATATTTATTAGAAAGATTGGCAAAATCCTTATTGAAAAGTGTATTGCCTTAAAATGACATCCTCAAATCAAATAAAAAAGCCAGTTTCTTTGAAAAGTGCATTGCTCTAAAATGGAAAAAGTGTCTTTTTGTGTATTGTAGTGAAATGGAGAAAGTGTCTTTTGTAATTGTATTTTTCTGAAATTGAGAAAGTTTCTAGTTTTGTAAGTGTATCTCTCTAAACTAAAGTGTTTTGTTCAATTGTTCTGAAATGGAGGAAGTGTCTATGTGTATCTCTCTAAAAAAAAGTGTATTGTTCTGAAATGGAAAAAGTGTCTATGTGTATCTTTCTAAAAAAGTGTATTGTTCTGAAATGGAGAAAGTGTCTATGTGTATCTTTCTAAAAAAGTGTATTGTTCTGAAATGGAGAAAATGTCTATATGTGTATCTCTCTAAAAAAGTGTATTGTTTTGAAATGGAGAAAGTGTCTATGTGTATCTTTCTAAAAATGTCTATATGTGTATTTCTCTAAAAAAGTGTATTGTTCTGAAATGGAGAAAGTGTCTGTGTATTTCTCTGAATGGTGTGAAACAAAGAAAATATATCTTTTTAAAAACTATTTCTCCAAAGTAGAGAAAGTTGATTAATCTGTACATTGCTCTGAAACGAGGGATCACTGTGTGTTACTCCCCAATGCATTCCTGTGATATTGTCAAACTGTATTCTCTAGAAATAAAGGGAGTATTCACCCTTGATACTTTTCCCTTTACAAACCTTGTATGTACTCTTTTTATGGTCTTGTGTAGTGTACAAACCATTTTTTACCCACCATGGATTGTAATGCAAATGATTTTGTTGTTTACAGGTGGAGCAGATTCTCGGCAAGAAAGTTGTGGGCTCTCAATCACTCTTTCTTGTACGCTGGAGAGGATTCTCATCTGAGCATGATTCATGGGAGCCTTACAGAAATTTAAAATCTTGCAAACCGCTCCTAAAGCTTTTTAAGCAAGCTAATAAATCCTCAAGGAACAAAACTGAATCAGTTTTACAAAACATTGTTCCAAATGTTCCTGAACAAAACTTTGATTCCAAAAATCTAAGCTCTGACTTAATGGGCACTAAGGTCAAGTCTGTCAAGAGAATTAAATCCCTTAGACAAAAGAAATTATTGGTTGGTGACAACAATACAACAAGGCCAGTTAAAGTGAGGAAACTAAACTTAGTTTCAAAAGCCAAAAGTTTGCCAAACACAGAAAATATTGTACAGTCCACAGAGAATCGATCTATCAACACTCAGGTTTCAGCAATTTTAAATAACATTGTTGTACATGAATCCCTTAAAAAAGCGAAAAAAAGGAAATTAACTGAGAATGAACTTAGCTCTTATAAGAAAATTCAAATCATCCCAAAACTTAGTAAAAACAGAAAATCTGAATTTGTTACAAGGAAAAGGCCTAAAGTAATAAAAAATAAAATTGACAGTCAAACTGAATCAGAACCTTTAAAAAGGCGCCTCAGAAGAGAATCGTCACCTTCAAAAGGTAAAAATTGCATTACAGAGTTCGTACTTTCAAATGAACAAGTTTGGAGTGATCAAGCATTACAGTTGAAAGAACAGGTCAATAATGATGACTCACAAAGTTTGAATGGACAAAATTGTAGCTTAGAATCATTACCTCTAAAAGAGTTGAGTAAGAGCAGAGAGTCTCATATCAATAGTGGTGATGTTGAAAGTGATGATGACATTCTCTACTCTCTAAATCCTGACTGTGATACAAGCAAAATAAAGAATAGACTATCCAAAACTAAACTCAGTTTAAGGAAGAGTGGTGCTAAGGAGAAAACAAACTCCTCCAAATCTGCATCATCTGTGATTCACAATCAGAACTCCAAATCAGGGCTTGGTAAAGATAAGTTGAAAAAATTTGCAAAGAAGAGAAAAAGTTTAAGTCTAATAGATTCCAAGAAAAAATCTAAAGACTGGTTGTCAAAATCAGGTGATTTCAGCTTTTCTAAATGAATGTAAATCTTTATTTAGTTTAACTCTTTCTCTCCGTTACTATTTTTCCACGCTTTGAAGGAATTCTTCATTTTGCTCATTACTATTTCCTTATCCTGTTATGATTAAGCTTCAATAGCTTTCTTGTTTTTTATCAGAAAATGTTGTATTTGGTATAAAATTAAAGGGAAATGCATGCTCTTTTTATATAACACAAAGTCAAGTTTATAAAATTAAACATTAATTTAATTTAATGAGGTCAAATCAACGATGGTATCATCGATAAGAAGAGAAAGAGTTAAGTCTTATAGACAACTAGTTAAGAAACATTATTTAATAACGTTCATATGGCATGATATAATGTATCACATAAGAGTAATCACATTGCTATCTGCAATTCTATTATCTTCATTGTTCACTTGAATATTTGACTAGTGTTACATCTGTACAGGGTTGCTACGTTCTGCGTCTCCTCCACCTTTCTTCACTTCAGTCAAACATATGATTGGCAGTAGTGATAGAATGGATCCGTCAGTACTTCAGGGCCATTCTTTGCCAGACCAAATCACACCTGAAGCTTCTGGTAAGCTAGTGTCATTATAAGAATTTATTAAGTTTAACCTGTTAAGTTATGTAACCATGACTTTTTGACATTTGGTTGGTTAGTTTGTCTTCATTTTAATGTACACCTACCGGAAACAAATTATTTCCTTTTCATTAAGTTACTATTCTGTGTAGAAACTTGAAGCGTCTAAACTTTCTGTTTACATGTTTGAAGCAAGGTACACCACATAACATTTCATGTGCGGGCTATGATAACTGATGTATTTTTTTCCACTGACAAAATCTTGATTATATTTATTCTTACAGAAACCTATCTGGCAGATGTACCATCTTCATATCCCGTTGCTGCAGAAGAGCCCCTGGTTAATGAGCAAACTATTAATGCTGGATCTCTCTCTTATAAATCTCTATTAGACTGTCTCCCTGAACAGTTGCACCCTGGGCACAAGAATGACAAGAAGGTTAAAAATGGAGCTAGCGGCAGTGACTGCAGCAGTAGCAGTGGAGCTGGGGGTAGCCTCTTCAGTACGACTTTGTCCAGTTCCTTCGGAGGTGAATCTGTGGAGAGGAGGACCAGCGTCAGGTCGACAGAGTGTGTGTTCCGTTATAAACAGATAGTTGTCAAAAAATGCTTACGTTATACCCAGATATGGTTGAACACGCAGACCGTCATGCAGAATGCTTTAAATCCTCAGGTAGGACATTCAGTCAAATTATTGACTATCATTGTGTAATAATGATCAAAATGAGAAACATAACAACCATGGGGGAAAACATTGAGCAGCTAAAGTTTCATTGTATAAGTGTTTATGTAATTCTATTGACAGTTAATTGTTTCTGTTTAAACTGTTTTAGTTGATTGAATGCAAACATTTCTCTTTAAGAACTGTCATTTTCAGAGAGATGAACTCTTTAGGGATGCTAAGTTAAGTAAGCAAAGTTAAATGATAAGGTCATAATAAATGGCAGCAGATAGCCTCTGAAAGAGACAGTTGGTGAGCTCTCACAAAGGCTGTGGGGCAATCATTTGAGACTCAAAAAAAAGCCATTATTGAAGACAGTGCATAAGACAGAAAGAAAAATTTGATAGACCGCCAGCAGACAAGACGTGGGAAAATATGCAGGTTGCAACTGGATCTGCATAGTCATGTGAATCACTGTACGCATCTTTAATCTACAGAATTGAAGACATTTTCCATTATTATTATTATAATTATATACAAAATTGAGCTATAATGACAATGATATTTATTTTGTGCCCTTTGCTTGGTTATTTCTCTTCCACGTCTCCTTACAAGTCTTATTTGTCTCAAAAGTTTGTCCTGAATGTCACAGGTCATCCAAGAAATTGTTTCTGCTTTGAACTCTGCCAAGTACGATGACAGCCACTTAGTTTTGTTCTCAAGTTTAGGCAATGTTTTCTGTTCTGGTACTGATCTTCATTTCTTAGTCTCTGGAGATCGTAAAATGGCAGCACGGCAAATGACGGACGCTATAAGGTAATTATATTGTTCTGGCTAATATCTTGTTTGCTGTTCAAATCCAATACTATTTCATCAACACGTCTAACCTAGCCAAAGAACATGACCATTAACAAGATAGGCTTGATCTAGAGTTCAGAGTACTTCGAGTGATGCATTTATTCACAAATGGGATGTATGTCTCACTTACTTATCCACCGTTACTTATCCGTCTCTAACACTTTCAACCGTCTCCAATCTATCAGCAATATTGTTCTCCCATCTGTGTCTATTCCGCTATGTCATTCATCTGCCTGACTAGGTCACTACTTTTACCATAGCTAAAAAACAATACACAATATATTTATCTGCAAAACTAACATACTCTCTAATTAAACTAGGTAACTACAATACTTCTTCAAAATATAAACATTTATATGTGGTCACATGTTGTGATCAAATGAAATAATAATCTATACCAACTGATGACCCAAACAATGTAAAAAGCAATGCCAATTTCTACCTAAGGGCTGAAGAATGTACCAAAGTTATTAATGAGTTTTTCACATTAAATACAAAAATAGAGTATTTACATACTATGCTATATTAAAAAAACATATGGTGTTGATTTGATTCATGAAGTCAATTACTTTTCATATATCTCTGAAACTAGGTTTATCACAAGTTTCATTAATATAATTGTTTATCATTGAACAGGCACCTTCTAAAAACTTTATTTATAATTAAGATTTGATGAAATGTGTGGCAAACTTGATTTAAAACTTATTATTTTTATATAAAGAATTATTTCAGTGTTCTTAGGAAAGTTGGACAGTAATAAAATTAGACTTTTATTTTCAGAGTTTCTCCTTAGTGTACTGCTCAGTCTATTTCTGTTTTTGTTGAAGGCGCCTGTAATATATCAAGAATTTTATACATCCTGTCTACCTCCCTCTCTCTATATATATTAATATATATCTAAAAAAAATGCTGCTGTTGCATAGCACAGAATTATTTTCTTTGAAGTAATGTCTAGATAATGTATATTTATTGAAACCTAATCTGTTTACATTTCAGAGAAGTGACCAAAACCTTCATTACATTCCCTAAGCCTATCATAGCCGCTGTGTCTGGTGCTGTCGTAGGACTGGGTGTGTCGCTGCTAGCTCTATGTGATGTGGTCTATGCTAGTGATAAAGCGTCTTTCCATTTCCCTTACTCCCAGCTTTCTCAAACACCAGAAGGTTGTTCCTCATTCACACTACCTTTAACTGTAGGACTGCCTTCAGTGAGTACCGTTTGATTCGTTTTCTTTATTTCCTTTAACAGAAAGTTTACAGAAAACATGTAGTGCTTCAGTTGTAGGGCATTGATATGTAAACTAAAGACCATCAAGGAATTGTGTCATTTCAACTTCCTTTATAAAAACTTGTAAATCAGTAATTATAGGCTTTATATTTAAAATGATTTAGAATGCAAAGCATTTCCCTAAGTTGAGGAGTGTGGGTTTGTGTCCCGTCAGGTCTATGGGATGAAATGTTTCACTAGAATTCTGTCGATATCAAGTTGTAATGAATGGATGTAGATAATGATCTGTTGTTCCCACATTAATATCGCACAAATCTGTAAAGAAAGAAAGATAATGCAAAAAAATTTTAAACTCATATATGTTAATTATAAAGAATTCGACAAATATAATTCAGGGATATGGGTATGCTGTATTTCTGTGCTATATTCATTAGGACGTTTGTGTTACATTTACATTGGAGCACAGAATCCACTATAATCAACTTGATCTCTTCACAATTTTAGCATAGCCCTGGTCACAGAAAATTAATTTCAACTGTATCATATTTCTTTAGATTCAGAACAAATATGTTGTGTTTCAACATATTCTACACACAAAAAAAAATAACTTCCTAATAACATTGTCCACATGTAGTCAAATGCCCACGTGGTTAGAATACTTTTTAAAATTCTTAATAACATTGATCCATTCTATTGATCACATTTAATGTTTGTTCTTGATATCCAAGTTTACATATCCTTGCCTAGAGTGTGTTCAGTTAGTTAATAGTCTCTATTACACACTATTGACCATAAAAAGTGTTGACTCTAGGCCAATGAGCTACTATATGGAGGTAGGAAGATAACAGCCATGGAGGCTTACCAGCAGGGATTAGTCTCTCAAGTCTTCTGGCCCACTCTCATGATGCAAGAAGTCATCCCTAGAACTCAAAACATGGCCAATTGTTCAGCCAAGGTCAGTTTTCTGATATGACATTGAAGTTTTTATGTTGACATTATTTAGAATGAATTGCGGTTACATCTTGTTAACATTTTCTAACATTGGGTTGTAGTTAGTTTTTCTATGATAATGTAACAATAAAGGGAGGGAAGTGGTACTTCAAGTGTAAAGTCCACTCTGACTATAAAACTACTGTGTAAAAAAAAATCTTTGGACCCTAGTGTCTTTTAATTGTTGATAGCCAGAAGCTGAGATAGTTGTTTGTGTATAACTTAAACTTGGACCTTGTTTAAAAATAAATAGCAAATAGAATGATAGACAGGACATTAGCTTTACATGCTGTCACATATTGACTTGATTGGAAAATAGCTGGCTGATGTCAGTCCGCCCATATAAACATGCTCAAATCTAAAGTAAAAGACATGCATTTTTTTAAGTAAATGTAACACAAGACTTGTTATTGCCTTGTTTATATTAAGATTAGGCCCAACAATCTTGTTACTTAGGCATTAGAACAGTTTTAATGGTTGATATATGACTTTTCCAGGCTCTTGAAGCTACAAAACTTTTAATTCGGAGTCACCATCGAACCAAAATGGAACTGACCAATGAGACTGAATGTAACCTACTACTGGAGAGATGGACATCAACTGAATGTCAAAGGACAATTGAAGCCTATATTAGTAATGAGAAAAATTTTACATTTTAATGTTACTTCGTCTGACATTGTATATAAATGTATATAAATGTTGAATGTAATTAACATGCTCTTTCATTAGGACATTGAGAGACAGTGAGTGTAAATGTTTCATGCCCAACTCACATTCTGTAATAGACTTGTGGACATTGTGTATGTTGGCTTTGTGAGTTTTAACATAAGTGTGTAACACAATTGACCACTGCACAGTAGCTGGTTTGCACATCATCGCAGCGCTTTGACCCCTCTCTTTCTATTTTAAAGCCCAAACTTTTCATTCTGTTTTGAAATGTTGTTCTAGTCATGCATCCTCCTGAAATAGCTTAATAGTTTGATGCCAGGTGTAAGCAGTGGTTTCATTCTATTACAGTTTTGTTTGGGGACACGGCGGCTAAGGGCATGACTTCCAAGCCAGGGTTCCAGGGCTCAAATCTCGCTAAGACTGGAATTTTGAATTCTTAGGGTGCCTCTAAGTCCACCCGACTTAAATGGGTACCTGACTTTAGTTGGGGGAAAGTAAAGGCGGTTGGTGGTTTTGCTGGCCATGACACCCTACTCCTTAACCATTGGCTAAAGAAAGGGATGACCTTAACATCATCTGCCACAAGGTCTAAAAGGGTAACTTTACTTTTTTTTTTTCTAGAGTTTGGTTTATCTTAAAATTGTGGCTTGACTAGCAAGACTGATCTAAAATAACATCTTTGGTGAGAAACATGATGAAGTTGCTTAAAAATACAAACTTTACAGGGGAAAAGGAGGTGTGGTGGCTGAGCGGTAAAGCGCTTGGCTGCTGAACCAGAGTTCCCGGGTTCAAATCGTGGTGAAGACCTGAGATTTTTAATTTCGGGATCTTTGGGCGGCTCTGAGTCCACCCAGTTCTAATGGGTACCTGACATTATTTGGGTAAAAGTAAAGGTGGTTGGTCGTTGTGCTGGCCACATGACACCCTCGTTAACCATAGGTCACATAAACAGATGACCTTTACATCATCTGCCCTATAGACCACAAGGTCTGAAAGGGGAACTTTACTTTTTACAGAGGGAGAGGTGGGGTTTGAAAGTCTTTAGTAATCTATCCAATCAGACAGCAGTTAAGTTCAAATAGTTCTTGAATGATTATATTTCATTCATGCCATTTTGTAAAATCTATACGTCAAGGCTAAGACATTCAAAATGTTTGAAGATAGGAAGTATAATGGCCTTTCAAGAACCTACAACAAAGAATTGTTTCATAGAGAAGAGAAAAAATAAGTTTCATTGGTACGATATCAAAGACAACCCTATCAGATTATTTTTGCAGACAGTAAAAATAGCAGATGGTCCTAAAGAGGTCAAAGAATCAATAATGTTGCAAGTTTTTGTTAGGTTCAAGAATAAAGAAAAAGGTCAAAAGCAGGCTATATATTTACCCAAGGTTTGAATTAACATTAAAATAATTTGTGACATACATTTGCATAAAATTTCAATTTGTGAAATAGACTTGGGACTCAAAAGATTTCAACATTTTATAAATAACTGTTACAGTCTCCCTATAGAATTGTAATAAGGGGTGTTGATTTTCTGCAGACCATATTTTCAGCTTAGTCGTAGTGCCTTGTATAATTGGTGATTAGTCTACCACTTCTATTCTCAAGCCTGTCCCCTGAAACAAGTAGCTCGGTAAGAAAGTATTAAACTTTCTTATAGAATATTTTCTTTTTGTTACCAGCATGATGTGGGCCATTGACTTTTATTTGTTTCAATACTCCTGCGTATTTGATGCTGACAAAGCAATACATGTGCATGAATGTAATCTAATGTAGTACTTTGTAAATAGTTTGAAATGTTAACATGGGGCTTGAGTGGTCATTCTTATAATGTAGGAGAGTGTATTGATCTTGTCTTTCAGGTCCTTGTTTAGAATGTTTATTTTCATTGATCTTGTGATAGGAAGGTTGGGTTGGATTGATGTCTGGGTTGTCTTCCCTACACTGTGTCTGGAGCCTCTTCTCAATGCGTTCATCATTAGCCTTGTTGTTCATGTTGAGCTGGTTTTAATAGAAACGGATCTGTTGTTATGTTATATGTTGTGATGACATTTTATTCATCTAGACTTTGAGATATTGAAAACTACAGGATTGTCACTCAGAACTCACTACCAGTACTTAGTGATAATGTTGGCTTATCCAAAGGTAGCCAGACAGTAGACAGATAGTCAATAAACATTATTAAACTTCTTGGTTACTTTACTTTAATGGTGCTACACCTTTCTATAATATATTTAAGAGCTTGACAATGAACATTATACTTCTTAATTACACATATACAATAGTCTGTATAGTGCTGGTAAAGAAAGGAAATTCTGCAATTAAATGTTAGTAATCTCAGTTGGTAATCTGTGGGTATTCAGATATTGTTGATGATAATGAATCAAAGTTCATTAATCACCAGATTACTTAAACTTTTTGTTAATTTTGCTACATATTTCTATCAGAAATTTAGTGCCAACGTTATGATGCAAAATAAAAAAAGAAATTCAGTTGTTTCAGTAGCACATACACTAGTACAGCCAGGACATACATCTCTCTCCTGTCAGTAACTAGTTGAACCATTTCATCCCCTGTCAGTAACAGTTGAACCATTTCAGCTCTCTCCTGTCAGTAACTAGTTGAACCATTTCATCTATCTCCTGTCAGTAACTAGTTGAACCACTGCTTTGTAGAATCAGAATCTCACCAGTTGCTCAACTTATTATTTTGCACTCATCCCCGTAGTTGTTAAACAGCTCAATAGAACCTAATATAGTGCTAGATCTCTATAGTTGTCTGGTGGTCTGAGTCTTGGAAGTGAGTATTAAAAGAATGTATTGACCAGACACTGCTTCAAGGGGTTCAATGAAGACGTATGTACATCTCTGTTCATGTTAAGACATTAGTGACACAATGTGACTACTACTTGAAATATAAAATATGATTGTTGATTTACCACTGTGAAAATAAAATTGAGTATTTCCCTCAAGTTGTATAGTATTATGAAGTATAAAATCTTTGATGTTGAATGTCATGTGTGGACAGAATTAAATTATTTATTTGGAGAACTGACTCTGTGTTTTCTTTCAATTCTTCCAGTTATAAACAATAATACAACTTTAAACAAAAAAAATCAAGATTTGAAAATGACAGGGCTTTTTTTTTAGTTTTTTTTTTTTTTTTTTTGTGGTTATGAAGGACCACAAGCTTGTTTATAAAGCCAATGACTTTGCAGAAATTGGTTGACATGCATGACTTGATTGGCCTAGGAACATGCATAGGACACTACCATCTTCTTTTTTTGAAGTAACGCCTGTATTTCATTAAGACTAAGACTGCTTTATTGATCCTTATGAAAATTTGTTGTGATTACAAGGACTCTGCTCATTCTTCTTACATAATACAGACGTTACTTCAAAAAAGAAGATGATTACTTCCTAAGACAACACAACAGAAACGTTCACAAGAGACACAACATAGAAAGTTCATTCAGCAACTACACACAGATAAGGATGTAAAATATATGTTCACTTAGCTGTTAAATTGGAAGAAGCCAGATTTTAACCTCTAAATGAGGGTAACTTTAAATTATTAAACAAGTACTAACGCCTCAAATCTGTTAAGTCACAGTACCAGGTGACCTATCCTCGCACAGTTTAATAAATTGTTATACCCGAAGTCATTTTGGAAATTTTTTTTTTTTTAATTAAGAAAATGAACGATCGGGTAAAGATAACTAACCTGAAGAGTTGTTTTTGTGTTCTGTTATTTCTAAATGTAATTGTAAATGGTGATTAGAATAGAAAGTTTCTAAGTCCACCAACAGTGTAGAAAAACCACAGCGCACGTCTGTCGTTTTAGATCTTTTACATAAAATTATTGGCTTGGAAGAAAGTCTTTGCATTGTAACTTCTCAATAAGGTTACGTTCAGACTTTTAAAAATTAAAATTGCTATTAGTCATAGACATAAATAAATATAGACTGGCCGATTAAAGAGTTTTATGAAACGAAGATTTGTGACTTGCAATTTTGTGTACTTTATTATACAGCATTTATGAGCAGTATAAAAGTCATATCTATTTCAGCCATAACCTATATAAGTATTACAATATTTTCACTAGTGTTTTGTTTAATTTCTAAGAATGAAGATCATGCAATTTTTCATAATTCGGAAATCCGAATACAATAGATGTACATGTTTTCAAGTTACATGAAGTTACTTCCTTCGGCCAATCTATATTTATTTATGTCTATGCTATTAGTATATTCATTATGGCTTTTTACGAAACATTAAGTGATGCAAAATCTTGACTTTATGGGGTAACAAAGTAAAATGGTACATTTTTTTCCTAAGAGACTTAAAAACATTGCGTTAGTATTCTAAAACGTTTCCGTGGTACACACGCCGACCACCTTTTAGCACAATAAAAAAGAGTGCCTTTGGCAAGATACGTCTCCTGCCCAGCGTGACTGTCCGGCGCCTTCGACATTGTCACGGAGGTCACGGACTGTCGGACTATGACAAGTTCATACCGGCATTCGTAAGAACATCGCTGTTTGTAGTATACAGTCTTGCCACCGTATGTCCATGCGTTCAAGTCTTGGTTGCTTTCTGTTAAGCACCCATGTCTCAGATCCACATAGAGGGGCTGAGAAAAACACTGCTTGGTAGACACTGATTTTTGTAGGCAGGCAGTGCGATTTGTTTCGCCACACTCTCACTTGGAGTGTCCAAAAGCACTACTGACCCTGATCAGACGCTTATCAACCTAATGGCATCTTAATAGCAATGCGTCATTTGATAATATGCCTCCCAGATGTGTGGTATTCGAGTCTACCACATGGGTAGAGTAGATTTTATTAGGTGACTTGTAAAACATGAACCGTTTTCCCAAGTTTTCTAGTGACACCAAAAGAGGCGGCAGCGTACGCTAATTCGTTGACCGCGAGCTAGATATCATGTTCATTGTTAGCAAGTAAGGCGGGGAGAAGCTGTGTTATGACCATTTCATTTTTTTGGTACGGGACAGTAGACTTCGAAGATTGAAGACATTGTAATAATTCACGAACAAAATAAAATATTACCCGCACATTTAATTATTCTAAGCTATTTAAACTGGTAGGACTATGTTAATTAGGCATATTCTAAGCTATCTACTGGATGGACTATGTTAATTATTCTAAGCTATTTAAACTGGTAGGACTATGTTAATTAGGCCTATTCTAAGCTATCTACTATATGGACTATGTTAATTATTCTACGCTAATTAAACTGGATGAACAATGTTAATTATTCTAAGCTATTTAAACTGGTAGGACTATGTTAATTAGGCCTATTCTAAGCTATCTAAACTGGAAATAGTCATTAGATTTGAAAAGAAAACATGACCTATCATATTTGTAGATTTGTACCATCTCTTTGTTTACTGTCACAATAAATTTTAGCAACGGTCAAACTAAATACTTATTGAAACGTTTATCGACTGTATTGGGAGGTTCGTACACAAAGGTGAAGGGATTCGAGTCACCAATTAGCACATTTTAAAACCATCAAACATAATAATATTCCTAACTTAAACGTATAGTTTTTGTTTTCAATATTAAGCTAGTTCAAAGAAAAATACTTCTGTGCAATATTTTAATTAGGCCTATCCTTCTTCAAATAAAGTAGCCTGTGTGATGTGTGGCTGAGTGACAAGAGTCGCTTGGCTACTTATCAAATGTGCTTGAGTTTAAATCCCGACTCGAGTAGAGTTATGTTGAGGTACCCCCTCCTCCACCAAAAAGATTGGACCTTAGCGATCTGTGAAGGCTAAAGAATAGAGTTGCACTGTAACAAGCAAAATGGCAAAAAAAAAACCCACAAAAAACTGAAAAAAAAAACAAAGCTTATATTATTAGTTTGGATTAATCATGTATTTAAATTTGTAATAGATCTAGACTAACAATAATAAATATGTGTCAGGACTGATTTCTGGTCAGCCTGGGGTCTCCTGTTAACTTTAGAGGAGAAGGGGGACAATTCAGGGTTGTTGACTTCAAGGCTGTTTTTGTTTTGGATTGTTCTACTTTGTGAGATTTTTTTTTTAATGGAATGAAAATTTTAAACCCATAATAAAACTGTGGTTTTTGTTCCCAGTCCAGGACAGTTGGATTTTAGTTCTAACAGTTGAAGTATAGACTCTAATTATTTCCGTATAGCTATTATTTAGTCTATGGGATATTGAGCTTTTATTATTGGCCTCCTTCTATGGTAAAACGACTACTGGGCATTGACTATGGTCGGAACGATGTCGCCCACACAGCAGTCACCCCCCCCCCCTCTGCGAGCAGCTGATGTGTGCTTTTAATTATTAATTGTTACTGGATATTTCATTTGCCAGAACTGTGCCTGTATTTTATTAATATTTTCAATAAACAAGTTATATTTCCGTGAAAAAGAAAAGAAAAAAAAAAGAAGTGGCATTCTGAATCTTCATTCTGTCTTTATAAATGCCGTCAAGGTTATCTTCATGACTTGGTTGCATTTGGCAGTCAGCATTGAAATACACATTCGTACAGTAAAAAGACAAGAACATTGACAATATACAGGATTATAAATATTTTTTTACCTTTTTTTTTGTTTAGCGCAATTTCTACTTTAAGCATTCTCACTACCTTATCTCTTGTCTGGACAAGTTGGAAAGGGGGAGAAAGAACGGGGTAACTGGATGATCGCTTTCTCTTTTTAAAAAAAGAGAACGACCTGAGAAATAACGTGTACAAACTTTTGGCCAGACAGACACAGATTGAGTTGATATAAGCTTTGTAAAAAGGGTACTCATTAAAAAAGTATTACAATGCATTGCATAAATATTGTTGTAACTCTATTCCCGCACTGAAATACATGGTGCGCACTAGACACTGTTCCACACGAGCAGAAGGAAATGGAGACATGATAGTAAATGCCAGCTTATTTTGCTGAATCAAACTAGATTTTGAACAAACTGACATTCTGTTGTTGCATAAATTCCATATCTGGTTCGACTTCAAAAAGATAGGTGTCCGGATCTGCTTTTTCCTCCATCAAACCCTCCCGTAGGTGTGCCTGTAGGGTTTCCTTATTTCCAATTATCTTCAGACCTCGGTCACGGAGTTCCCGCTTCAGTTCCTTCATAAGGAGTTTGTCTAGCGTTTTAGTGGTAGCCATTATAAATCCCACTTCTGACACTAATTGTTATAAATTTCCAGGAAAACACTCAACAGGTTAATGATAACACAGATAAGGATTTAATGATGAAATAAATAACACACAAAAACCACAGAATGTCAGCTTGTTCTATATTTAGTTTGATTCACCCAAATAAGCCGGCTTTTACTATCATGTCTCCATTTCGTTTTCCTCTTGTTCCACGCTCGTGTGGAACAGTGTCTAGTGCGCACCATGTATTTCAGTGCGGCAATAGAGTTACAATATTCTCCGTGTTTATTTTGTACTTTAATAATAATGCACACTCTAACAAACACTTATCTAGATTGATTTATTAAAGAATTACGTGAAAAAAAAAAACCGATGTATGATTAGTTAAATTGTGTTTTAAGTGCTTTAAAATTTTACTTTGTTGACTAAGCTAATAGAGCCTACAATAAGATTTTGCGCAAATGTTAACTGTTGATTCATTAAAATGTGTTCATGTATGCTAAGAAATGTTTTAGTGTACTGCAGTAAGCCAGCGACTAAGCGGTGCCAGTTTTTTTTTTCCTTTGACGTCACTTGGGCAATTTTCATTCATAAAACATTCTAGCCGAAATTGATTTTTCGATAATGAAACATTTTCAAACCGATATCGGTCGATCTAGAGTGTTCTCGATGTGGCCAACGAGTTGATTTCTATACATAAATAAAACAACAAATACATAGTAGACTGCAAATACACACCAATCAACTCAATTAATTCCAAAATCCAAAAACATTTTTTTTAATCAAAAATAAGTACACTAATTATAATCATGATGGATCAGGTACTGTTGATACATTTTTAAAAAAATGACAACAAACATCTTTGTCTGACATAAAAAAAATATTTTTAAACCAAAGCATGAAACGTTGGGCAGAAAATATCCAAAAATAAAAAGCTGTGGAGCTAGTACAATAAATGATACATTTTTTTTCCAAGATAAAATGATGACACTAAGAAGGTGGTTCCATTGCACTTTGCCAAACTAATTAATAGACATACACACATTTATTAACATTATACTTGTACAGCCTGATAAACTCTAGCCAAGCTGTGGTTGAATTTGAAATATGAAACCATTACCATTTATAGCATCTCATTATTGAATGACTTGTTTGATATTATTAAAATGTTTGAAAATAATTGTATATATAAATCTGCTACTAAGTTTGTTCCAATGATACTGTTCAAGCCTTTACAGTATTGTCATCTTGAAGGGACAATGCCATATTGTGAGATCCACTGGGCTCACTAGGATCTTTCTACAGGGAACAGTATCAGGGAAAAGAAGAAGAGGCAGACAAAAGAAGCAATGGAAAGACTTGTTAAAAAAAAATGGACTGGCCTGTCAATGGAAGAGAGATTGTCATTTCGACAAAAGACAAAGAGGAATTCAGAGAGATGGTCAACACTGACATATATATATTTATATTATTTCTAAACAATGAAAAGGCTGATACTTTTGTAGTAAACATTTTGACTAAGTCAAGTGTGCCCCACAGTTTCTCATAACTAGCATTTGGATAAGACTGGAGGATTGTAACTCTAGTGTGCAGCATTTCTTATGGCTATGAAAATCTAGTCAGCTTTTAGTCACATCTAACTTTTTAAAAAGAAACAATTAGTCCAGTGTGTCAACTTGCCTACAATTGACATTAACTACACATCTGAAGTCTGACAACACAAGAATACTAAATTATGGTAACCCTGAGAAAGACAAAACTTGAAACTTTACATGCTGCATAGATTGAAGCAGCGGTTCTCAACCTTTTGTGCTCAGCGCCCCCTTTTTACAATCCCCCACTCTGCCGCGACCCCCCCCCCCCCGCATTCACATAGAGTAGTCAAAAACAATCCATGTTTTCAATGGTCTTTGGCAACCCTGCCAAAATCATCAGGTTGAGAACCCCTGGATTAAAGGAAGTAAAAAAGTATATATATATATCTTTTTGTTACATACCCGTACAACATTTAAGAATTTGTTCACTTTGATATTAATTGTTGTAAATAAAGAAAAAATTATTAAAAACTTTCCACATTTCTAAAAAATCAATCATTTTGAAACTGGCAGTGTAAATAAAAAGCATTTCTAAAAACTAGCTATCCAAGCTTTAAAAATTTTCTGGATTTTTACATGAATTCGGTATCAAAAACAAAAAAAAAATACAATTTTAAAATTCTGTCTTTGTCATCAAATAATGTCAAAGTCAAAATCATTTTAAAATATTTCTTAACATTGGGCTTTGCTCAAGTTTAAAATTTTACTTATGACGGCCTGGACATCCACATTCTTATCCAACTTCATGTATTTCCCGCGCTTGATCTCCACAATGGATACAAGTTCTGGAGCCAATTCTTTTAGCATGTTCATATGATTTTCAACATCTTCTGCAAGGAAAAAGTTTTATTTTTAATACAGATAATTTATCAAAAGTAATGATAAAAAATGAAGGAATCATACTATTTTTTATCTCAGGAACACACCCCAAGACATACCTAGGATTTTAAAGAAGACAAAAAAAGAGTTTGGGGGGGGGGGGGGGGGGGGGGGAATTCAGACCTTAATAGAGGGTTAAATACTAGAAAGATACTTGAAGAATGCAAAACCAAGATGTGAGGCATGTCGCGTAGTATAGACAAGTGTCTTTTTCTTTCTCCTAACTTTGCTTTTTTTTTTTATTTCCTCTAGTCGTAGTACTTGTACGGGGCAAGAGTGTCTTGTATTTTTTGTTTTGAATAGTTTTGCTACGTCACAAAGTCCGGTGACATCTATTGGTCATTCTTTTGTCATAAGCAGTTCACCCTCTTTGGTTGAAACGGACGGTGTGTTTGCCCGTAAAACGTTCTTTGTCTGTACTAGTTTCTCGGACTTATTATTCAGTAGGATTTTTGGGACCCCTGTTTAGGGTGAGTTATTCATTTGTGATATCTATTATTGTATGTTGTATGAGGTTGTCACTATTTCTATTTTTAGTGTAGAAGTTGAGAGTACTGTGTTTATTTCGTTTATAGGGTGCCAGTGGTTGGAGTTGTGGGCATCGCTTGCCGTCTCAGAAATATATATTACAGTTTTTTCAGTGTCACTGTCAAATTGGCGATCATCTGAGGTCTAACTTTACTATTACCGAGGTTGGCAGTTTTGTGACACCAGTCGGTCAGAGTCTGGTGGACTATGTAACCAGGGTGACAAGTTGATAGCCGTAGCAAAGGTGCTTAAATTAATTATTGAATAATATCTTTATATATACCTATTATATCTATTATATATATATATCTTATATATATATTGTCTATTTATCATCCCCATTGTACATACACATATATCAGTTTCATACAATTAAATTCATTTATTTTTGTTGTTATTTAAACTATTCACCTAGTTGGTTACTGTATGTGCGACTGTGTGTGAGTGATGTTCTTGTCAGGTTGAACCCCGGGACCTTAATAGTTTATGGCTAGTTAACAACCCAAATAACTCCTAAACCTGACAAGGCAGTCATGGTATGTAAAAGTGCAGACATGCCATGCTGCACACAAACCAAACTCCTAGCTTAAAGTTAATAGTGGCATTGCTTAGCGTGTCCTAGTCAGGTCTAAAGCTAAGGGAGTAAACCTTAACAGAAAATCAGATTTTTTAGCCTGTAGGTGGAGGGACAGTGGTGAGACCACTGATCTCTGGCAAAGTCCTGAAGTCACATGACCCCAAACTGAGGTGGTATTTTATCCCTTCATATCCGGTCTGCATAGAAGAGAGGCGGCTGCTGACAATTTGGCAGCCCCAGCACTCACAAATTTAACACCAAGGCTTCTCCCCAGCAAAAAGAGGTCACTCGTTCTTAGGTTACAAAGAGACATCTCTTGGGATGTGAAATAAAAAAAATGCAATTGTGTCAACCCAACAGTAATCTCACTTGCTGTTTTCATAGGAGAGTTTAATACTAGCATCTTATTTTTTTGGTAAGAATAAATGTTAATGCCCCACAGATTCACTTATGGATTGGATTTACTACTACCACCTCAGCACCCTCTTGGTTTGGAGACCTGCAATGTGATACCTCTACTGGCAACCTGAAAGTGTCAAGAAGTAAAAGCTGCATACTCTATCAGTGAGAGGTCCAGATTTACTCTGTCTCTGAGACCCTCATATAGAAAAAAAAAAAATTATAAGGAGAACTGATCAGGAAACAATTACATGGTTGAACTCAACAGGATTATTGATCTCAACCCTCCCAAAAAAAAAAAAAATGTGAATGAAGAAGAAAATAAAATGCATGGGATTTCTCCACCAACTATACATAAATGTGTCTTATGGTACATAATACAAAGTTGGTACTGGTCTAAAAAAGTTTCAGTAATGACTACGTCTAAACAAAGAGTTCCAGTAATCACGTTATATAAATGTAGCATGTCAAGTAAAATCTCCCTCAAATAAAATGGCTATCTTGCAAAATGAAAATAATTAGTCCATTGAAAGTATTCTTACTTAGGGACATGCCATATTTATAATTTTCTTCTATTTTCTTGTAGACTTGGTCCAAAGGTAGAGCCATTTTTTTTTCTGTCACAAATAAGCTGAGAGTCTTTGGTTAAGGCCAACATATTCGTAACTGCTAACACTTTTGAAAATATGGATTATAGAACAGTAGTAATGCATTTTTGAGAAGGCGATCAACCAAAAAACTAACTAGGTCAGAGTATTCAGGGATGTTTCATGCGAAGCAGCTGGCTTGGGCTATTGCACAGAACATAGGATTTGAACAATTCAGTTCATTAAGTATTTAAATAGTCTTCCTGACCAAACTGTCTCATTAACATTGACTTTTAATCAACTTAATCAAGACAGCACTTTGTAATCTAAAACATAAATGTGCATCAATGGTTCTCACACTAATCCAAGAAGATGAAGCAGTAAACAAAATGTTGGAAATGTTTCAGAAAAAAAAAAAAAAAGATTATTCTATGGAAAGCAGCATATACTTAACTAGAAGGAAATGAGAAGGCTGACACACTTGCCAGGTGTGGGAGAACAAACACACAATTAAACATTGCATTCTATCCTGAAGAAATAAAGACATTGATAGTGTATAGAATAAATGAGAAATGGACAAGCTTTCATCCAAAACACAAGGAAGATGACGCCTATTATAAGCTATCCTAACAAGATCAAAATTTTATCTTTCGCCTCAGAACTGGACACAACAGAATGAGACAACATAAGTTGCAGAAGCTCAAAATTGGAAATAGTGATATCTGCCCATGTGGAGTGTCACCAGAGAATGTTGACCATGTCCTTCAAAACTGCATTCTTAATCAAGAGGCCCAAACAAGACACCCTTGTAGAAGTTTCAGGAATAATAAACAAAGTCCTAGAAAGTAAGCACAAGCAAAATTTCTTAGCACTCACCCAAATTCCGAAAAACTAATTTACATCATGATCAATGCATAGTTTTAGGCATAAGAACAAGACACAGTAGGAGGAAGCAACACAAGTTTCAGAATGAAAATAAAACCCAAGAAAACATATGACTTTGCAGGCTAGCACCAACGCAAGCCAACTAAACCCCCAAACTTGCACACTGTCTCTATAGGCCAAGTCGAGTTATTAAAACACTACAATGCTAGACAAGCTCTATGTGAATTGCCTGAAGTGGAAACCAAACCTCTGCACAGTTCATCACAGAAAAATAGGGCTTTAAATCTTTACATTGAACACAAAAGAGGAAAAAGTCATGTGAAAAGATTTTTTTAAAGAAAGTGAAAGCATAAGTAAATTACAAATGAAAGGATACGCTCTGAGAGTTCTAATGATTTCTGGTAATTTGTTCATGATTTTAATTTTTGTATCTTCTTCTGGCTTTCTGGTAAGAGCTTCCTCCATCCTCTGAGCTTCTTTGGCTCGAATCTGTAAGCAAAAATGTAGAGTTGATATGCAGAAAGTTTGCATAGAAAATATCACTAAGATGTTTTGATTATTAAAATAAGATGCTATAAATAATTAAACTTCAAATCAAATTAAAATTTTTTATTTGCTTGAACTTAATTTGAGATCACTTGTAAGAATTAAAAAAATATTTTTTTTAGCTATTGTGTCATATTTTGTTGAATTAACTTCATAATGAAGGTTAATTTTGGATAGATTACCCTATTAATTTAAAAGTCTCTTACATTCCATTTCCTATCCTGTTTATTGTATATGTTTATAAAATGATTCTTTTATATATATATATTTAAAGTCAAATTTAACTTCAGTTCTAATTAGACCTGTGCCTTTTCCTATTAGATGGGCATGTGATTATGTATTAAAAAACCACAAGGCAAATACAGGGCCAACTAATGTAAATATATCCTTTGTCACGGCAGCTGATGATTTAGAGAAAATGTTAAAAATATGGAGAGATTAAGAAACAAATAAACAAAAGCTAATTGAACTACCTTGGCAAGCAAAGCTGGAGGAATGCCTTTCATTGTGGCAACAGTCTGGTTACTGGATGTGGAAGTAGAACATTCTACATTGTTAGTTTGACTCTTGGTTGTACCTTCGTTTTCATTATGAGCAACCACTTTTGACAAAGCTTTTTCCACCTGATTAAAGAAAAATTGATATAAAGCATGGAATGAGTTCAATAACCAAAAAATAAACTCAAATTACTGACAATATGACATTACCGTATTAGCTTAGACACCACTACAAAATTACTAGAATAATAGTAGATTATTGAGACAAACACTGTTGGTACATATTGTCACAGCCTCGAGACTCATTGTGACTTTTTAGTCACTTACGATAAAACATGCCTTTTGCACAAAAAAACAAGCTCTGGGTGAAAAAATAGCATGATATTTTAGGAGTTGCAACTTGGTCCTCAGAGAGGCAGGACATATATTTTCTAATGAAGGCATTTGTGTTGAGTACTGCATATAACTTATAATTTTTTTTTTCAGAATAAGGAGATGTCATTTTATTGTGCACTACAGATTTCTTCTAGTTTATAGCTGGATTACCTGTCAAGTTATTTATTTCAATAAATGTGTGCATTTTAATACTTGTGACAATTATGACTCAAGCTCGTCCTAAGTCTCAAGCACACAGAACAACATGTTAAAAACCCAAGGTACATCAAGAAAATAGAAAGAATATTGATGTTACACACATGAAACAGATTATATATGACAAAAAAATACCATTGAGACCTTACCAAAGGATTTAATTTTCCTCTCTGTTTCTCTAAGACATCTTTAGCCGAATGGTAGACTTTGACTTCAGGAGGTTTGGGCAGTTCAGCAGGGATCACCTCTGGCACTTTGTCAAGTTGAAACAACGGATGCCAGCGAGTTATTTTATCATCTGGAACGTTCAATGGAATTTTGAGAGAGGCCAAAAATTTCTGTTGGAAATAGAAAAAAAAAAAAATAGTGATGATAAGCGGTATTTCAGATTTGATTCTAGTAAAGACAGGCAAAATATATATCAAGAGGTCAAACAAAAGATTACCTTGTGATGTTCTTTCAAATAAGCAAGCAGTCTTTTTTTAAATACGTTTTGACGCTTTAATAACAGTGAGGCAGAAAACATTGGCTTTCCTTCAGCAGTGAGTGGACCCGTAGAATCTGAAACAATGCATACGAAAAATAAATAGTGATTTGATGTATTCATTAGCTAGTAAGATCTATGTCCTCATTGCTGGTTTACATTGACAGTACTACTAATTATTTAAAGACAGGCATAGGAAATCAGGTGTTAATTAGATAGTGGACTTTTTGAGGACAATTATTTTGTAAAAATGTTAACAAAAATAATAAGTTTTAAATTTTTGAAAAAAAATCCTCTCAACTAATCTTGATGGTACCAAGGCTAGAACAGCATATAAATATATACAAAATAAATAATGGTGTTCAAAAATATTTATGTTAATGATATGTTAGTCGTTAATGAACACCATCCATTTTTTTTTGAAATTTGTATATAATATTGAAATGCACTACAAAAGGAAAAGAAAAACTGTCTTGAAACCATTCAGTTTTGAAACAACTTAATACATAAAAGTAATCCTAGACAGCAAAACAAATTTCAATTTTATTTATATCAGACACCACAACAACCCAGCATAACCAACATGCTGTATAACTGTGATAAATAATTGAAAAAAAAAAGAAAACCCAGCATAATCAACATGCTGTATGCCTATGCTGAACAACAACAAAAATAAACCCAGCATGCTACTACTGTGATGGAGCTTACAGCTCAGCATCAAAAAGCTGGCTGGAAGTGGAATATCAGACACTAACCTTCAACTTGCAGATTTGGTTCGACAGTAAGTTGATAATTTGATGATAGTTGCATCCCATATTGAGGAATATTTTTCTCTTGTCTATAAATGTAAGTATCAGGTACAATTGTTTTAATCTGACCCAAGGCCTTCATCTCAAAGTTTCTGAAAGACACAATGATAGCTTTAGAAAATACTACTACAGTTAGATACCATCTCTCAGCATGTAATGTATAAATATAAAATTCTATTAATTGAGATTAAAGCCAATGTTCCCTTCTACTCTCTTCCAACCTTTAATGTGACAGTCACACACACACATTCTTTACCCATGTTCTGTCTCACAGTCACACTCATACACACATTCTTTTTACACATATTCTGTCTCAAAGTCACACACGTTCTTTACCCTCTTTTCTCCTCTTTCAGACTTCCCAGGTTTATGTAAAACAGGGCATTTTATGATTTGATAGTCAACATTGGTGGATATGTTTTAACAAAAGGTTAGCTTTTGACTTTTTTAGTTTGACCTTAACAAAAGCCTTGTGGCTTAAACATCCAACATTTTTTATTTTTGAGGTGGCTAAGTGGTACAGTGATTTGATTCCCAACTGAAGGATATCTGGTTTGAATCTTGGTTAAGACTGGAATTTGGAAATCAGTGATTTTAGGAGGCTCCTACGTCCACCCAATTCTAATGGGTACCTGAGATATTAGTTGGGGACAGTATTGGCGGTTGATTGTTGGCCACATGACACCCTGCTAACTGACGGCCATAGAAACAGATGATTTTTACATATCTACCCTATGGCTCACAAGGGGTAATTTTCTACTTAAAGTTTTCCTTAGAAGCTATTATTTTATTTCTATATATAAAGCTGTAGAGAATTAAATCTTTACCCATTTTTCAACCTGTCTTATAGTTTAACCTACGTTTGGGTATTAACCACAACATCGAGTTATGTTTGGCATAATATGGGGGTCTATTTAAATAAAAAAAATCAAGGCATTAAACATCTAATTTGGCACAAACTGGTTATGTATTTAGTCTAAAACTGATTAACAATGCAACCGTCAGGTGTGTAGACTTACAATGCTGCCAGCCAACAAAACTTAAAAAAAAAATCATGTTTAGATAATAGATAAAAAAAAATAAAATAAGGATGCAAATTAAGTGTCAATATAAAAAAATATTATGTGTCAGCCTGGTAGAGCAGACACAAGAAAAAACGCAATAGTTAAAATTTTGCTGAGGATTAAACACTCAATATTCAAAGTGCAGTCAATTTTAAAATTCTAGTCTTACTTTCTAGTGATGTTTTGTACAGCTGTTTGTAGCTTGCTAAATGTACAAATCTCTGAGCGGTTGTGCAACATGCTAACAACCTGTTCCACTGACTGATGCACTCCTTCGAGGGTTTTGTATGTGTAAGGGAGGGTCAGTGTGGGAGTGCCAGGCTCAGTTAGATACTCAAATCTCTGGTAGGCTGGCAATGTGCTGAAAGAAAATTAATTAATATCACTAGTCAGATTTGTTTATACATAGAGCTGATGAAAAAAAAAAAAAAAAAAAGATATATTTAATATTAAAGACTGTAACTGAAAAAAAAAAAGGTTTATAATTATAAATGACAGCAGACCTGGTTCGTTTGGGTTTCATGTCTTGTGCCTCCACTTCCACATCATGGCTGACAGCTTGCGAGACAACTGTTTTATTTTTGTCAATTAAACATTTCAATTCTTCCAATTTTCCCTTTAATTGTGACATTTGACCACTTTGTTTCAGCTTATTTTTGATGGCTTCTGATTTCTAAAAGAACGGGTTATGATAAAAGAAAAAGTTTTTACTAAAAATATAATCAACTCATTTTATTGAAAAACAAAACAACAACAAAAAAACAACTCCATCACTGTCTAGAGCTTTGCCTGCCTCAACACATTTTTTTTTTAAATTCCAGAAATCTTAAAGACAGGAAATAGTCAATTAAGTAAAGACTATTCATCCATCATAAAATCTATGTATTCTTCTAGAAATTACATATTAAAACATAGAAAACAGAACAAAGATTCATAAACTAGTAAGTTTGAACACAGTGTGTAGCATGAACAAACACATTTAGCTTCACCACATTCAGTTATTCAATGTAACAAAGTGTATTGCAAATCCAAAAAAACAAATGCATTTGGCCAGTTTAAAGTCTGAATCCCTTTTCAATTTCTCCCAAGTCATCTGGAAATTAAGCAGAAGTATTATCCATGCTGCTAGTCTTTTTTCTACATTTTTTTTTTAAAATTATGATGTCATACTAATGACAGAGCTAAATCAATAGTACTTGATGATAGGGGGCAATGAAAAATGCACTGGAAACTAATGTAGTATAAATCGCTCGGCTACCTAGCAAGGGAACTCAAGTGTGAATCTCAACGCTGAGTTGTGCTTGCTGAGCATCTAAAAGCAGCACGGAAACCTTTTCCCAGATAGGTTGGACCACTGAGCATGCTACAACATGAAAATTGTGCTATAGAAGAGTAATTTTAAAACAAGCAAAATAAATAAAAAAATACTTTAAAAAAAAAAAAAAAAAAAAAAGCTTAAATTAAGTGTATCACTTTGTAATTTTAAATGTGTAATAAGCCTCAGACGATAATCTATAAAGGGAACTAATTCAGCTTATACCACCACTTCAGTCAAGTACTTGGAAAGGAGACTAATTCAGCTTAAACTACCACTTCAGTCAAGTACTATTTCTTTACCTTGTTTGAGATACCAAACAAAGTAATTTATTACCAAAAGTTAATTAACTAATTAGTTAATTTTTAAAATTGATTCTTGTGTTGTCAGGTAAAAGAAATAATTGTGCAAAATTTTGGCTTGATCCGAGATAGGGTGTTGGAAAAAAAATGTGTACAAACTTTTGGCCAGACAGACAGAGTGAGTTGATATAAGCTCTGTAAAAAGTCGCTGGCCTAAAACACTCACCATTTTTGAGAGCTTCAAAGGATAGTTGTTTCTCTTAGGCAAATCTTTGGGTGTGGTGGTTGCAGGTGGGTTATCTCCTTTGAGATGGTCAGAAGTAGTCTCAAGCTGACTCTTTTCTTGAAGATCTTCAACAGGGGATGGGGGCAACGGGGACACTTTATCCATCGGGGTTGGGATGACTGAGATTAAGTCTACCAATTCTTTTTTTTCGGAAGACAGTGTCTCAGCAACTTCTTGATCACTTTCATCCTGTGGGAATAGTGTTAAATATTTCAAGCTATCTCTACCTCTACTTCAGTTCAGAACAACTAAAAGATTTATGTAGAATGCTAATACTTTAACTCCTTCTCTTCTAATTGACGATAACATTAAATGTTTAATTTTATAAACTTTATTTTGTGTTATATAAAAAAAGCATGCATTCTCCTTTAATTCTATACCAAATAAAACATTTTCTGATAAAAAACAACAAAGCTATTGAAGCTTAATCATAACAGGGTAGTGAAATAGTAATGAGCAAAATGAGTAATTCCATCAAAATGTGGAACAATAATTATGGAGAGAAAGAGTCAAGATATCAAAATGTAATCATTCCAAGAGTAAATTAAAACTACCATTGGGATCAAGGTTAGAAACTTAGAAAGGACTATATATTATGTTGTAAAATGTTTCAGATGTTCCTTCAAACTTAAAGATAATCAACTTCCTACCCCAAACATCCAGAAGGGCAACATATGAACCCAAGACCACAGAACAACAGTGCAGCGCACATAACGTACGACCAGGCAGACATAACTATTTCACACATCCCCATTGCTGCTGCATTTTTAAATGTTCATTGTTTAAAATTTTTAAAAAAATAAATAAATACACATTGTGTGAAAATAAATATACCAAACTAAATGTATATATATATATATATATTTATATACTAGCCAAATATGACCAGTGGCACCCAGGCCTTAGTTTGAGTATTATTGATCTGCTGGAAAGAATTTAGATCTATAATGTCAAACTTGGAGAATATTCCCTCCGCATTTTATTATATATATATATATATATATTGTTGTAAACCTGTTCCCCTATTAATAACCAATTTTTCCATGTGCAAACTAGTGTGATTTTTGTTTGTCTTGGAGGACATAAATGACCTCAGTAAGTGTATTAGGGACATTAATTTAATTTCTCAATAGTAGAGATAGATTTTTTTTTGTGATCAATGTATATAAATATATATGAATTAGATTTGGAGCATTGTAAAAGTACTCTGGGATTATTGACCCATTACAACTGAATTGTGCAAGAAGAATTCTGCAATCAGATTGATAATGGTGACCGGGGAATTGGTGAGTTTTTTTTTTCTTGAATCCCATATGTCCTAACAATAATCTGTTCAGTGAATAGTAATAAGCAGTGTAACATGTTTCCCATAGCCTAATAAGCTGGCTGATGCATAATGGGGGTTTAAAAATCACCAATAACTGCGACCTACCCTCCTTCTTCCTGAGGAGGTGAAAAAGGACTTTCAATACTTTCATATTTTTATACTAGCGAGTAACTACTAGTGGACTGTGACACCAGGAAGAAATCTTGTCTGCATCTCTACAAACACTAGAATACTAGAATATAATTGGAAATATAGCAAAATGTGCAATTTTTATATACAAATAATATTAGTAATATACTAAAAAACAGATACAATATAAAAGTGGGCCACCTAATTAAAGACACATGAAAAAAAATATGGTGAGGTGTTCTCAATAATAAGGGCTTATGAGAGAGACAAATCTGGAGTGTTCAATATGCCATGGCACTTCACTATGGCTTTACTTTAAAATTATTAAAGCTTAAGTTTAAACTAGCAATAATACTAATGTCTAGGTACTTCGATTTTCCGGTCGCCCGAGATTTTTTTTGGTTACCGGAACCGGTAGTATTCTTGCGGCAGTATTTAAGCCGAAAGCAGTGGACATTTGTCTTCAAAATCAGACACAAAAGGATAATCAGAGCCCTTTGTTTGTTCAAGGATCGGATATCAGTTAATTCTTTGGATTTATATCAGTGCTTTTCTATCGTCTTCATGGAGTTCCGGGTTGTTGAGCATAGGGGTAAGTTAAGTTGACCATCCATAATATTCTTATTATTCTGATAAACATATTTAATTAAGTCATACCGTATACCTTAATATCTAATCTAACTATTTGTGTTCATATTATCGCAATAAGTGTTCTACTTTATTAGTAAAAGCCCACCCAGTGCATCAAGTATCTTGGCTAAAAAACGAAACTAGCCTCCATTACTAACCGGAAATGATAGATTCAATGGTTATCAATGGCTGCATAGCTTTTTAGTTAGATCGATTTTTAATCCATCATCA
Organism: Biomphalaria pfeifferi; assembly: GCA_030265305.1. Classification (NCBI taxonomy): domain Eukaryota; kingdom Metazoa; phylum Mollusca; class Gastropoda; family Planorbidae; genus Biomphalaria; species Biomphalaria pfeifferi. The sequence goes on from JASAOG010000166.1 coordinate 441,589, forward strand.
AGAACAGTTTTATTTAATCATCCGTGATTTTGAATGTAATTTTTTAAACTTTTAGAATGATTTTAACCTAGTTCAATTAGTTATTTTTTGTTTTTAGTTAAATTTAAGGGATAATTCTTGCAATAGCTGGTAATATTGCAATAATTATAAAATAATTTATACAAAATTTTAAGTGATAGTTACCATAACAATCACTACTAAATATGTTATAAACAAAATAAAACACTAATCAATTGAAATATCACTTTATTTCAATGAAAATAAATTTTCAGATATTAATCTAGTCTATAGATCTACTTCTACTATATTCTCTATTATATGATTTAGGATAATTGTAGAAATTTATTTTAAAGTAAAGGATTGGCTGGACTTGGACTTGTGAAGTTGGGTTGAGCCTTCAATTTTACATAAAATGTCTATCCTTTTATAAAAAAAATCTTTAATCTGTATTTTATTGAAATCGTACATATGTGTAATTTTGTTTAAACATTTTTTTTTCACAATTAAATAAAACTAACTTTTTTTTGTTACATTTTCCCCAGATAAAGTGGGCGTGGCAGGCCTTGATGTGGATATTGTTGACAATAAGATTCGAAGGCATATGACAGAGATGAAGAATTTTTGCAGGAAGATTACCGCAGCTGGCATCTAGTTGGACCTTACTTGGATAAAAGAATTTCTATCGATGCTGCTGGCAAAAAGAGACCTGTCCGAGACAGCACTGAACGACCTAGTATGGTGAAGAAATTGTGACCTGAAGGTGATGTTGAGGCCACTGATAGGCCAGGTAACACAAAACAACACTGTGCTTGTTGTTGCAGAAAAGCGGTTTCAATACTAACTGATTGCTTTGGCCAGACTCTGGATACTGAAGATCTCGTTCTGAAAGCCCTGAGAAATGTGACTGTTGATGAAGTATTTATCGAGATCACAAAAGAACTTGCTGAAGGTGTTTGTAAGGTGCTACAGAGACAGTACTTCAATTGATAATTTCCAACAACAAACAAATCCATTATGTGCTTACCCATCAAATAGTTAGATATATTTTATTTTAAGGAAACATGTTGCATATCTGGGATGTTATTTATTTAATGTGAAAAATATAATTTCACAATACAGCTGATAATTGTGCAATGAACCATTTATATTAAGTCTTGATAATTTTACCCTTTCAGCAAGCCTACATTGGTATGCATTAAAAGTATTTATTCTATTTCAGCAAAACAGATAGGGTACACCCAAACAATGTTCATCTTCAAACAATCATGCATGATCCTCACAAGCTTTGGATACTGATGTACATTTGCAAATGCTGATGACAGACTGATGACATCAAGAAATCTATATTTGTTATTTACATTCTATGTAAATTTAAATACTCTTTTTTTTAATTTTGTAAATCTTGTATAATTATCTCTAAAGTCTAGATTAAAATGTTACAGCTCTCAAAGTATGAAATAGAAATTTTTGTTTTTCTTTTTGTGTTGTTTTTCCAACATGTTATTCATCCAAAGTTTATTATAAATATCAGCAAAAAGTTGTTCATTTCAGTTAAAAGCCTAAAAAGTAATTTAAGGCTAAAAAAGTTGCAACATTTTAAGTGTCAACATAATGAAAACTTCTGTCTCATATTATAATAAAATAAACAAATAACACATAATCAATTAATCATGCATGCATTACTGTAGAAAATTTCATTTAAAATTTCTCAATTAGTTAAAAATGTATAACCAACATAAATTTTGGTTGTTATAACCATTTTAAGTGTCAACATAATATTTTGTCGAAAAAAAATCAAACTTGTCATTCCACATTTATCAAAAATCAAATTTTCAAATCAAAAATCAAATTTTCTCAGGGTTAAAATAGAATATACAAATAACACATAATCATGCATTTCTGTTCAAAATTTCATTTAAATATCTCAATTGGTTATAACCAACATAAATTTTTGTCATTTTTTAAATTGTCGTTCCACGTTAACAAAGAAAAATTTTTTTCCTTAAACTTCTTTCTCAGGGTTCTAACAGAATAAACAAATAACACATATTCATGCATTTCTGTTGAAAATTTCATTTGCATATCTCTATTGGTTAAAAAGTTATAACCATTTAAGTGTCAACATTTGTTGTTTTTTTGTCGTTTTCGAAATGTCAACCCACACTTAAGGGATTTAGAAAAAAAGTTTCAACTTCTATCTCAGAATCATAAAGAGGAAATAATTAACACATAATCATGCATTTCTGTTGAAAATTTCATTCAATTATCTCTATTGGTTTTAAAGTTATGACCATTTATGTGTGAATATGTATTCTGTTGTTTTTCAACACCTATCCCTACATCAAGGGCTTAACACAAAAAAAGTGTTAATAGATATCCCAGATTTAAAATTGTCATAATTATCAGAACATAATTGTGCATTTCCATGTAAAATTTCATTACATTATCTTTAAGCGTTAAAAAGTTATAGCAGTTTAAATGTATAAGCTCCTCCTTGCAGTCACAATTTTTTGGGTATTTTAATAGGTTAATTTTCCTGCAGTCACAATTTTTTGGGTATTTTAATAGGTTAATTTTCCAACACTAAAATGGTCATAACTTATGTTCTAATTAACCTAGAAGCATAAATGAGGTATCAATGAACTCCAATCAAAAAGATCTATCTAACTATACTAGTTTCATTTTGATCATTAAAGTTTAAATTTTTATCAAAGTACCTATTAATGTCAGTAATAACTGAGTAATGTGTACCTTTTGTTCTGTATCTACTTGTACTTCTTTCTCAATGAGTTCCAACTTCTTTTTAGCTGAAAAAAATGCATCAACCTGAATAGTCTTGGCAGGATGATTATCAGATGTTAGTCTTTTAGTTTTAACTAGTGTTTTTTTTCTTCTTGTCATGATATTGTCATGTCCATTATTTAATTCTACATCAGGCAGTGCCAGTGGTCGCTTTCTTGGTGTAATATATGCATTGTCAACTTGATCATCCCAAACAGATGTAATCTTATCGGTTATAGTACTAGATTTAGATGTAATAGTCAATACATTAGATCTAGATCTAGTGTTGTCATTGTTGACAATGACATCAGTCTGATCAGTCACTTCAGTGACATCTGGAACTGCAGCTGGCTTGATTGTAATAGATCTAGATTTCCCATGCTTAGTATCTAGATCAGCTGTTAGTTTGGAGCACTTATCATTATCTGTCCCCATCAATTCAATTTTTCGCCTTTTTGACGGGTGACAGGGCACATTTTTTTTCTTCTTAGCAAAAAAGGAATCTATGCAAGTTTGAGCCATTTTACACACATACATACAATGCAACAACTTCCCGCCAGGCACGGAAGTAGTAGTTTATTTATTTCGGACATTATATGGATTCGGACATTCGCTGTTTTTGTGGTCATTAAATAATTATTTTAATATTTATTATAAAACTAGCGCGCTGTATAATGTGCTTGTCCTTTTTCAAATTATTCTGACCCAATTTCCTTCCATTTAGCTGTCTTTTTATGTAAGAAAAACGAATTTTAAATTTGTTAGTCAGGTTGTTTTTTTTTTTCCTATGTTACCCGGATGAAATTAACCTCTTTTTAGGGTTAAGACTATATTTTTTGATTGGCAAAGTCTATTCTAATGAGCCCGGCAATATTTATTTTGTTTTTAAAGCTGGTTTATTTGATTTATAAGCCAAGTTGTCTGATTCCATAAAAAAAAAAATTAATAGGGTGTCTGAATTAAATTACGATTTTCTTAACAAAATTTATTTCCGACAGCCAGTTTTGGACATCAATAAAAAGGATCTTAAATATTATATTTGTTCGTTTTTTTAAAAATAGAGAATAAATGGGCAAATGTTTGGAGTGAGATTGGTACATTGAATGAAAAATGCTTAGATCTAGACCTACTAGATAGATCTAGATTTATATAAGAGGATTCAGTTAGGCAAGAATGGCTATCCTAACCTGTACTATAGGCCTACTACAAAAGATCATCTGTATTAGAAATGTATTAAATTAATAAACACAAACATTCAACACACATCTAATCATGCAAACCCCAAACATTCAACACACATCTAATCATGCAAACATACAATAAGTCTAAAAGTCGGTGCAGAAGTCACTATCTCAGTGACCTAATTTTGGTAGAATAAGTGTGTTCATATTTATTTTTTTTTTGTGTTCGTATTTATGCATAGCTTGAAAACATCTTAATGATTTCATGTGAGGGGATATGCCTGGGGGATCTTAAAATTTAGTTAATGTTAATATAAAATAAAAATCTGATTTTATTGATGCCTAAATATAGAGACTGTCCGAAATAAATTATGTTGTCCGGAATCAAATAATATGGGTCAAATTTGTCGAATTAAATGAAAACACACGGCCTCTTTGACCTTAAATATAATAACAAATATAGGTCAGGGGTACAAATATAAGTAGTCATCCTTATTCTCCATTAACTAAAGAAGATTTTGATACTTCATTTTCTTTTCTATGTGGAACCATTGTAAAATAATGCGCTGTCAAAGTCAAACTTTCAAATTTGGGCCTATAGGTGTCCAAATAGCATAAATTACTCTATATAAGAGTTATCTAACGTTCTTTTAGGAATGATCCTTTTATGACGCCAATCAATCTCCTGTAGCCCCGTAATTCCTATCTTTAAAAAAATATTATTACTTACTACTCATTTCGTGTGCCAATCTAGTCATGCATGTTAATCAATGACTTAAACTCTGCTAAGTCGTTGGTTTTCCTGGCTGATTCAGGCAACCCATTTCATTCTCTAATGATTATTTACTCTAATGACGATTATGGGAAGATCGAAGGAGCACTTGTACGAATTTGTCCTAGCGTGTGGAATACGAAATGCGCCTCTAACTTTGTCTTTATGACTATTTCATAAAGTTTTGTTTTTCTATTTGTAAATTATGGTTTAGTGTTTTATGCTTTTTCTTTTTATGCTTCTGCCTGAAGTAGTGTCTCTAATTAAATTATTTAGTGATTTTACTAATGGTGTTTCTCTAAAATATAATCAAATTACAATGTTCGTTTGTTATAAATCTCACTGCTCAATTTTGTATTTGTTGTAGTTTCTTGATCTAGACTACAAATCTGTCAGTGGTATGAAATTGTTGAATTAAAGCTACAAGCTATGGCCTTTGTTTCGGTGTTTATTCTCCTTTGTAATGGTAACTTAATAATACAAAAACCGCCTTCCGATTTCTTTCTTTTATCATTGCCACTGCCTCTAGTCTCAAGTTTGTCCATTCAAGGCCAAACATCACAATCACGATAAAGCCCAATATCACGGTCGTTCCACTTTATGTAGACTGCATGTCTTTGTAACTGTTTCAGTGATCCAAGTATCAGTGCTTCATATTTCAGCAAAGAGAGTTCTTTCAGAGTCTCAGGATTTTTTTATCCGTAGTATTTGATGGTTTTCCGGTGATCTTGTAAATATAGGATATGTCTATCTTGTATTATAAAGTAGAATGTGAGGTGTATGTTACTTATAGACATCAAAACCGCTTGACAATCTTGATAAAACTAAGCAGGAATGTTCCTTGGGTACTAACTTAGACCGTAGTGTATGCGTTGTAGCCCTAAAACAAACTTAAGACCCTAAAAAAAAAAAAAAGTTGTCCGACTCTATTAAAGCTATAGTATTTGTGGATCAAGGCCATGGTTAACAATGTTGGTATGAGAAAAGATCGAAAGGATTTAGACCTAGATCTAATTTTAAGAAATACACTTTGCGCAGATAGTTTTTTACTTTGACACATGAAAATAGAAAAAAAGATCCATTGATTTCATTATATAATAAAATTAACCTTCAATTTTGTGTTTCAAAAGCATTTTTTACATAAATTAGTTCCTGATATCTGTGACTACAGATTTCCTGGCGAACATTCTTTCATTAGACAATACCGTAATGAATCGCGTACTAAAAACGAATTCGTTTAATTGTTTACTTTATAATCTCATCCCTAGATCTAAAACTCTAATTCAACTCTAAGATGATAAAACTTCTCTTCGCACAGATAGTTTTATACTTTAACACATAAACATATTAATTAAAGTCCATTCATTTCATATTTTGATAAAATAAACATTCAAATTTGGTTTTCTAAAGCTACATTCGTTTACGAAAGCTGCGAAGCCGAGTTGAGATAGGCCTAGATGTATATTCATTCATGAATTGCGTACTAAAAATTATTTCGTTTAATTGTTTACTTTATAATCCCATTCATTTAACAAAGCTATCGCTCTTTTCGTTTTTAATAGATATTAATGTATCGGCTTCGAGTAATCTCATTTTCGCAAACCTAATTTTATTTTCGTAGCGAAAGAGAAAAAACTTGAAAGGATCATTAGTTAAGTTTAACATACATCTAAATCCAATCCACTAGATTAGTAAACACAAACTTAGACCCACTGGTCTCGGGTAATGTCTGGCGAACATCCTTTCATTAGACATTACCAAATGGTTACATTATTGACAGTGATTAACACATCTCTCTACTGAGTCTATTCCTAGGCCTAGGTCTAAAACTCTTATTGAACTCTAAGATGATAAAACATCTTTTCGCAAAGATAGTTTTATGCTTTAACACATAAACATACTAATTATTGTCCATTCATTTCATATTTTAATCAAATTAACATTCAAATTTTTTTTTCTAAATCATTTTTAATAATTCATTGGTTAATATGCATGACTAAATGCATGACGCGTAGGACGTAATCATCTTCTTTTTTGAAGTAACGTCTGTATTATATAAGATAAGATAAGCCGTGTTGAGATAGGCCTATATTCATTCATGAAAAAAAGTCACGCATGCGCAACACAGAATGAACTCTATAAAAGCCAATTTTTAACTCTAGATTAGTGTAGATTTAGATCTATGTCTACCTAAAGATCTACTTTATACTGTAACACATGAACATACAAAATTAAGTCTATTCATCTCAAATTTTAATCAAATATATGTAGGCCTACAAGCAAATGTTTTAATTTGAACAAATGGATTTAAGCCTATTAGCTATTCTGATTTGATAGCGTCATTCACACTATTTTTACATTGACACATTCGCTTTACTTATTACATTATTATTTCGTTTAATTGTTTACAAAACACTCTCAGTGACTATATCGACAGTAATGCGCAAATAAAGACCCGCGGGTAACATATGTCTAGTATAATATAAAAAAAAATACATAACAATGATGACAACTCTTATCCAGCCTCTATCCTTTGCTTGTAACATATGGGCTTGACAACTTTGCGTGCAGATAGGACTTTTGACTTGTGCTTAAGTGATGTTTTCCAAAAGATGTCTTTTAAATCAACATTTTATAAAGTAGTAGGAATTTAGGCACAGTGAACTGAAATGTGTTGAGATATTGTCTTGGCTGGAAGGGTTGAGCAGATGTCTAAAACTTGTCTTATCTCTGTTTTTTTTTAGATATACTCATTATTTAAAAAATGGAATTGCAAATACTTAGCTTTATAATGTCTTATTGTAACGATGAAGCTGATAACTTATTTCCTTTTCCTACAGATTTAAAAATTAAATTTTATCTGAGGCCACATGCTTTGTTCTGTTCTCACATTGCTTTTACATTTCCATATCGATCGCATTTAACTTTGATCTTATTTTGGATTCTTACACAAATAATTTTAAAAAATGTAAATTAATAATAAAAAGTATAAAATAAATTAGCAGAGCGTGGTTTCGATCCACGGACCTCTGGGTTATGGGCCCAGCACGCTTCCGCTGCGCCACTCTGCTACACGGTGTGACTGAGAAAATAAATGTTATAAGAAAAGCCTATAATTATAAATTTATTGATCATACTTGGTTAGTGATGCAATCGTTTATTTATAAAAATAGGATTTCTTGAGCATGAAGCAATATTTATTATTCGGTTAGTCTTGGGAAATAAAATCAGCTTGAATATTTTTTTTAGATTTAGTCATTATTCTAGAACGGATTACTGATTTGTGTTCTTTTTATTACACTGACCAGACAGACTGAGGAAAGACAGAGGTTTTCCATGACTTATATAGATTTATAATAGATCTATAAGATAGATACGTTTATTCATCTATATAGGTCTGACAATTTTTTATTCCATGGGAGATTACTCTGATTGGGTATGCACACATTTTTTTTTTAGATAATCTTTCTAGCTCCAGATTCGAGTAAAAGTAGCTTACAGTTAGTAGTTACAACGAGCAATAATTAGATTCTGGATTAGAGTCTATATAAGTTATAATTATAGTATATCTAGACAGAATCTAGATGTAGAACAAAAATGAAATAGTTAAAGTTAAATAATTTATTGTATTACTTTAATAATAAATTAAATAACAATAATTTATTTTAAAAAGTCCAATCTTCACTCATTCACTGTCTTCAAAGTCAAACTAGTTCAAACTTCAGAGAGAAGTTGAGACTGACTGAGTAACTTCACTGGATTTCACTTCAGTAAGTTCAGTCACATGTGACATTCTCACACTTAGTTGACTCAGTAATAGTTGACTCGGTCGTCTCAGTTGACTATTACTAGATCTAGTATTACTATATTATATACTATTACTAGTCTAGTCTAGTAGTATTAGTCTAGCCAGGACTCTAGGTCAGTCTAGGACCTAGGACTACTTAGTCATCTTAGTTTAGGTACCATGGCTGGTCCAGTCCATGCCATTAGTATTAGAATTAGAGTATGTTGTAACCTAGTCCTAGTCTTCTAGAATATACTTTTTTAAATCAGAAATAGAATCTATAACTATAAGTAAAACTAAGTCTACTAAGTTGATCTTCTATAAATTAATCTAATAACTAATTAAAGTAATTAGTGTAATTCTCTAATTTTACATACTATACTCAGTATACTCACTGTACTATACTGTAACATACTACTAGTCAGTACTAGTCACACGATTTAGATTTTAGATATATCACTAGTATTAATTATAATACTCTATATACTCTGTAGATATAGATCATATTATGATACTATTCTAGAGTTTAAGAGTTTGTTCTAATAAAATCTAATTTCATTGTTCATTGTTTGATCATGCTATTATTGTTATCATCTTACTACTCATTGATGCATCATGATTCATGCAGTAAAGGCATTCTTATATTGACTAAATTATTAGTTCTCTAAAGATTATATCCATGTGACTTTTTGTTGGCAATGCTGGTATCTTTTTATCTTGTCTATATATAAAGATCATCTGTTTCTGTCACCAACAGTTATGAAGGTGTCATGTGGCCAATGCGTTGACCAACTGCCTTTAGTTTCCCCAAATAATTTCAGGTGTACCCATTAGAGTTGGATGGACAAAGGAGTGTCCTAAATATCCCAAAATTCAAAATTCCAGTCTTCCCTGAAATTCGAACCCAAGACCCCAAGAGCTTTGTAAGAAACCACTCATCTATCACCCCTATAATATGAGTTTAAAATATTAAGAAGTAATGCTCTCTTTTACTTAAGTTTAAAGTTTTTGTCTGCCCACAGAGTTTTCAGTGTAACAGATAGACATGATTGTTCAGGTAGACTTTGAGGCCACCAGCAACTTGGTTTCAAAGCTAGCTCAGATGCAGGAACAAGGGAAATACTGTGACTTCTCTATTTTTGTTTATGACCATGAGATCAAAGCGCACAAGTAAGAGTTTCATGTTGTAGTTTATTTCATATTTTATGTTGTAGTTTATGTTGTAAACCTGTAGCCATAAAGAAATGAACAAAGGGGATGGCCAAGTAATATCATTCCTACCAGTAATAAAGAGTGTAGTGGTCTCTACACTTCTGCCGATTTTGTATTCAGTTTTTGTACTTGGAACATATACCTAGTAATAGTGACTTGACCAAGACTGTTGACACAGGTTTGGTTTGAAAGGTTCCATTGGCCTCCTTCAGTCGTAGAACAACTATGGTTCATCTCAGAGCAAACTTCCTCATGTGGCTATGGAGCCCTATTTTGGAGAGACACTCCTGTCCACAGATAGTGCAGGTTAAGGTGGCTTTTGCTTCGGTGGTAGAGGAGCTGGCCGTTTTTCAGATTGTACGTTTTTCTTCCTGAGACCAATGTACTTTCACTGTCCATAGCTTTCTTGGTCACTGTCTCTCTCCATCTGTTGCGGTCTAGAGCTATGTCTTCCCAATTGTCAGTATTGATGTTCACTGATTTGAGGTCACATTTTACATCTATGTAACGGAGGTGGGGGCGACCAGTTTTACTTGTGCCAGTCGTGAGTTGTCCATAGAGGATGACTTTCGGGATGCGCTTGTCCTTTGAAAGGTAAACTCTGCATTATTTAAAACCACAGTTAGGGTAAGACAAGGCTGCCTACTTTCACCAACACTTTTCAATAGTTTCCTTGAAAGGGTAATGGAAGATGCTCTCAAGGTACTGTAAGACTTGGAGAAAGAAGAAATTACTAACTTGCGCTTCACTGATAACATAAATGGCATAGCAGGGACAGAAGAAGAACTAACTGACTTGGTGGTGCGCATAGACAAGACTTCTGCAGCTTCATGTATGCAAATAAATGCTGAAAAAAAGAAAACAAATTATGACCAATAGCCAACAGGGCTTTAAAAGGGGCATCAGATTTGGAGGTGAAATACCTTGGAGCTATTGTGTCAAATGAGGGAACGAAACCTGAACTACTGGCCCATATAGCACAGTCCACAGCAGCACTTTCAAAACTTAAAATAATCAGACTGATGCGCTCTCTGGTCATGGCCACATTCTTATATGCTTGTGAGTCTTGGACACTGACTGCAGAGCTACAGAGGAAGATCCTAGCAAGGGAGTAGAGAGGCTACAGAAGGATCCTAGGTATCATATTTAAAGACCCCATCACAAACCAAGAGATTAGAGACAGGGTTATTGCAGCGATCGGACCCTATGATGACCTGCTAACTATTGTAAACAAATGCAAGCTAAAAATCCATGGCCGTATTTCAAGGTCTTTGGGGCTTGCAAAGACCTTTCTTCAGGGAACAGTACCTGAAGAAGAAGAATACAGAGAAAACGATGAGAAGAGAACATAAACGAATGGATGGGCCTGCTATTGAAAGAGGTTTTAAGGCAAAAGACAGAGAGGAGTGGAGAAAGACAGTCAACAAATCTTGCATGGTGTATCAACGATCCAACAGACTAAGGGATAGTTAAAGGTAAAAGTGACTCAACCTAGCCGGTTGACACAGGCTTGGTTTGAAAGGTAAACTCTGCATTATTTGGGGCTTGATTACAAAGTCTAGTCACCTCCACCAATGTGTCATCTATCATGGTGTGTCTGCAGACCTATTGCCTCATCAAATCCTTTGCGACTTTTCGCATCCCTTGTAGCCTTGTTTTTAAACCTGTTGCCTTGTGATGTCTTAAATTATACAAATACCTTATCCTATCCTATCTGTCCATAGCTGAAATGCTACTTTATATTTCTATATTTAAAAAGTTTTCCTCGGGGATATTTTTTTTTTCTTTAAAAAAAATGTTTTATAAACTATGCTCACATTTTAATTACATCATGTTTGAAATAAATTTTTTTTCCCGCAGATGTGTTCTTGCAGCATGCTGTGAATACTTTCAAACCAGTTTCAACTTTGACCAATCCTCTGAGCCATTTAGCATCGACCTGACACATGTAGGCTGTGAGCCAAAGTACGTGGAGATGGTCATACGCAGCTTCTACACCAATGAAATAGATCTGGATACCAGCTACCTAGACAGTGTGCTGAAACTGGTGGATTACTTTATGTGTGACAGCCTGCGCAGATGTGTTGAGACGTACATGGTTAACACCTTAAATTTTTACACTGCTGTAGCCTACTTTCAACTTTCTGTGCAGTATAACTTAAATTCTGTAAGTTGGGATGTTAAAATTTTGTTATAGTCTGTTTATTATCTGCAATGTCTTTTTTTCTGGGTGATTCTATTCGTATTGGACCTCAGAAATCTTTTTTTTTTAATCGGAGATCTCAGAATGAACATATAAAAGAATTGAAGTATAAAAGTCAAACTCTTCATAGCTCATAATATCTTTCTGCCAGGACATTTACTCTTTCTCTCTGTAATTATTTTCCATGTTCAGAATTATTTGTTTTGCTCATTGGTAGTGCACTAGCATGTTATGATTAAACTTCAATAACTTTTTTTTTTTATCAGAAAAAGTTACATTTGGTATAGAGTTAAAGGTTTGTGCTTTACAAAGAATCCTTTTTTTTAAACCAAAATATAAATTAGTTTTGGGATTTTAGATGTTAAAAATGAAAATTTACTAACTGTGGACTAGAAATAACACATTTAAAATACATTATTGGAAATCTTGAGGTTATTATTCATGATACTATTGCTGAAAACTAAAGAAAGTATTGAAAATTACAAAAAAACTTGCTTTAACAAATCCTTATTAAAAAGATATTGAAAGAAATTCTGAATGTTTAATAAAGGGACATTATTCAAAATGAGGTTTTAAGGAATTAAAACATATACGGAAATAAAAAAATTAGCTTTGAGGATGGCAGTGTTGATATGACAAAAGGGCAGCATTGTTCCAGATAAATATGGCTGCCTGGTCATGTGTAATGCACCCTAGACCGTTATTTGATGGACTCAGTGGTCCCAGGTAGGAACCCTGCCTGCTGCCATCCTTCATCATCCCGGTCCCGGGGGAGGTTTTTGTTAGGATATTAATATCTTCAAATCTAAAGGTACAGATGAAACATGCAAAACATTTAAAACTTACAATTAAATTTGAAATGAAACTCTGAAATAATTTAAATATGTCCTGGTTTGGTTGTTTAGGATAATGAAAGTTTCTTGTTGGAATGTCTTTAATGTTTACATTTTATCACCTCATGTCTGCGCTGTATCTCTTGGACATTCATACTGACATTTTGTAATCTACAGAAGAAACTCCTCAGCTCAACAAAATGGTTGCTATGGTATCGCTTTCATGATTATTTTATCTACCAGCCAGAACTTCTGGAGTCTAGTGCAGAAGTAGTGGATGCACTTCTAAAGTACAACATACTACATCACAGTAATCCAGTCCATGTAAGTCATTAGGCAGACTTTCTTCAGTTACTAGTACTTTTAATAGTTTAATGTTCAAGTCATGGTCCAAAGATTAAGGCATTGCAGATGTCAATTGTAATGTAAGGATTTAGTCTACAATCTTTCACATCTTCTTTATAATAAAAACTTATGAGTTCAAGATCTTAACATCTTCACAATAAAAAAAAACAAAGAAAGTTCATAATCTTAATGCGTGGTCGAATGGCTAAGTACGCTTAAACTTGGCTTGGCTACCTATGATGGGGGCTCGAGGTTCGACACCCGACTCGAGCAGAGTTGTGTTTACTGAGCGCCTAAAAGCGGCACTGAAAAACCTTCTCGCAGATACCCCCTTCCCCACTGGTCCACAAATGAGATTGGACCATAGTGCTCTGAGCATGCTATAAGCATGAAAGTAGCGCTATATAAAAGCTATAATTATAATAATAATAAAAAAAAATTTATCTTAAATGTTATTGTTATGCCTGATATCGAAAATTGTTATCAAACAGAATTTCCTTTTGTTTGGACCAATAAAATCATCTTATAAAAACAAGAAACTTTAAGTTCAAATTAATTTTATTACATATAACCAGATTAATGAGGAGCAAGTCACGTGACCTGTATCACAGTCACCTACTTTTACTTTCAAAACAAATTTGAATGATACATTTCTTACCATTTTTTCCCCAACCCATAATTTTATTGAATGCAGTAGTGAATCAATTTAAGAAAGTAAAAAAATAAAGTGTTCCTTTCAGACCTTGCGGTCTACATGACAGATGATGGGACATGAGGCCAGCACAACGATCAACTGCCTTTACTTTTCCCCAACTATTGTCAGGTACCCATTAGAGCTGGGTGGACTCAGAGGCACACTAAAGATCCCGAAATTTAAAAATCCCAGTCTTCACTAGGACTTGAACCAGGGACTCCTTGTTGAGAAGCCAAGCACTATTCCCTTAGCATCCGCGCCTCTGAAGTATCAATTTATTGATAATAATAATAATAAGGCTTGTCTTTGAGTCCGAAGATTAGTGAAGAATGCAGTATTGCCCATGGCTGCGTAGCCCCAGCTGTGGCCTACTTATTTTACCACACCCAGGGCAAGCATAACCATTGTCCGCAGGTGGTCGCTTTAGATTTTCTTTTCACCGTCAGCGCCTGTCATCTGCCGCGGATTTTCTTTTGGTCTTAAATGTGTATCCTGCTGCCTTTGTGAGTGACCTCCAGCTGTCTCGTTCTGAGGCCGCATACAACTAGGTGCTCTCTTCTATGTCAGCCAAGGCAAGTTGGCGCCTAAGCTGGTCTTTGAAGTGTTTCGTGGGGCGCATCTATTACGTTATTTTTATTTTTACTATTGACCTGAATTTTTAACATTTTTTACAATTATATAAGAGAACAAAAACAATTTTTTTTTTTTAAATTCATAGTTGACTTCAGAGTTAATACAAAAATAACAAAAAAATTGTGAATGTAAGATTTCATTAAAATATAAACTTAGTGATAAAAAAAACTGTTTTGGACACTGATTAAATGATGGGATGAATGCCTGGTTGTGTGGTATGTGCTCTGGACTGGTGTCTTGATGGGTTTCGGGTTCAAACCCTGCTGTCTGGTGGGAGTTAGGGATAGGATGTGATAATCTTCAATACTGAAGGAACATCACAAATATAAAAAACAAACAATGGATTGATTTAAGTGTGTATTTAAATATCATTATTTTCATTTCCAGGTACTTGATTTTTTCTTGAAGAATGTTCAAGTGAGACTAACAAGATTACTGGACATGAATTTACAGGAAGGTCTGAAGAGGGAAATCCAATACAAACTGAGTCATTCTTTCCACAGTGTAAAGTATTGGCTTGACAGCATGGTTGATGTCCCCTTGGACAAGTGGAGAAGTTTATTGCTGGACTCTGTCAGGGCGTGGAAAAACACTCAAGAGAATAGCAGCCTGCAGGCAATGATCTGTCTGGTCAACTGGGTAGAGAATAGGCTACAAGGTTTGGTTGATAAGGAATCTGAAGTTTGTGCTGACAAAGAAGAGTGTTGTGTATGCCATCATGAAACCAAATGCAGTAGACAGTCATGCAAAACTGTGCCTGATGAAGACACTAACTCTGCTGGCAAGGATAGAGTACTTCCTGCTATAGGCACTCATAGTCCAGTCCAGGAAATAAATGGTTCTGTTGATCTACATAAGTCAGGCACTACAGTACAAAGTTTGAATACAGACCAAAGCTCATTGACCAGAAAGAGCACCCCATTAACATCCAATGACTCTCCAAGTTTAAATAACTTAACAACTCAGTCTTGTGTACCAAGGTCAATGGAGTTGCTTTCAGGAAGTCATCGTCTGAGCAATATACTTGTTGTGTTGGCACCTTCAGGAAAGATGGCTTCTCAATTAATGGCCATTGAAGCTGGTAGGTACATGATTGAGACCTAGGCTATACTTGACTTGTTCAATAAACTTTTTTTTTTTTTTTTTTTTTTTTTTTTTTTTTTTTTTTGCTTTGAAAACACATTTTGTTCTAATTTTACTCACCTAAACTCTGGATACTAGTATAAGGCAATGAATGTTTAACTGAATTCATATTTATATTATTTTTCATTTCAGAAAAAGGTAATTCTAGGCCATTGTTAAAGTTGCCACAATTAGATTTGGCTTTTTATGACATTGAAATGAAAACCTGGCGACAAGTATGCCAAATTGACTTCCCCATTACAGGAGTTATGCTAGAAAAACATTCCTGGAGAATGGCCTTTTGGAATGATTGCGTTTATCTTTTTAGGTAAATTTTTTTTTTAAAGTTCATATATGGCGGTACATACAATTAGATGAGTGATTGATAATGATCACTTGTATTTCTCTTTAGAACATTGGGAACAAAATAAATCTTTCTTATCTTATATAATACAGACGTTACTTCAAAAAAAAAAAAATCATATAGTTACAATTATTATCTTATCTTATATAATACAGACGTTACTTTAAAAAAGAAGATGATTACGTCCTACACATCATGCATTTAGTCATGCATATTAACCAATGACTTAAATTCTGCCAAGTCACTGGTTTTCCTGGCTAGCTCAGGCAACCCATTTCATGCTCTAATAGCACTAGGGAAGAAGGAGTATTTGTACAAATTTGTCCTAGCATATGGGACGAGACCATCTCTGACTCTTTAATGCAATAATGTTGTAACCCTGCTCCTCCCTGACTAACCATTTTTTCCACATGCTAAGTAGGCTGATTTTTGTTTATGCTGTTGGGTGTTAATGACCTTAACTAGTGTGTAAATGTGTTAAGAAATTTGAGTTATGAGTTTGCTTCTGCAATTGGAGAGAAACCAGCAATCCTGGGAATCGGTGAGTCATTTTCTTTAGTTCAATCCCATGTCTTAACAATATTAACCTATGCAAGACCATCTTTGACTCTTTTAATACAATAATAACCTATACAAGACCATCTTTGATTCCTTTAATATGATTTGTTAACACGTGGGATTGAACTAAAGAAAATAGCTCACCGATTCTCAGATCTCTGGTATCTCTGATTGCAGAAGCACAATCCAACTATGATCAATCAATTACCCCGGTAAAAAGAAATAATGTCACAATCTCCAAATCAAATATACATATTTCAATTCACTAACACAAATTAAAGAAAACAATCCTCAGTCGAGAAATCCAAAATCATAGTTAAAATTTCTTTTTAACACATTTACAAAACTAGTTATGGTCATTTACGCCCAACAGCATAAACAAAAATCAGCCTACTTCACACATGGAAAAAATGGTTTGTCAGGGAGGAACAGGGTTACAACAATATTAACCTAAACAAGACCATCTTTGACCCCCCTTTCATTAAATATTAACCTATGTATAACAGGCTATCCTCATAGTCTTGCCAAGTTCAGACACTATATTTGAATAAATGGGGTGTTCTGGCTAGGTGGAAGATTATTTCGCTTTATAGACAATGGTCCTGAGTTGAAATCTGGATCTTCTCTCTCTCTTTAGTCTAATTTAAAATAAAGTATCCCAGGCTTATTAAAATTTTATCAGCACTAATTGGAGCTTCAATCCTAGAAACTAGTGATCTCTTTTCTTTGGACCTTAAGGAAAACTCTAATTAATCATTTGAAATAACTCCAGCATTATCTCTCAGCTAGGTACCTTTTCAGACCTTGTGATCTATGGGAACACATATGATCAACTGTCTTGACTTCTTTGTCAGTTGGGTGAACTCAGCCGCCTCCTTGAAAAATCCCAGGTCTTCACCAGGATTCAAATGATCCCATGGTTTGGAGGCCAGGCACTGTACCACTCGACCACCACACCTCACTGTCTTTTCACTAAATAATGATTCATTTTTTATTTTATTTTATATTTATTTTTTATTTTATTTTTTATTTTATTTTATATTTATTTTTTATTGATTTCTTATCACTTTTTTTCTTCCCCTTACAGTGTTCATAAGGCAAGTGCATTGGAGTTTCGTCTTTCTGACAGACAGTGGCATCACCTTGATGGAGAAAAATTATTTATGGACCACAACGATTGTCCTGTCAAAAGCGTGGTCCCAATAGTTGTAGGCAGCAGACTCATTGTGCTGTCGATGAGTCGCAAGCTCATGCCATGTCGTTCTTTCCACACGGTGCAAAATTTTTACGAGATGAATCCAACGTCGAAAACTTTCACCTTGGTAGCATCAGTTAAAAATAGCCACCTTGATGAACCCATCACAAAGTGGACAGTCAACGGAGATACTCTAATCACTGTAAAGGCTAGCTCAATGATGCTCAAAAAGTTTATCTCAGTCCAGTTTGTCAATATCTATAATGCAGAGACAAGGTCTAGTGATGCCTTTGAAATTGACTGTACTATAGAGTCAGGGGTCAATGTCTTGACTAAAGGAAATATCCTTTTTTTGCTGGACAAGGAAGGTTGGTGCAGGTCTTACGACCTGAAAACTTCAACAGGGCTTGGATTTAGCCGACACCCAGAGTGTAAAATCGTAGGCTCTATGAAAGCTCTCTTCGCTGATGATGTTTACCCTGCTCTGACACGGGTCACCTGCCAAGCCGGAAGCTCTCGGTGGGAGATCACTACGAATAAAACGGCTGTTAATGCATGCGTGAAAGAAAACTATGTTGATGATGAAAATAAAATCAAAGTGCTCTTCCATCCCAACCCCCCGTTTCAGTTTATGACTGCCATGTGTCCAGGCCAGATGCAGCGGCGTCATTTAGATCAGTTTGGTTTTCCCATCTTTAATTTTGTTGACAACAGAATGCTCAACTTTTCTATCACCAATAGGGACTAACTCTGCTGCTGTGACTTCTATAAATAGACTTTGTTGTTCCTTTGTGTCACTGACACAAGTGACCTCTTTGCATATATGTGATATATATGTGATACAGTGATCTCCACGGATGTTATTATGTAGATATATAAACAAGTTAGTCACTGACCTAATTGACCTCTCTACATAAATGTGTTGCCATGACCTCTACATAAGTTTGATTCATAAACAAGTCTATGACCTAATTGACCTCTGTATAAATGTGTTGCTGTGACCTCCACTGAAGTTTTTATGTATGATACATAAACTTGCCAATCACTGACCTAATTAATAAATGTGCAGCCACTGCAACTTTTATATATGATTGAGCGAACATGTCATTAACTTTTATGACCTCTACATAAATGTGTTGCAATGACCTCTGCTGCAGTTCTGTATGTGATGCATATATGTCACTGACCTGATTGCCTTTATTCGGGTCTCTAGGAGACTTGATAATGTGATATTCAGGATGTAGTCCTCTTGGGAATCAAAGACATTGCCCTAATGTCAAGGAAAGATTGCAAGCTTACTTTTTAATCATTCCATGAAATTTCACTTTTAATTTGTATGCAAATTACAAAATTTAAATTGTTCCCCTTTTTTTTATATGGCATATTTCAATATTACAGCATGCTCTGTGCGCTATGTCCAATCTCTTGTGGATCAGTGGGGGGAGGTGGTATCTGGTAGAAAGTTTTCGTGCTGTCTTGTTAGGTCAAATAGATTTTGGCCTCTCAGCCACACATTCTAAACCTTGTTACAAATTCTTGTTTTAAGAAGGTTTATTGTCAAGAATATATTCTTTTGTTATTAAGAGTTATTGTGTAATTAAGAGTTTTTGTTTATAGTATTTTATTGTTGATGCCTAAATTTTAAAATGTGTTCATTTTTATTGCTGTACTCCTGAAGCCTTAGTTCCGCAAGGCATCTGGGTTTAATGTCAGAGTACCCCTCTCCTAGATGTATTGCTTTACTAGGCTGACGAGATCCATCTGTCCGAAGCTCCCTTTTTTTGTGGTGCCAGGTATATTGCTGAAGAAGTAGCGGAGAATCTTACAACTATTTGTAGGAGAACACTGTGTTGTTAAATTTGTCTACTTTTAAAAATTGTCTTGCGTCCATCTTCCACTCTTTGATGTAGTTTTTTAAAAAACAAATAAAGATTTTTATCATTTTTTGTTTTTAAATGGTTTGATGTCAAAAGTAAAGGCTGAGTGCCGGCCTGAGGTAACTGGAGGTTCTAGGAAAAGTGAATTTTAAAAAATGTAATACAAATAAATAATAAGCACTGAAATAATAAAATTGTGCAATTTATTCAAAACCTACCTATATCTAAATCTAAGTTAATAATTAATTGAAATTCATATAGAGCAATTTCCTTTTCTTGTAAGTAGGGTTGCAAGAGCTTCTTAAACAAATTCATGCAGATGTCATAAGCCTTTAACAAATCAAGACTTGAAATAAAATTTAGACATTTTCACCAAAAGGAAGTAACAAGGGTCTTCTAACAAGTGGATAAACCTTATGTTTCCACCATGACCTGTGGCTAGGCTAGTTGACATAGAGCTAGGGAGTCTAACAAGTGGATTAACCTTGTGTTTCCACATAGGCTAGTTGACATAGAGCTAGGGAGTCTGACAATTGGATAAACCTTGTGTTTCCACATAGGCTAGTTGACATAGAGCTAGGGAGTCTAACAAGTGGATTAACCTTGTGTTTCCACATAGGCTAGTTGACATAGAGCTAGGGAGTCTAACAAGTGGATAAACATAGTGTTTCCACATAGGCTAGTTGACATAGAGCTAGGGAGTCTGACAATCGGATAAACCTTGTGTTTCCACATAGGGTAGTTGACATAGAGCTAGGGAGTCTAACAAGTGGATAAACCTTGTGTTTCCACATAGGCTAGTTGACATAGAGCTAGGGAGTCTGACAATTGGATAAACCTTGTGTTTCCACATAGGGTAGTTGACATAGAGCTAGAGAGTCTAACAAGTGGATGAACCTTGTGTTTCCACATAGGCTAGTTGACATAGAGCTAGGGAGTCTTAACAAGTGGATAAACATTGTGTCTCCACATAGGCTAGTTGACATAGAGCTCTGTTGGGTTTAAGAAATGATCCCAGTTTCTCGATCCAAATTTCGCCTTTGCGAGGCCCCCACCAATTGGAGGCACTAGGCGGCTGCGTAGTTTTGGCTATGCATAATCCTGGCCCTGATATCAGTATATATATATCTACCGGTAATTTATTGCTAATTGGTAAAGATCGTTATGGGAGAGAAAATTGTGATGAACTGAAATAATCAATATCAGTTCTAAGAATCATAACCCCATTACTAACAACACCAAGCATTTGAGCAGGTAAACAAAGGCATATAACCAAGAGGAATCATCTTCTCTTTTGAAGGAACGTTAGTAATTTTAAAAAAAAGATTTCTTTTCTAGAGTATAATAATAATTAAATTTATAGTTGTTAAACAAAATGTAGACTCAGGCACCTTTGGAGAACATAAGATACATAAAGACGAGTCTTAAAAGGCAAGTAAGTTTTGAACATAAGTTTCAATGTTCTTGTTGGATTGAAGCATGTTGGTCGGTGCCCTTAAAAACAACCATGCAAAATGTTTTTTTAGAAGTGTTGAGTCCAAGCATGCAGGGCTAAGAAACAAATGTAGGAGTATTTTTCAAGAAGGGACTTTCTGATTTTTAAAAAAAAAGATCCGAGCACTATGGTCTCTATTTGGAGAGATTTTAATGAAATATGCTGAGTCTAATTTACTGCTTCCATGAATGTTTTAAAGTGGGTATTCTATTTCATGAAGAAGCTGATTTGAAAATACTTTTTTTTGGTAATGTTTGTTTTTAGTGTAAGGTGTATAAGATGTTGGATCAGCCATTAGATTTTTGAAGTACCATACAAGTTCATCAATTTGTTGGGTCTTTAAAGTGTATTTGTTCCTAGAAGTTATTAGGTCAAAAGTCAAGTACAAATTTAAAGCCATGAAATTTTTGTTTCAAGTGTTCCTGATTATGGTAAACTTGTGAAGCACAAAGAAACCATTGAATCTATCCAATCTGTTGGAATTTTTCCTTAAGAAGACTTATGTACCTTCAACCACTGCTAATCACATTGGTTTCTATTATTTTTGTTCAAACCTGCATCAAAGTTTTTATGCATTAAAATACTTTTGACCTACAACAGCTATTCTGGGTCTAAACCTAAAAAAGAAACACCAATTTGAAAAAATAACTATGGAATCCTCGATACACCATAATGAATCTCCACACTGGGACGAAAGCCCTCTTCCTACTATAAGGGAACATATTGAAAACATAAAAAGAAAATCTGACTACAGACCAACAGAGCTCAAGGAAATAGTGAACTGTTTTCTACAAACCAATTATCCTAGCAATCAGTGGATCAGAGTTTACAAGGATGGATCATCCCATAAAGCCACCACAAATGGAGGAGCTGGAATACTCATCGAATGGCCAGATGGAGAAAAACTAGAAAAATCCATTGCAACTGGAGAGCTCTCTGACAGTCACAGAGCAGAAAGGGAAGCACTAGCTCTAGCTGCTACCATGCTAGCAAATCATCCAAGTTCGCCCACACAGTCAGATTGTCTTTCTAACTGATGCGAAAACAACCCTCCAAAGCGTGTAAAACTCTGATTTCTCTTATATTAAACACCTCAAAACAGCACTTACAAAGCTCAACAACAACAGCAAAAAAACTGTAATTCAATGGATACCAGCTCATATAGAACTAGAGGGAAATGAGAAGGCTGACACACTCGCCAAGAGTGGGAGAACTAACTCACTAATAAACTCTGCACTCTATCCAGAAGAATTGAAGGAATTAATTGTAAATAAAATAAATGAGCAATGGACGAGCTCTCATCCAAATCACACGAAAGATGACGCTTACTATAAGCTATCCCAACAAGATTAACGTCTAATCTTTCGACTCAGGACCGGACACAACAGAATGCGACAACACATGTACCGGAAGCTCAAAATTGGAACCAGTGAAATCTGCTCATGTGAGTATCACCAGAGAATGCCGACCACGTCCTCCAAAACTGCTCTCTTTACCAAGAGGCCGTATAAAAGACTGGCCCCAAAACAACCCAATAGAAAGAAAACTATATGAAGAGCTCCCTGATTTGGAAACCAATGCGCAGTTCATCTCATGTATTGGTCTAGTCATCTGAACGCTCCAACATAACAATGAGAACAAAGAAGTTATTCTGGGTACTTTGCGCGTGTAAAATAATTATCTCTAGTAACACCTTCACTGGAAAGGTCAAAAGGTTTGGTTTGTTTGGTTTCAGTCATATTGAACGTGGCATGATTGCATTTATCAACCTCAGTAAATGATACTAATTTTTGTTTGTTTGTCAGTATGGTAATGGATTAAAATTGACACTCATCCAAAATATATTTTAATTGTCAACTTTAATTCATAAGAAAACTAAGGCTAATTTCTTAGTTCTTATCTTGCGGCTATAAAGCAACATTTGGAGAGGCATTTTCTTCAATCTTGGAATGTGACCCGGCTGTACTTGTGCTGCAGGAGCCAGTTGTTTTCCATTGGACTCGAATTTCTTTGTCGGCTAAGACGAGACAAATCATCATACAAGGCCTGGACACTGACCTGCAGCATCACAACCTCTGGGCAGTGGTGACCAATAGCACGTTGCCAGGTCACAGGTCTGTATGGCTGTAACTATTTATGCATGTGTTGTTGATCAATGTGACTACTATATTACACTACTATATTAATACTTCTGTTAACGGCGAATGTCGTGTAGAGCTTATAACCTGAGTAGCACAGCAATATTACGATTCACCAAGTAACACACTTGTCAGCAGACAATATATTTATTAATATAAAATAATAATACATAAGCGATCCGGTTATAAAGGCGCAATGAACAACAGACAACAGCTACAAGAACAAATTCTAAGTCCAAGATGCATTTCACAATGACAAAATAGTACTAATTTCTCCTTCTACAAACTTTAATATCATGCGTCCTTCCTCTCTGAGGACCAAGTAATAACTGAACTGCCGTTCTACCTCGTGGTCAGATTTAGGCAGAGATTTCCATGTGAAAAGAACACAAAATATACTTAGTGAACACAAGTCACTACCTGTCACAAGTCTCAAACGAGGCTGTGACAATGAGCTATTGGTGTCTTCCAGATAGAGGCATTGTAGACTGATTGCTCATTCTTCCACATCTCACATTTATTCATTTTCCTCTATTTCAAAGTGTGCTGAGATCCAGTAGTGAACTTTTTGTAAGGTTAGCAACAAATAAAAGGTGATAAAAAGTTGTAGGAAATGTACAGAATTGTTTAATTTGCACAGATACAGTAATGGTTACATGAAAATATAATCAAGATTAAATCTCATAGTAGCGTACTTCTGGCACATTAGTGTGTCATACAAAGAGAACATGAAAATAGAAAACAGAAGCCATCTGGCAGAAAATTCAAATAAATGAAAAACAAAATTAAATGTCAATTAAAATGGGGTGGTGGTTAGGACAAGGAGCCATGATCATTAAGCTGATAAGGCTAGAGGCATTTGCGAAAAGCCAAAATGTTCATTAAGAGCAAATGTCTAATTCTTGGTCTCTGAGAGAAATCTCTCCCTTTCGTCAAGGCTCTCATACAAAGTGTCCATTTGACTAATTTAGATGTCTAACTAAAATAGTTTAAAATGGACACCACCACTGACTTTTGGATTCTCTGGCCACTGACTGACATGGAATGATATCTGACAAAATGATTTAAAAAAGAACAAGCTCAAGCAATAAAGACGCTATAAGTAAAACAAAAAGAAAAGCTCAGATTCCTTCATTTAACATTTTAAGCTAATGAAATTGATCTATATGACTTTGATAGTCTCCGGCCTGACAATTAGTACAGGTAGTTCAAAAATGTCGCCACCAAGTTCTGGTATTCCATCTTTTCCTCACATTCTTGATCGACAGAATCCTGCTGTCTTTTTATTTCTTGCTGAGCCTTTACCAATGGTTTTGTGGATATAGATCTGGTCCCCATGTGTTGCACAGTTTGCCGACAATCATTCTCTCCAGGCATGGGGAAATAAGATCTCTGAGTCTGGTTTTGCTGGTCTGGGAAGAACAATTAGGACTTTGACATTGAATGAAGAAAATATGTAGGGAACTTGGTGAAAGGAATGTGAATAAAAAGAATATTTTAAATGAAAGAATGTTTCAGGAAACACTTTAACAAGAAAATAAAATATGTTCATTTCAATACTTAATCTCTAGATAATATTATTAAGTACCAGTACAGACACGTCAATGTTAAATCTTATTCCTAGTATTTACCATTTGTCAAGGTTGTACTGTAGTGTGGTCCCTGCATTGCATCTGGCAAGTAGTCAACCTTGAATGAAATGTAAACAAAAATACTGTTGTAAGAGCTGAGTGATGTGCTGTCTTTTTGTTTAAGTCCTATTCATTAGCTTTATCAGATGGCTTTGTTGATTGGAGTAAAGCTTTACCTGAGCTGAGCGAGGTGTAGCCTGTCTGAATCCTGTACTGCAAGCATCATCCTGTCTCAAACATTTTCTTTTGTAATGAATGTTTAACTGGGCTAGATCACAAAAAAAAAAAAGGTTTACAGATCGGGGAACTTAAATTGTTAGGCACATGAGAGTATTATAACTTTTAACCAAATACAATTCAACTATCAGATATAAACATTTCACATGCAAATTTTGAGTGAGCCTGGTGTGAACGTATACTTTGGTTTTCTATACTTATAATGTTTTGTTTGGTGTAATGCACACATTGTAATACAAGTTTTGTTATGGATAATAAAAGATTATTATTATTATGAATATGCTCTCTCCCCCCCACATTATCATTTTTGAGTCAATGATCAACTTCCCTTTCACTTTTCTTACTGGCCATGCGAGGACTGGTGGAAATGATGGCATGATTTGACTTTTTCTTTGCTTGAATACCTCATGCATGACATGCTAAGTGGAGTGTATTGGTAGAGATTTTTCATTGAAGAGAGAAGAGACATATTGAAAGTGATTGGATTTTTATGTGAATTTGGCAGATTATTGTTCCAAGTTAATTATTCCACTGGATTATTATTTCATTTATATGTAGAACCAAGGTGCCTAGAGCAGGATAGTATGTGGCCCATGCCCCAGACAAAAAAAAAGGCAGAGATGGGATAACTTCCAGTGAAAGCGTCAGTATTCAGAGTGAGAGCTGATAACTCTGGTTCTTTAGAACCCTAAACATAGCATATGCTATATGTTTGTGTTTCACAGAATATTTATAATATTTATAATAAATAAATTTAAATAAAACAACAACAAAAAATATGTGTAGTTTTCAAAAAGAAAACTCTACCACTATGGTCAGAGTCATTGAGGTGGTCCTTGTTCAATGATTGAGAACATTTAAAAAACTCTCCATCAAGAAATGTGACAACTTCACATGAAGTCCATCGCAAACATTCATCAACAACTAGCACATTTTTCAACATCAAATTCAGAATACGTCTATCTGTGCTGGTAAAATATAATGGTAGAGGATCTTTCAGCCGACATATCTGCAATGAAATGAAAGTCGAGAGATAATCAAAGTAAAATGTTGTCCTTGACAAAAGTAAGAAAGAATACTAGACTCTGATTTCAACTGTTATTGCAAAATGTATCCCGACTGCAAAAAAAAATATTAGTAGCCAATGCTCCTTTTTGAGCCGGTCCAACATGTTGCTTGCCATTATTTGCAGATCCCAGTGGTCCTAGTATGAAGGTAAGAATCATGTGATTGACTGTTACAGGAAAAGCAAATTGGATATGTTCAGTGTTATATGAATGCCATACTTTGGAGAAATGTGATGCTTTTGATGAGTTATTCAGCAATATCTTGCACTGGATGGCAAGTGTGTACAAAGCAGCATGGGATATGCCAATGCTTCAAGTTGGCAATATATTTTGTTATGGCACAATTAGGAATTAGTTTTTTGTTTCGTACAGGGGTAACTAAAATCTAAATTGATTTTTTATTCTAATATCATTATCTATAAAATATAGATCTAAATATTATAAAACTAGCTTTGTAGTTAGATCTAGTCCTCGATTTCGATCTAGTCTAGATATCTATATCTTTACTAATTTTTACTATAGACTAGACTAGTATAGGCTACTAGATTTAACTAGATCTAGATTATTCTAGATCTATAGTGTCACATATTGTCAAACATATTATTTTATTTTTATTTTATATATTTTCCACAAGACATCCTGTATGGCGATCTTATTGAAGGCAGGAGAGCCGCCGGTCGCCCACTTTTACGGTATACAGATGTATGCAAACACGATATGAAGCTATTTAAAATCGACACTAGCAGCTGGGAAAAAGTAGCACTGGATAGATCCACATGGAGAGAGAGCATAAGAGAAGGTCTCGGATTGCAGATGCCATACACTTCTTCTTCTTCTAGCCAGCTTTATTGCTGCTGAGCTGTGAGCTCTTTCGCAGACTGTGCCAAGGAAAAAAGGTGTGCTGTTTTCTTCAGTTGTTCAGCACTGCCGTACAGGGTGTTGGTTATGTTGGGCTGTAGTGGAAGTAGGGTCTGCCTAAGGTGGATTAGGGAGGGGCATTCAAAGAGGATATGGTTTACGGTTTCAAAGGGGTGGGCGCAGTGTCTGCAGAGGGGGAGTTGTGTGGAGTTTATTTTGTTCAGGTGGTAATTTAAAAGTGGTGTGTGTCCTGTTTTTAGTTGGAAAATTGTGGATTGTTCTTTGCAGGGGAGGAAGTTAATACTGTCCAGTTTGTTAGGCGTAGTCATTTCTTTGTACATGTCTCTGCCTGTGTTTCCTGATACCCATTGGTTGAGCCACTCTTTGTGATTGTTGACTAACATTGACCTTAGGGTGAGGTAGTTAATAGGTCTATCTGGTTGTTCCATAGATGAACCTGCCTTTGATAGCTTATCTGCCTTTTCATTTCCCATGATGCCAATGTGTCCAGGGATCCACTGTAGTGTGATATTGATATTTAATTTTGATATTATCTGATGGATTATCACAATTAGTGTTGTCAACTCTCTTGGGCTGTTTGAGGTGCTGCTGTTAAGTGCTTGCAGAGTAGATTGGGAGTCTGTAAAGACAACAATATCTGATGGTGGTTGCACTCCTTCATATAATTTGTTTTTCACTGTTTGTAGTGCTATGGTTATTGCCTCAATTTTGGCTTGGAAGTTTGAGCAGTTATCGCCACAGGGCGCGCTTATCTCAAAGTGTTTATTTTTAGGGAAGACCAGGAAGGCACCAAGACCAGCATTGATGGTGGCTTTGAAAGCCGATCCGTCTGTATTTATATGAATAGCTGTTTTTTGATAGTTTTCAATAGTTTCAAGCATGCCTACTTTGAGCTCCAGTGGGTTTGATTCTTTTGTTAAGGTGTTATTTAGTAAATGTGTTTTGATGGTTGGTTGTTTGTAGTTAAGTCCGGGCGTTATGTTTGAAAATCTGGTAATTTTTTCTGTTATTGGGTAGGTGGTGTTTTAGGGCTAGTTCAGCAGTAAGTTGGATCAGTCCTTTGCTTTTTTTGGTTGTTTTTCCTATTTCTCTGTGTTAGTAATTTATTTGGATGATCGTCCTCAAACCTTCTGTATTTCTCAATAGCTTCTAATGCTGCTCTGTTGCGCCTTAACTTAAGAGGTTCAATATCGGAGTCTATTTCACAGGCTGCTGTGGGAGTAGTTCTCATACCTCCAGTAATTAGCCGCAAGGCTTGGTTTTGGATTGCGTCTAATGATAATTGATAGGTTTTGTTGGCAGCTACTTGTATGGAGAGACAGTTATCTATTACAGATCTGACGTATCCAGTGTATAACTGTCTTAAGGTTTTCTTTTCAGCTCCCCAGGATGTTCCTGCTAGGTGTTTTATCATGTTTAATCTTTGTGATGCCTTTCTTTTAAATCTGCCATAAAGTGTTTTAGAGACAGTCTTTGGTCTAGTTTTACACCAAGATATGTTGGATTTTCTTCTTTATTTATTGGCTGTGAGTCTATTTTTAGGATGTAGTTTCTTTTTGCTGTTTTGTTGCTGTGGCTAAAGATTGAATAAACTGACTTTTCTTTGTTTATTTCCATATGCCATACAAATCAGAAGCAGAAAGAAGGCTGAAAATGCAACTGTGCCTGGAGATTTCATATGCCCAAACTGCAACCACAGCTGTGTATCAAGCATTGGCCTCTTTAGCCACATAAGAAGTTGGAAAGGGAAAAGATAGCCTCTCGAGACGTAAAATGCCATAGACAGAACAGATTTTATAATAATAACATAGTTCAAGGTTTTATGTTAAGCTTGGAAATCCCAATGACGTTGTGATCATGCATTGTATCGTTTGATAGAAAAGTATTTGATTGGTTGGGGATGTTAGAAGGTCAAGTACAGGCGTGATAGTAAACTTTATTTCGAATGGAAGTAGCACTGGAAATGGGCGGAGAGACACTATTTGATGAACGAAGAAACAAGAGATAATTTATTAATTCCTCAGTCGTAGGTTGATTTTCATAAGAGCAAGACGCTTATTGTTCTTCAGTCTTGGAATGGAATTTAAACAGTGTAGACGTATTTTTGAGTTAGAATCTAGTAGCAATCTTTTGAATGTTTTATATTAGATACAGTTTACTTTGTAAACACTGTACATTTGTGTTTCCTAGTTAGAAATTAAAGTTCTGTATTTGAATTAAAAGGGATCTTCACTTATTCAATACTAGATAACATTTAGATCTAGAGATAATAGAATCCCTGGCATGTCAAAGTAATTCTTCTAGACAGCTGATAACTTCAAGTAGGTCTACGATATTAGCACCTCTCAGCACCTTAGATGAATTAGCACTACTTAGCACCTTCAACTATGATAGGAGCCGAAGCACAACCAAAGTCAAATAACACTGTGCTATATGCAACATCAATCATAATATAATCCTTCCGACACATCCAATAAATAAACCTGTGACATATAGATATAGACTGAGTAGTACTAGATGATCGATTTAATCTCTATTAGACATGTATTTAGTAATTTAGTGGTATAATATATAATACTGGATCTACTTATTACTAGATCTAGAAGATAGTCAAATCTTTGTATATACAGATTACAGAACTAGTTTCTAAATCTAGACCTACTAACTAAGTATCTAAATTTAAATCTAAGTCACTTAACTTGACTTAACTTACTAAGTTTAGCTAGTTACTACTGGTGACACTGTAAGTTGAGTCATGTAACAGTAACAGTCTTAATTATAAGTCTACTGATGAAGATTACTTATACTTATAGATCTAAATTATAGATCTAGACTCTAGTCTAATCTAGTAAGGATAGCCATTTTTCATGTTGAATGACACCAATAATGACAATTTTTTTTTCTATTTTTCAGGAGATTCTTATGATTTTTCAGTAGATTTTAAGAATTTCAGGAGATTTCCAGGACTTTTTCGTATATTTTTCAATTTTAGGAGATTTCCAGGAGCTCCTGGAAAATCAAGAGGCTGCATGAACCCTGTTCGTAAATATAGGTTTTGGCTTAGAGACAATGACGTGACTAGTAAAAAGAAGAATAGGATTTTAGGAAGAATATCGAATTGTACACAGACTACTTAGAGAGAGGCAGCTTTTTATAAGCATAGATATTTAGGCTAACATTCGATGGTTCCCTTTGTTATTATTAAACTTATTCGACATTTGCTATCAGCGTCAACTAAGCTTGTTGACCTTTCACCCTTCAAGTTATTGGATTTTGTTATTTGTGTGTTACCTCTGTTTGACTTAGCTGCATAATACACAGAACAGAGGCGCCTAACTATTTCTTAAAAACAAAACGGAATACAATGCATATATTTTACACTTGTTCCTTTAAATTTTCTCTGTCATGTTTTTCATTTTCATGTAAAGCTTAAATGCTGACCTTCACCATTGGGTTATAATTAACACTTTATAACTCAGACTGCTAAAAAATAACTTTTGGAAATGGCTTTCAAACTGAAACATGTCACTGTCAATCAAAGACCATAAAAGAATTTCAATATTTAGACAATTTGAAACTAACCTTAGGAATAACCAACATATTTTGATTTGGCGAATAGTAAGTAGCAAGATTAATGAAATATCTAATGACTGCATGCTCTCCCTTGTTCATATAAAGTGTTACCATTCCTGCTGCCCAGACATCATCCTTACCAGACAACTTTGGATTAAACTTTGTTTTCTGAAATATAAATAGAAGTTATATTTAAACAATGTGTTTAGTTAGAACAACAAAATACATGCACTTAATACCATTTGAAATTATCCAGTTTAGACTTGAATGTTTGGAAGCTACAAAAAACACAAAAAAAGTTATAAAATATACAGGTTTTAATTATTATTATTATTATAGCTTTTATATAGCGCTACTTTCATGCTTATAGCATGCTCAGAGTTAGGCGCTCAGCAAACGCAACTCTGCCCGAGTCGGGTGTCGAACCTCGAGCCCCCTTCTAGATAGCCAAGACAAGCCAAGTTCAAGCGCACTTAGCCTCTCGACCACGCTTCCCATACATATGCATTCATGAATATTTACCTTGACTTTATTTTTAATGAATAGAATGTTCACACTAGGTGGAAGATACTCAAGAGTTATCCCAGTAAATGTTTCTTTATTTTCCTCTTTACAGGAGCCAATGTCTATCAGTTTCAGTGTGTAGCCAGTGGAGGTGCTCTTCAAGCAAACATTTTCAGCTAGAAGTCAACAAAGTAGTATTATTACAAAATGTGCATAAAGTTTACTAAAATATTTTTCTTATATGATATTATAAACTTACGTTTTAAGTCACAATGAACCAAGCCATGACTGTGAAGATGTTGAAGTCCTTTGAACATATGAAGAACGAGTTTCTCAATTGTGAAATCTTGAGACAATGTTTTTGCGAATCTTGGATTATCTCTGTAAAGCTGAACCAGTGATAGACCTAAAATAAATTAGTTTATAATTAACTATTTATCAGGAGAAGTTTTGTAGGCTGCATTGTCTCTGACTCTTATAACAGTAGACTAGGTGTAATAGTTAATGTTGTATCATGAACTGTAATAAAGCTGTTTGCTTTCTAAAAGAGTTGCAGATAAATAAAAATAAAACTTCTAAAAAAATACATAAATATAATATATATATTAATTAGCTAAGTTAAAATCAGTTCATTGATTGGACCCTTAAACTCAGACATTTTGATGGGGGCAGAAGATGAAAAGCTCATCTGGGCCAGCACAATGACCAAGTGCCTTTACTTCCCCAAAGTTTATCAGGTACCCATTAAAGTTGGGTTGATTCAGGGGCGTCCTTAAAATCCTAAAGTTAAAAAATCCCAGTCGTCACCAAGATTTGAACTTGAGACACCTGGTTTGAAAGCCAAGTGTTTTACCACTCGACACCATGCTCCCTAAAAATAATAAAACTGGAATACTTCTTAAATATACCCTACTAAAGTGCTGATAAAAAATTTTGTGGGAAAAAAAAAAAAGGGAAGTAACTTACCAGCATCTTCCAGAATGATGAATGCGGTGGAAAGACTTAAATAGACCCCATAGACAGCACATAGATTTTTATGTGGAAACAAAAGTGGAACTTTGATTTCATTGAGTTCAATCTTCTTGCTTTTAATCTGTAATGTAATAAATGTATAGTTACTTCTCTTTGTATATAAACATATATAAGAAATAGATATACCAGAAAACAAATACAGTCTCATAATGACTTGACTTTCAGGAAAAGATTGACGCTTGGTCATTGTGCTGGTTATAGGCCACACTTATTGTTCATTAAAATGTTACTACTTTTTATTTTATTCATGTCGTCATGGTGGCCTTGTCGTAAGATGGCAGGTTTAATACAAACTTATACTAATAATTGTTTCAGCTACTGTTTCAAACAGAGATTATTCAATTATTTTCACCATCACTGAATCAACATTAACATTTCAAATAAATGACAAAACCTAATTATTAGGGCTAAACATGAATGGTAAAAGTATCATAAGAATATATAGAAGTCTAATCTTTTTTGAAGAAACTTGTGTATATTAAGATCACACAGACCCTGAGTTGAAAATGATCAAGATGACCATAAAACTAAATAATGTTGATGCGTTGATGTAGTTAGTTGATCAAGATTGTAGTTGTGTGTAGATGTTATCCACGAGTTCTTTACTAATACATCGAACAGAACAGTTAATAGATAGATTGAATAAATCCAGATATGAACTTGAATAACAATTTATTAAATAAATAAGGGCACAGTCTGCGTCGTCTATATCTTTATCACAAGGCGGTCTTTCTTCGTCGTACTGTCCGTTATTTCTCTATTTCCGCTCTTACTTTCTAATTGATCTGTCACGTCACTACGGGAAAAAAACAATTTAAGCCCAACTTCTATGCGTCTTTCTATTGTGTCATTACAATATAAATGTAATGAATCCTTTGCTCACACATTCTCAGTGTAGGTACATTGTGGCCATAAAACAGCAGAGTTGACAAGAAAAATTCAAGCTACTGAGATGAGCTGCTTGATAAGGTGTCAGGGAACACACGAAAACTGTTTTTCTAACAACATATAATCTTAGAATAAGAGGTCAATTAGGTCTCATGAAGGCCTCCTAATAAAAAAAAGGTGCATCTTACAGTGATAAAGCCATGTCTAAAAAAAAAAAAAAAAACAACTCTGGTATCAAACTGTCCCACACTGCATACACAACTAAATTAACACATGGAATGCATAGAATGTAATTAGCTTGATCTTTGAAAAAAATGTCTGTAACTTATAAAATAAATCTCTACACTTTAGAAAAGATAAACTACAGGTTAACAAACCGTCTTCTTGACTAAAAGATGGCCTGTTTTGAGGTCTTTTACTCTGGAGACATAGCCAAAAGTTCCAGAGTTGAATGGAATCTCCTTTGAAAAGTTTTCAAAACCAGAAAATATCTGAGAACACATAGATTAGTTTAAAAAATTCAATGAATAAA
This sequence comes from Biomphalaria pfeifferi, assembly GCA_030265305.1. Classification (NCBI taxonomy): domain Eukaryota; kingdom Metazoa; phylum Mollusca; class Gastropoda; family Planorbidae; genus Biomphalaria; species Biomphalaria pfeifferi. Next base: position 475,122 of record JASAOG010000166.1, read on the forward strand.
AAAAAAATCATTTTTAACTGGCGTCAGAACTATCTTAGGTAGAAAATAAGTTTTAATTTCAAACTCCTAAAGTTCCAGAGATTTTCTCATCTAGAAAATCTAGAACACCAGAAGATATCTGAAAACATACATTTTGGTTTCAAACTCTCTACAAATTACAATTTTAACTAACATGAGTCAGAATTATCTTAGGAAGAAAATGAGTTATTTTATTTTGATCTCAAAACGAAACTTAAAAGTAAGAGTGCTTCCCATGATACACTTTTAACATACAATATTTAAGCAGAAATCTGAGAGTTAAATATTAAGAGTCACCAAAAATCAACAAGTCAAACAGGTGAAAGTGATAAGAAACAACTGTACAATAAGTCAAACAGGTGAAAGTGAAATTAAACAACTGTACAAGTCAAGTTAATCATCAAAACTAACCTGTGGCTCAAAGTTTCTATCGATACGATCAAAAGGTGACTTTAATTTGCATGCCTCAAGCAGTTCAAGGCTTTCTCTGTGTGTGGAGGTATTGTTTATTAATGAATATGGGATTTCAAAATAAGTGCTTTCAGAAAAAGAAAAAAAAAAAGAAGGAAGAAAGAGAGAGATAAGAGAGGGAAAAAAAGTGGTATCTACTGAGTGTGGCATAAAAATCAATAAGCCATATCATTGGGGTATCACTTGCTTAAAAAATAAACAACTGAAACTTAAACCCCTCCCCTACTTTTTTTATTAACTCAAAAATCAAAATAAACAAATTTTGAAGGAAATAATGAAAAAAACAAAACAAACCATAACATAGCTAATATCTATATAACGTTCATTGTTTAACTAATCAAATGAAAACCCATAGTAATGCAATTAAAAATCTAGAAAAATTATTTAATGAAACAAATTGTTTAAAGACATTGCGTTAAACCACATTAATTGAATGTTTATGCCTCCTTGCATTACAAATTTAATAATTATCTTTAAGGCCATAGACTGCAAAAATAGGTTATGAAACAAAAGCCAGAAGTTTCTTTTTACAAAATGTACCTGATATATCTCTCCCTAGGTTTCTCCGCAGGCTCTATAATTTTTCTTTTTATACTGTCCTTATGAAATTCTTCCTGTTGACCTGAAGCCAGTTTTCTAGGCAGCACATTTTCAGATACCAGTTCTGGTGTTTTAAGAAAGTCTGTGGTCACTGTACACAAATACACACATTGCAATAATATTATAAAACAATGTTGCATACAAACTATACATATTTAATCTTACCTTACATATTACAGACGTTACTTCCAAAAAGAAGATATTTTACAGATGCTTTCAGAATGTATGTGATGAGATTCCATATCATTATAGTTAAAGAAAAAGTTCAAAGTTACAGATGTAAATCTTAAACTAGCAATAAATATATGAGGCTTTTAAAAGATAATTCCTCAAAATTACCTTGTTCAGGACCTAAAGACAAATCAAATGCTTGGTCATCTTCATCCTGCCTAATGATACCACTTGGAAAGTGAGTTTCAGAATGTCCTTTAAGTGCCAATGAATCAGCTAATGAAATGAGAAAACCAAAATACATTTAATTTACAATTGAATGACAAATATATATTTGAACTAAGTCTTTGTTTGACACAAACAATTCAACAGTCTAATATGCATATGTAAGTCATACATGTCTAATATATATAATTCAATGTAAGGTATATGTATGTGTGAATGTATGTAAATATGTACCACATAAAAAATCAAAACCAATTGACCTATCTTCATAAAACTTAGCATAACTGTTCCTTAGATCATGGTGGAGATAGTAGTGTATGTTTAATGTCCCACCAACAACCGGGGGGTCTTATAATAAAAAAAAATACCTTAATTTATGTTTATCAAATCATGAAACTTTTTAACAAAATCAGGTAAAACCATTTTCGCAGAATTTTTTTATTTGATATGAATATGTCGCAAAATGGTAAACCCATTTTCACACACCCACATCATTCATTTTCATGGCAAAATAAAAAAAATTTGAAGAAAACATTCACAATGTTTGACACTGATCTAAATACAATCCACTAGATCAGTAAACTAAAGCCCACAGGCCATATAATCTTTCTTTATATCATGATGTTTAAATGTCAAATCGATAGATGAATTTCTGTATTCCAAGGTATATTTTGGTCAACTCTTAAAACTGACCCTATTCCTATTAACAAATGTTGATAACATTGGACTTCAATAGGGCTCTATTTAGAACGAGGTACTGTACTTTTTTATGTCTTAATGTCTACTATTTAAACATATTAATTTCTTTTCATGTCCTATGTTTTAAATACTCTAGTCACAGAAATGTTTACTGAAACACATTAATGAATCTGTATGGACATTGGTCGACACTATAACCATGGCTGCCTGGTCGTGTGGTATGTGCACTGGACTGTTGTTTATTCGTCTCAGTGGGTTCATAACTAGACCACTGCATCCCCTGTCGTCCTGCGGGAGGTTTGGACTAGGAAGTAGATTAACTTCAACACTGAAGGAACAACCATAACATAAACCGTTTTACAAAATAATCTACTTTATCTTATTGCTGCTGAGTTGTAAGCACTTTAGCAGTATGCACCTTAAAAGAGTAATGTACTGTTTTTATCAGTTGTTGCACACTGTACAGAATGTTGGTTATGCTGGACACCATGATAACTGGTTTCTACTTTCCTTTTAAATTGCTAGAACTACGATAATTAAGAGATGTACTGTAACAAAATATCTTTATTTTGGAAATAATCAACACAATGTACTCGTTATGCCATTTTAGTAATAATGATTAAATAATAATAATAATAATAATAATAGAGTACTATAAAGATGTGTAAAATAACTTACCACTATTCTTAGAGTGAAAACTGATGGCTTTGTCCACTTCTTTAGACTTGTCATCCTTAGATGGTGAGATGTAACCAGCATAATCCATTTTTATAATACCTACAATTAACAGAAAATGATCAAAGTTAGCTTTCATTCAGAGCATCATGCTATCTAAAGATTATTTGTTAGCGTTTAATGAAAACTAAAAAAATATTTTAAATTTGTTTGAAAATGTTCCATACATATGCAGGAAAAAGAATATTAGAAATGCAACCCATAATATTGCCTCCCTAAAAAAATTAACAATACATTTAAATAAAAGAGTTATATCTAGTATTCTACCTCCTTCCAGAAAAAGGGGTCAGGTTAAAGAAGTTGCAGAACAAACATGCATTAATTATAATCATCCAATCAGGGAAAGAGGTCTGGAAAAAAAGTCGAATACGTCACTTTCTAGAAGGTCATAGTTTATTAAAATATTTAGATTAGAAGTTTCTATGATTCTGGAAAATATGGTTTTAAAAAGTATAAATTAGGGGAAAGTTAGTTAATCGGGGTCCTTGAATTGAAACTGTCTTAAATGATTGCAGGTCCACTAGTTGAAGTTTAAGTTATATCTATTTCTATATGGCAAGATGATTCTGTTTGTGACATTATTAATATAAAAAAGAAAATATATATGGCAAGATGATTCTGTTTGTGACATTATTAATATAAAAAAGAAAAGATATGTAATGTATTGAAAGAATAATAATCAATCATCAATAAATATTTGGCAATAAGAAACAGAAATCATCACAATTATCACTTTACAGTTGTATTGGACTGTCACATGCCAGAAGTATCAAGGAATGTGCAGTGGTGATACACAACTGAATTTCATTTCTTGAAATGCTTTTGAACACAAGCACACATCTTTGAATGAGGAGAACAGATCCTACTGTAGACTAATGGTTTTTATTAAACCTGATTTTATAATCCTCTAAAACAAGTCACTTTAAATGAAACAAAGTACTGTACTTTTCTTCTTCCTCATTCTCATTATTATGTTGGGGCATTAAGATGACTAGACCAATATATGTGATGAACTTTGCTAATATGTTTATATTGCAAACTGTTGGAGTGTTCAGATGACTAGACCAATATATTTCTTGTGATTTGAATGAAAGCTTGTTTAAATCTCATTTATTCTGTTCACTATTACTTTCTTCATTTCTTTTGGATAGAGTGCGATGTTTAATTGTGTGTTTGTTCTCCCATACAAAGAACTGTACAAAAAATATGAGTAAGTTAAATGACAAAACTGATTCATGGAAAGAAACCTGTAAAAATGAACTTTCTTTCACAGTAATTGATTCAATATTTATTTATTTTCTGTATCCATTTCCAGGATTTTACAGCTTTTCTAGTACAGTTTTCTCATTTTTACAATTATTTTTGCATGTTTCTAGTACAAGAGAATGTTTAAGATCTAAACATCATGTGACAGTCACTAGTGGTGGAACTACTGAAGACTAATTCAAATTTTTTTTTTTACATATTTAAAAGTTTGAAAAATTATCTAAAAATTATATTTCAAAATTGATCTTATACAGCTGCATAAATTGCTATTTGAATTGAATAATATTTTAAAAATGTATTTGAGATATCTTTTATTTTAATTAAATTTATATTGAAATAAAAACACACACTGACACAAAATCCATGTAACCAATTAAATTTTAAAATTTGCTTAATATAAAGCCCAATTAAGTCTATGAATTAGCCAAAGGCTAAATCTACTAATACCCCAGTATAAGAATGTGACGTCAGAACAAAAGATTAATATTCAAAAGAAAGTGTTAACAAATTTAAATCGAAAATACAACATAATATAATACAGAAGACACAAAGATAAAGGCACAGAAAGACAAGAAAAAGGAACATTTTGTATTCCATATATGCTAGGACAAATTCATAGAAGCACTTCTTCGAATAGAGCATGGAAAGAGCTGCCTGAATCAGCCAAGAAAACCAATGACTTAACAGAGCTTGAGTTATTGATTAATCTGCACAACTTGGTTAAAACATGAAACTAAAATATTTTTAAAATTTGTAATTAAATTGTGATTTTAAAAAAAAATGGCGTGATATTGTACCAATATGTTGTTGGGCTGCAGGAGGTGATCTTCTAGTAGGTGGAGATCTAGATCTGGTAATGTGAGTCTTGTAATTTTGTTTTAATGATTGACATTATTAGAATATTTGTTATTATTATTATTGGAATTTTAGTTTATTTTGGAGGTGTGGTGGCTGAATGATAAAGCGCTTGGCTTTTAAACCAGAGGGTTCTGGGTTTGAATCCTGGGATTTTTTATTTCAGGATCTTTAGGGCGCTTCTGAGTCCAGCCAGCTCACCTGACATTCGTTTTTGAAAAGAGAAGGTGTTTAGTCATTGGTCACATGATACCCTCATTAACCATGGGCTACAGAAACAGATGACCTTTACATCATCTGCCCTATAGACCACATAATAATATATTATATATTATAGTTTAGTTTTTACATTATTTAAAAAATATTTTGTAGGTGTATAGTAAATACTTTTTGACTTTCCAAGATCTAGATGCATTCTCAACCTAAAAAACCTATTAATTAAAAACACCTGAGATGTCAAACTGCAGTCTTGCATTTTTATATTTTTAAGCAACCATTCTGATGTTTTATTCAGGGTCCATTTGTTAAAAATGAATCAGACAATTTTTAGACCAACTAATGTTTAAGTCACAAATTGTTTAATTAAAAGTTACTATAGGTCTAGATTTATATGCAAAAAAAACAACAACAAAAAAACAACTAAAAAAAACTGAAAATTGTGTTTTCTTCTTATTCTTATGTATTATAGACATTACTTTAAAAAATAACACAATAATATACATCCTATTATAATATCATTTCATGTGACAGTCTAGTCATGCATGCTAATCAATGACTTAAAAACTCTGCTAAGTTGTGGGTTTTCCGAACTAGATTCTAATTCAGGCAACCAATTTTGTAATTATTACACTCTCTCTCTCTATATATATATACATATCTGAACATTTCTTTTCTTTTTAAAACTGAATACATACGTCTTCCATATCCAACTCATTATAGGTGGAATATTACACATAAAGCGCACCCGCAGGCCCCAGATTGGATGGCTAAAAAGGTTTTTTTTCGCAAGAATTTTTTTCTTCGGAGGCAGGGACATAAACGTCTAGGTTAAGGTGGCAAACTTTGTCAAAATTATTTCTATGTTGAATGTGTAATAAGAATAAATGCTAGATGATTCTAGATTTTTATTTATTTATTCTACTACTGACTGTCTACTACTGAGACTGTCTACTAGACTAGACTACTAAGACTAATGATCTCTATTGTATATATATCTATATATATTATATATTAATATATACTGTTACGAGTCTCACTATCCAAGCTCTCTCCAAACTGCTCCATACACCACCAACTTAAAGAACTTGACAACTCTGGGCTTCAAAATATCGTTATAGTTTAATGTCAATAAATAACAGCCAAAACTGTACAATTGGCAGCACGTAACACTAGACTGTACAAATATCTCTCCGCCGTATTAACTCTTGCACTGGTCTCTCTGTCTCGTCTCGGACTTGTACTGAGCCGTTGTAACAAATTGTAGATCGGGAAGTTGTGACTGACTCGTCCCTGATACCTTCACTCTTTATATAGGGTCCCTGCTAGCCTTCTAGAACCGGACGAAACATCGCTCGACGTTTCTAGCTTCGTCACATGACTACATCTCTCGTGACGCTCCTGAGCTCTGTTCACGACGGCGATCCTTCCCGAACCTTCATGTTGACACTCGTCTCGGATGACCGTCGTAGCTCGTTACGGTTGACCGCTCGTCTAGCGCTGGCCTGGGACGATTTGCGTCGGCTGACTACACACACACCACTACCCACATCTGTGCCACCACCAGGTTTATAACACTGCCCCCTCCTTAGATCTGTCCGTCCCGGACAGAATCAAGCTCGCCATGAAACGGGTGGAGTTGGTTGATGTGGACGACCTTTCGCTTGGACCGGTGGCTTCCTTGTATCCGATAAACGACATCTGTGATCCTTTTTACTACATGGTAAGTGTTGTGAAAGGATCTAGGTGTGTGTGTGTATATGTCGTGGAGCATGAGTGTCACCCTTAAGTTACGCCCCTGTTCTGTACCTGTCCAGCGGTTGAATGGGTCAGCCTAGCGGGGTAGCGAGAGGTCAGGAATGCAGAAGCGCAGTAGAGCGGCTAGGCCTGTTAGTGGTAGGTTGTGAGGTAGAAACTAGAGAGGAAATAAAGTATTGTACTAATAGAAAAGAAAGCTAGTCGAGTTTGTTACTTCAATGTTTGTGGTTCATTAAAATTAGAAAGTCGTCACATGTTTGGTGGAGCAGCAGTTCGATCCAGCCCTACAGTGTCCACTGTTGTTATTTATAGTGTATAACGGTCGCCTTGTTCGGCAAGTCAGGAATTAATATCTGGCTTTATTACACCGCTAGTTGTCACACCCAGTCTAGCAAGTCTTGATACCTGAAAGTGAAATACCGGTACTTTGAATACACTGTATCTCATATCCATACCTATCTGACTAACGAATAGGCCTATCTTGTTCTGTATAGTTCTACGGATATATAGCAGCGAATAGCATTAGTCTACCTCTTAAGATTGCACTTTTAATACATCGTACATCGTTTAACATTGGACTGGATTGTGACGTCATCAATGCACTCTAGACGACACTTTAACTAAAGCAGTGTTTGACATTCAAGACAATATTTCCATTTCCGTGTGGGTGAAACGATTCAAGCTGCAACCATTTAGAACAGTGTGAGTTCTTCGGACACACTGACAACTGTGTGTGTGTGTGTTCAAAGGAGGAGAGACAGCAACATCGAAACATTCTAGCAGCTAAGTAGCTTACCTTTTTCCTCGTCAAAATTAAACGTTTATATTTGGGGGTTTTTGACTATTGAGTTGAACATTCAGCTAATAGTTTGTAATGTATGATGTGTAGATGTTGATTGTTGTATTGCATAGCTTGTTCTAGTGTGTGTTTATTGTCAGTAGAGAGTGTCCTAGGGTAAAGGGCGCATTGTCGTATCAAGCGCAAGACTCTCTTTTGATCATAAATACTTATATATGAGATGTGACAGGGTTGTGCATACATTTTGGTTACTCTAATCTTCTAGATCGCTAACATAAAATCTGTTTTTTTTTGCCCTGTGTCTATAGGGATGAAAGTTTGACAGTACCTATTTTATCGTTCCTTATTTCATCTACAAAACTAAAATTAACTCCCAATTAGCTGTAGAATAGTGTAAAAGACATATTGCTGTAGTCCTTGTAGTGGGTAAGTATTTCCATTGCCAGGTTACTAGTTCAATCATTTTTACTTTAGCTTTGAGGTGTGTGGCGGTGTTGACATGGAGAAAACTATTAGTGAAGTTGAGAAAGTAGAAAGATATTATGCGTTGGGAGAGAGAAGAGGGTTATCGGGGGCAGAGCTTGACCAGTGGGTGCAGAATTGTCTGGACCAGGAAAGTGAAAGAGCAAAACGTGAGGCAGATAGGAAAGATAAGCAAGCAGAGGCGGAAAGAAAAGAAAGAGAAGCAGAGGCGGATAGAAAAGAAAGAGAAGCAGAGGCGGAAAGAAAAGAAAGAGAAGCAGAGGCGGATAGAAAAGAAAGAGAAGCAGAGGCGGATAGGAAGCAGCAGTTAGAAAAAATTAAATTGGAAAATGAACATAAACTGAATTTAGAAAAACTAAAAGGCCAACAAGGAACTAGTGAGAAAAAAGTAAGTAAAGAGGGAAGTAATACAGACATGCCAGGAGAAGAAAGAAATAAGACGGACATGCTAGGACGTAGTAGCCGACTATTTGAAAAAATTCCTAAATTTGACGAACAAATGGATAACCTAGACTCTTATATACGTAGATTTGAGACCATAGCGATATCCACAGATACCCGACAGGAACTTTGGGGACCGCAACTACTGACATTAATAGGGGGTAAAGGGCTAGATGCATGTCAGACCCTGACTGAATCAGGCATGAAAGATTATAAGACATTAAAAAAGACGTTACTGGAATTCTACGACTTTACAGAGGACGGCTACAGACGTAGATACTATGCTACGAAACCCAAAGACGGACAGGATTTTAAAGTTTTTGTTAATGATCTGACAACGACATTCGATAAATGGTTTGACGCGACCGGTCTAGACAAAACTTTTAGTAAGCTCAAAGAGTTCCTCTTAATAGACAGAGTACTAACTTTGTGTGACGGACAATTATTTGGATTTATACAAGAAAGACAACCCCGAGATCTCAAAAGTTTGACAGAACTGTGTCAAAGGTATATGGCTGCTCATCCGGACAAAAGAGTAACTTGCCAGACTGAGCAACCTGACATTGTATTTGCCACTAGAAATGTATCGAATATACAAGTGGGGCAGCGTTCTCGACCCACACTTAGGCAACAGAATGATGGCATGAGGCCTAGGAGTTTGTCAACTATAGAATCAAGGCGCTGTTTTGAATGTGGCACGTACGGACATATAGCCAGAAACTGTAACTATAGTCGACAGAGAAATAGGGGAGGAAGAGGAGGCCTGCATCAACAAGCGGGGTACAGATCAGATTACAATAACAGAGCCTATGTTGCAGTGCTTAACAAGGGTGATGGGGAAGTTACTTGCTTCACAACGCTTGTAGGCGAGAAGAAAGCCTTGACTATCAGGGATACGGGAGCAACACTAATCGCAGTCAGAGATACATTTGTCGAGAAAGACCAATATACAGGGACCTGGAAGCAGGTTGAGGTCTTTGGAGGACAAAGGTACAGCTGGCCGGTGGCTAAAGTGATTGTAAATACGCCGTATGTGAAGGGAGAGGTGATGGCTGTAGTTTTTAAAGATGGCCCATATGATTTGATCATAGGTAACATACATTCACGGATGCCACATTTAAGAAAAGGTGAAATCAACAAATGGTGCAGAGAAGAAGTCCTATTAATGGAGACCAGACAACAAGCTAGACAAAGACAGAGAGAAGAGACTGAAGCAAAAACTTTGATTAGTGAACCCGGCATAATGGAGAACGCGACAGATACGGCTCTAGAAGAAAATGGCAGTGCGATTCGGGAGTCTCATAGCGAGAGTCAAATGTGGTCGCCAGAGGAGTTTCAAGAAGGGCAGAGGTCCGATCCGTCACTAGAGAAAATATTTAAATTTGCCATAGAGAAATCAGTGGTGAAGTCGAAAAAAACGGAACATTCGTTTCTGATAAAAAACAACACGTTGGTAAGGAAATATACAGATACAAAAGGGGAGCTAATACAGCTTGTGGCGCCACAAAAATATAGACCCCAAATTTTGCATCAAGCTCATGACTTGTCAGTCGCAGGTCATTTGGGTATATTAAAGACAAAACAAAGAATCCAGACAGCCTTCTACTGGCCCAATATGACTAAGGATGTAACAAATTATGTTAGGTCATGTCAGGTTTGTATGCTTAAAGACAAACGACCACCAAGACAGGCTCCATTACAGCGAACAGATTTAGCTGAGAAACCCTTTGAAAAAATAGCCATTGATATAGTGGGTCCAATGAACCCAATGTCAGCCAGGGGTCATCGATACATTCTCACAGTAGTTGATCTCGCTACCAGGTGGCCAGAAGCTATTCCTCTGAAGTCCACCACTGCTGATGATATCACGTCAGCATTAATTATGTTGTTCGCTAGAACGGGGCTCCCAGATACCATTCTCTCAGACAGAGGACCCCAGTTCGTAGCAGAACTAACCAAGCAAATAACTGGCACACTAGGAATTCATCAAGTATTTACTTCACCATATTGCCCTCAGAGCAATGGGGTCTGTGAAAGACTGAATGGAACAATCAAAAGTATACTGAGTAAGGTGTCGTCCGAGAAACCAGAAAACTGGGATCTACTTCTTCCTTGCGTTTTGTTTGCGTATCGAGAAATACCCCAAACTTCCACAGGATTTTCACCCTTTGAGCTAGTATATGGAGCAAAGCCTAGGGGCCCTATAGACATTCTGAAAACATTGGTGTACAAACAGAACATTGACCTCGACAGCCGCACCACGTACGAGAAAGTGATAGATCTCCGAAGCAGAATCGTCACTGCATGTCAGGCAGCGAGAGCGGCCCTAGAAGAAAGGGGGGAACTAGTTAGACAAAGAGTCAACAGAGGTCGAAAATTAAGACTTTTTAAGGCCGGGCAACAAATTAGGGTTCTTCTACCTTCAAAAACTAATAAATTGCAACTAGCATGGCAAGGACCTTTTGCAGTCACGAAAAGGATATCCAATGTGGATTATGAAGTTGAAATTAGAGGGAAAAGAAAAATTTTTCACTCAAATATTCTTAGTGATTTTCACCTACGACCTTGCGAATTAGAACTGGCCAACGGCAATGGTACAACTGAATCGGCAGTGACAAGTGGCATAGCTCAAATAGCGAGTGCATTTCTTTGTGAAGAAAATGATGGAGATGACGTAGGTCCAGAATTACCGCTACTTCCAAGAGAAAAAGAAGACTGGCATGATGTCATAATAGGAGATGCACCACAGGAAGTTAGAATGAAAATACTGGAGGTGTTAGAGTCTTTTAAAGACATATTAACTCCTACACCAGGAAGAACAACGACAATTAGCCATGACATAAAGTTAACGTCGACAAAACCGATTAAGTTGCGGCCATATGACATCCCACTACATCACAGAGATGCAGTGCTAAAGGAAATACATGAGCTACTGGAAGAAGGAATCATCGAGAGATCGGACTCACCCTACTCAGCACCAATTATTATTGTAAGAAAAAAAAATAAGGATGAGATAAGATTATGCGTAGATTACCGTCACCTCAACAAAGTAACAGTGCCAGATTGTGAACCCATGCCAAATCCAGAAGATTTGTTTGTTAAGTTAGCACAAGCAAGAATTTTCAGCAAGTTAGATTTGTCTCGGGGATATTATCAGATACCTCTTACAGAAAGAGCGAAGCCACTCACCGCCTTCATCACGCCGTTTGGACTCTACCATTGGAACTACATGAGCTTTGGCCTCTCCAATGCACCGTCCACCTTCAACAAACTAGTTCGAAGAGTGCTTGAGGGTCGTACAGATGTTGTAGCTTATTTGGATGACATCTGCTTATTCCACAACAGTTGGGATGAGCATGTAGAGGGCATACAATCCCTGCTATTGTTATTGAGACAGCATGGTTTGACGGCCAGACCCAGTAAGACAGAGGTTGGAATGGGCGAAATCCAATTTTTAGGGCACGTCGTTGGTAAAGGTCAATTAAAACCTGTCCATGGAACGGTGCAGAAAATTTTAGAGCTGAAGACGCCTACATCACTTAAAGAAGTGCGAGCTTTGATAGGTCTTTGCAACTATTATAGGAAGTTTATCCCAAATTTCGCGACGTTGTTGGAACCTATTACTTCGTTAACGAGAACAAAGACTTACGGGAGAAACACAGACACAGAGCTCAGGACATCCAAGAAGCTCACATGGAATGATGAATGTGAGCAGGCCTTGCAGAACTTGAGACATGCCTTTCAGACGGAACCTATTCTGAAATTGCCTGATGTATCAAAGCCTTTCACCCTTTTTACTGATGCCTCATCCGTTGGCTTAGGAGCCTGCCTTATGCAGGAAGTACATGGTGATTTACATCCAGTATTATATTCCAGCAGAAAACTGTCGGAAACAGAAAAAAGGTATGCAGTAATAGAAAGGGAATGTTTGGCAATTGTGTGGGCCATCAATAAGTTTTCCAAATACTTAGCAGGGGCTCCATTTGTTCTGCACACTGACCATGCACCTCTTATAGCATTAAATACTAAGAAGATGACCAGTGCAAAACTGACACGTTGGGCTCTGAGTCTTCAGGGCTTTACGTTTCAAGTGGTACCGGTGCCTGGCAAGGGAAACGTTATTGCAGACACATTGTCGCGGAATGTCTAGAACAGTCCCTTGACGGTAAGTTCATTTTCTTCTCCACCCTCCAAAATCTAAGTGTAACTAAATAAGGTCATGATGTCCACGGTAAGTGTCTGAATGTTCAACTATGGGTGGGAGAAATAAAATAAAAGTTCACTTTTTTTATAAAGAGGAAAGGTAACTGCTTAATTTTGCTACATCATTCCGTGTCAACTTACACACAACTCTATATATAAACAATGACTTGAACAACAACAAATTTCATTTTAACTATTGTTGAACATTATCTCCTGATAACCCTGACAGCAACAAATTGTAACTCTATGAATTTGAACTTGAACTTCAAGACTACATAGGGACATTGTGTGTAACAACATTGACGGGGATTTTCAATGTGCATTATCTTTCATGGACGACCCGCACATATTCACGTGGAAGTCGTTCTGAACGAAAAACATGAATGTCGTCAAGAGCTGATTTCATTGCTGTTATTATGATTATTATAATTATCATTATTAGTTGTTGTTTTTTAATTACTATTTTATGAATTGCTTCCTTATGTTTCATGTCTTTTAATTTTGATGCGTATCTTGTCTTGTATCCTTATTCTCATTTATTGTGTGATTCATACTTTATCTGAAATTTGTTCCTATTTTACAAATCACTTTCATATGATAGTTAAAATGTTAGTTTTGGGATAGTTTGTTGTGCTGTTGTATCAACAGCTTCTGAAAGGTGGGGGGGGTGTTGTGAAAGGATCTAGGTGTGTGTGTGTATATGTCGTGGAGCATGAGTGTCACCCTTAAGTTACGCCCCTGTTCTGTACCTGTCCAGCGGTTGAATGGGTCAGCCTAGCGGGGTAGCGAGAGGTCAGGAATGCAGAAGCGCAGTAGAGCGGCTAGGCCTGTTAGTGGTAGGTTGTGAGGTAGAAACTAGAGAGGAAATAAAGTATTGTACTAATAGAAAAGAAAGCTAGTCGAGTTTGTTACTTCAATGTTTGTGGTTCATTAAAATTAGAAAGTCGTCACAGTAAGGGCCTTCCCAATCCATCTGATGCTTATAGGACCTTCCGTCTCTTCTCCGGGGGTTGGATAGCCAGACCAAATCGTTCTTACGGAACCTCGAGGCATTGACCCTATCGTCGTTCCTTGCCTTCATTTGGTCACTGCTGCTGTTGATGTTTCTGCGGGCTAAATTATGAGCTTCCTTCATTCGGAGGATGGGGGCTACATTTTCATCTTTCAGCTGAGCATCTTGGCTTTTCTCGTCTAACCGCGGCTCGGGAGCTTGCACCTCAAGACGACGACAATCGATGATCACCCCCGTTTCTTCAGCCGCCCTGCAGGGTCTGTATACTTTCTCAGATCTGTGTTGGTTCACTTCTTGTCGAAAAGACCTTTTTGCACAGTTTCTTTGTAGGTGGCCAAACCCTCCACAGTTCCAGCATCGTTTTCTCACTCCACGTTGACCTTGTGGTATCTGGATGGTTCTACATTTCTCTAGGGCCTCGTTCGTTTTTCTCAGTTCCTTGCGACCTTTATCTTTAACCTCCAGCATCTGGTCCTGGTAAATGTTCTCGGACTCGTCTTTGGCAGATTGGTATAAGAGAGCGTACACAAGGGCTTCACTGGCTTTGTGCTTGCCACTAACTCTGATGGCCTTCTTCAGTTCGGAGTCCGAAGCGCATCGGCAAACGCATCAGTAATGATTATTTCCAGGAGGTCTTGCGTGGCTGTTGGGTAAGCCAAATGGACGAGGCGTGCAATGTGTGCCTCCAACTCCCGTAAGGTTTCATTTGATTGCTGTCGTCGGGTCTTCAAGTTGACTCGATACAATTCTGGCAGATACTCGTCACCGTAACGGAGCTCCATCGTCTTGACGAGAGCAGCGTAGTCTTGTGGGTTTGGAATGGAGGCCTTTCCTCTTAGGGACAATATAAGGGCTGTTGCTTTCTCCTCATCGCTGTTCCATTGGTTAACTTTGGCCGCGGCGTCAAATTGTAGCTTGTAGACGGACCAGGACACGGATCCATCAAACACAGGAGGCTTTACTTTCATGGAAGCTTCGGGTACGATCGACATCACATTTGCTTTCTGCATCTTGGTAAAATCCCTGTAAACTTGCGTCTTTATTTCTTCGATCTTTTTCTCAACAGCGTAGACCCTCTGGTTTATCTGTTCTTCTATGGTGGTGATTCTCTCCTCCACAGCATGTATGCGTTGGTTCATTACCAATAACTCCGTTTTGATTCCCGAGTCCATCGTGTCTATCTTGTAATTGGTGTTTTCTAGCCCCGAGTTCATAGCTGCCAACTGCTCCTGTTTGCTACTGGCGATCTGTCCCTGCATAGCTGCCATGGTACTGGTGAGCTGTTCCAGCAAGTCCGGTTCTACTTCAAAAAGATATGTATCCAGATCTTCTTTTTCCTTCATCAGTTCTTCCCGAAGGCGTGCTTGTAAGGTTTCTTTGTTGCCGCTCGTCTTCAGATCTCGACCACGGAGCTCTTCCTTTAGTTCCTTCACAAGGAGTTGGTCTAGCGTTTTCGTAGTAGCCATAGCAGATCCGATCCAACTTCTGACACCAGTTGTTACGAATCTCACTATCCAGGCTCTCTGCAAACTGCACCATACACCACCAACTTAAAGAACTTGACAACTCTGGGCTTCAAAATAACGTTATAGTTTAATGTCAATAAATAACAGCCAATACTGTACAATTGGCAGCACGTAACACAAGACTGTACGTATCTCTCCGCCGTATCAACTCTTGGACTGGTCTCTCTGTTTCGTCTCGGACTTGTACTGAGCCGTTGTAACGAACTGTAGATCGGGAAGTTGTGACTGACTCGTCCCTGATACCTTCACTCTTTATATAGGGTCCCTGCTAGCCTGGAGGTGTACAGAGTGTATATGTAAAGAACATTTAAGACCAAACAAAAGCAATGATAATGAAGTAACACAAATTTGCATAAAATGGTAATGTCTTCAATTCCAAAGATTAAAGATGAGTGCAGTGTTTCTTATCTTATATATTAAAGATGTTACTTCAAAAAAAAAAAAAATTTGACTTTGGGACCAATACAATATAAAATGCCATTTCTCTTCAAGTTGATTTCATTGTATGTTTCACTTACTTTTTGAATGAAATGCGTAGGACGTAACTATCTTCTTTTTTTTTAAGTACTCTCTGTAATATATAAGATAAGACTATGCAAAATCCAGATGCGTATGGCATAATTTGTCCTGATTTATGAATCTGTGAACATGTACTATTTACATTAGATTTTTACCAAATTATTAAATTTTTACTACTCTTACTCTTTTAACTGTGAATAGACCTTGATTTTAATGATTTAACTGTATAGAATTTAGCCCCTTATCTTATATAATACAGACGTTACTTCAAAAAAGAAGATGATTACGTCCTACGCGTCATGCATTTAGTCATGCATATTAACCAATGACTTAAATTCTGCCAAGTCACTGGTTTTCCTGGCTAGCTCAGGCAACCCATTCCATGCTCTAATAGCACTAGGGAAGAAGGAGTATTTGTACAAATTTGTCCTAGCATATGGGATGAGGAATGTGCCTTTATCTTTGTGTCTTTCAGAGTATTTTATTAAATTTTGTTTTTGTATTTGAAGATTATGGTTCAGTGTTTTATGTATAATTGCTACTTTACTTTTGAGTCTTCTGTCCTGAAGGCTTTCTAAATTTAGTGATTTTACTATAGGTGTTACTCTAGTCAAATGTGAATATTCATTTGTTATGAATCTCACTGCTCTATTTTGTGTCTGTTCCAGTTTCTTAATGTTTTCTTGAGTTGAGGGGTCCCAAATGGAGGATGCATATTTTATTATTGGCCTAACTAAGGTTAAATAACATTTTAGTTTTATGTTCTTATTTGATTTATAGAAATTTCTTTTAATAAATCCTAATGCTTTGTTTGATTTTTTTAATAGTTTCATCAATATGTGGATTCCATGACAGTTTTTCAGATTCTCACCTATCCTTTCCCTCAAAGTAACTTATTATATCCTTTTTACTTTTATATCTTGTCTAGATCTACGTCAATCTACGATATTTAGTAGAGTTTCACACTGACCAAGTCTAATATTCTCAGATACAACAGGAAGACTAGATCTAGACCTAGATGCATCTCCCTTGTCTATAGCATAGATCTAGTTATCTTTAGCACAGACCTATATATATATCGGTTTTATTTGCAATGTATTAACTCTTTCTCTCCGTAATTATTTACCACATTCTGGTGGAATCAACGTTGGTATCGTTACTTAGGAGAGAAAGAGTTAAGAGCCTATAAATTTATATTAGAATATTTTTCAAGTACAACATTATTCAAAAGGTCCTTTTTTAATAGGATGAATAATGAGCTTTAGGTAGGGATAATGCGTTTCTTCAGTGAATAATGCAAGAAAATTAATGCTTTTAGCGTCGGGGCTTCGCCCCGAACCTCACTGATGAATAGTGAGCTGTAGATGTCAGGAGAAGGCGTTTCTGCAGTGAAAAATGCAAGAAAACCCTTTTTGCATTGGGGCTTCGCCCCGAACTCCACTGATGGATAAAGAGCTGCAGATGTCAGGAGAATGCGTTTCTGCAGTGAAGAATGCAAGAAAACGCTTTTTGCGTTTTGCACTCGGAAGGCTTACAGCGTTCCCCCAGACCCCCAAGCTTGCAAGAGAAAGGCCTTAACATGAGTGTTTTTTGTTTGTTTTTTTCGCCGAAGGTTGAGAAATACTGCTTTTTTAATTCTCATATATATATTATAATATATATATGCTGTACGCACGTTTATGAATAGGGTTTGGGTTTACTGGGCGATAGGGTTAGGGTTTGGAAAAAAAATCGCCTCACCAGTCAAAAGTTCTGGATCCGCCCATGTTTACAGCATGCTTAGCAGCCTACACTTTTGGGGAATGGGGTATCTGGGAGAAGGTTCCATTGCTGCCTTTAGGCACTCAATAAACACAACTCTGTCTATTTCTCTCTTAGTGGGAAGTCTATTTCGTCTTAGTAGAAAGTATGTTTCTTTCTTAGTGGAAAGTCTATTTCTGTCTTAGTAGAAAGTATGTTTCTCTCTTAGTGGGAAGTCTATTTCCGTCTTAGTAGAAAGTATGTTTCTCTCTTAGTGGAAAGTCTATTTCCGTCTTAGTAGAAAGTATGTTTCTCTCTTAGTGGGAAGTCTATTTCCGTCTCAGTAGAAAGTATGTTTCTCTCTTAGTGGGAAGTCTATTTCCGTCTCAGTAGAAAGTATGTTTCTCTCTTAGTGGGAAGTCTATTTCCGTCTTAGTAGAAAGTATGTTTCTCTCTTAGTGGGAAGTCTATTTCCGTCTCAGTAGAAAGTATGTTTCTCTCTTAGTGGGAAGTCTATTTCTCTTTTAGCGTTTTTCATTCTCTCAGTGTTAGCGTCAGCGAGACAAGACAACAGAGGTCTTAACAATAGCTACGTTTTGAACAACCTTGAATATACAAACACCCGTTCATGAAGAATTTGTGAATTTATATATATAAAGGTCTAACTAAACAGTAATCAGGGACTTGTTATTTGCTGACGACTGTGCCCTAAATGCCTGCTCTGAAAATGATCAGCAGAGCATTGTCAGTGACTTCTCATGAGCATGCTCAGAATTTGGATTTACCATCAAAACAAAAAAAAAAAGACTTGAAGTCTTATATTTAACTGCTCCTGGTAAAGCCTACTCGGATACAAACATCAAGATAAATGGACATGATATAAACGCAGTGGACATATTCACATATCTTGGCAGCACACTCTCCAGAAACGGAAAGATCGATAATGAAATCGACCTGCGTATCGCCAAGGCCAGTGCATCCTATGGCAGACTGACTAAAAACGTCTGGAACAGACGTGATATCACCACAAATACAAAGCTAGGGATAGATCGAGCAGTCATCCTCCCTACATTGCTCTATGCCTCAGAAACGTGGACAGTGTACAGAAAATATGCAAAGAAACTGAGCCACTTCCACAAGACATGTCTAAGAAAAATACCAAATGTCAAATGGCAAGACAAAATACCAGATACTGAAGTCATTCGAAGAGCGGGTCTGCAAAGCATCCACACAATCCTGATGCAGTCCCAGCTGCGATGGGCAGGACAAGTCTGCAGAATGAAAGACCGCCGCATCCCTAAAAGACTCTAGTATGGCCAACTAAGCGAACGTAAGCGAACGAAAGCGCTCGCAAGGTGGTCAAAGAAAGCGCTTCAGGGACGCCCTCAGAGCTTCTCTGAAGGCGTTCAGCATAGAGCCAGCCACCTGGGAGACAGAGGCACATGTCAGAGCATCATGGCGTCGCGCTATGAAAACCGGCGCACAGGTTGCTGAGGAAAAGAGAACAACGCTGGCAGAAGAAAAACGACAGAGAAGAAAAGCAAGGCTCACGACACTAGCTCCAGCTGGAATAACCTGCCCAGAGTGCAGCCAAACATTCCGGGCTCACATAGGTCTCACCAGCCATATGAGGAGGCATAAAACCCCAGTGCAAAGCCCCAGTGGCGTAGCTACCAATGTGCGGGTGGTGCGGGCCGCACAGAGCACCAAGTGGAGAGGGGCACCAAAATTCTCCCAGTGTGTATTAATTTCCTATTTCCCTGAGCGTTTCAGTAAAAACGACTAATTGTATGGACACGAACAAACATAAACTACTGTATTTTTAAACATGAACTAACGATTTATAAACTAGTCATGTCGTTATTTTGTTTCATCTCCTTGACTATTTCTTCCATATAATGTAAGCTATAGAACAGTTTGAATCTAATTTACTAGATTTATTTCGGACACACGGTACATGTTGTTACAACACTGATCAATGCTCTGTAATATAAAGAAGAAGAAGATAGGCCAACCTTTTTTACTTCATTGTTTAGTCCATTGGTTTAATCTAGATATTGAGCTTACAAATATATTTCTAAACTCAAGCTCTAAACAATTGTCTTAGTTTATTCATTTCTTTATGATTCTTAATAGTTTAATTTGGAAATAATTCTATTGTAATGTCAATATTTTTAAATAAGCTAACCTTTGTTTTCTACGAGGTTTTTAAAACTAACTAATTAATTGTAACACTGTAACGTAAACAAAATGATGAACAGTGCTCAAGACTAACTAGTCTGGCTGGCGCCTCAAAACCCTTTTAAGCTCAGACGGAGAAATCGGCATCTCTGGTTCTGTCCAGTCTGTGTAGTCTATAAGGGCCCCATACCCAGATCTATCGGGGTCCCTCATTACCGACCCATCGGTGTAGCAGAAAATGGCATCTGATGGGTAGAACTTTAGTGTAGCTGATGCCAAGTTTTGGAGTATGGCAGGTGATAATCGCCTCTTGGTGGCTCCCTCTTGCCCTATAAGGGACTTGTTTATTTGTGGGGCTGGCAATCTCCTCCACGGAGGGCAAGTATTAATTCTTCTAATAGGAATTCTATCAGTGGAGAGCCCAGCTGATTTTGACAAATAGGCCGCAATGTTGAGGAACGATCGCATTTTTATGCGGTTCCTCTCTTTCCACTGTTGCACTAAGATTGTGGTGGGTAGCCTAGAGTCGCCCCTTTTGTAGCGCTCGTAGGCCGTAAGTACCGACCTCTCCCTCCTTAAATGTAAAGGGGCCACGTTTGTTAAGATTTCCTCATCTTCATTTAAATCCAAAGATGGATTCAATGAGTGGTGGAGGTTATCCCCGAAAATAGAAAAACATGAGACCAGCAGAGCTCACATTCAGTCATCGCTTGCTTGGACGGAACTTGAAGTTCGCCTGAGAGTAGGAAACAATATGGACAACAAGGCCCAAGATTTGATTATACAAGAGACGTAAACCTGAAGAGTTAGTAAATTTACTATCAAAGTACGATCCACTCTTGAGGGAGCATGTGCTTCGAACTATCCTTTGTTCCAGACCGAATACATACATGTCTCCACAAATACAAAATGAATTTATTACAAAATTGGGGGATCACGCTAAAAAACAAATCATACAGCAAGTAAAACAAGCCAAATATTTCTCTATTATTTTTGACAATACACCTGACATCTTAAAGCTGGATCAAACTTTACGGTAACTTGTCATGTATAATGACGGGGTGCAGGGGTCAAGGCTATGATAATGCTGCGGTCATGAAAGGTCAAAACTACGGTGTCCAAAAACGTATTCTAGAAGCCACTATTCATTGCCTGAGCAAACTCTGGAGACATTAACTAGTAGAGATGAAAATTCATCGACTAGATCTAAAGCAGGTGGATTATTGGTTGCTGTTCAGTCTTTTAATTGTCTTACCTATCTTGGATTTTGGGCTCATGTATTAACTGAAATTAATGATGCGCAATTCTACCTTCAAAACCAAGAATTGTCTATTCGAGACTGCTCATTCAAACTAAAACCATTAGAGACATTTTTAAGTAGTAATCGAGAGGACATCGCTGAAGCCAGCATTACCTTTGCGGAAAGCGTGTGTTCAGATCTGAGAATCAGTACAGAATCTCAAAAACGTATTGGCCATAAGAAAAAGATGCCTGGTGAGAAAAGTGACTACTCTGTACTTACACACAAAGAAGAGCTACGAAGGGAAATTTATTCTACCTTGGACAGAATTGTTCAAGAAATAATCACCCGATTCGAGCAACTTCATGATGTAGCAGATGGATATGAATTTTTGTCGCCTTCCCAGCTATTAAATCCTCAGGTCGAAATCAATCTCGATAGTACTCCTAGCGACATTGATAAAAACGAATTTCTGCTGGAGCGAAAGAGGCTTCAACGGTTTGTCACAGTTTCATGAGAAGCCTCCGCACTTCCAAAACAAGGACCAGTTGAGCTCTTGAATTTTATAAATAAATATCAGCTAGATTATTCAGTCCCGAATATCGTCATCATGATTCGCATATTTTTGACTAATGCAGTAAGCATCGCTACATACGAAGTTTTTGCAAACTTAAACTGATCAAGAATTATTTGCGATCAACAATGACTCACTAATGTGGCCATTTTGTCCATTGAACAAGAGCTGGTGGAAAAAATGGCAGCAAGAAAGCGCGTAAAATTCATTTGTAGTATGTTTATGTAAAAGTGATTTTTTTGAATTAACAATGTTGATTATCATGAACGAATAATAACAAGACTCTGGATATAAATTATAAGACATGAAATCAGCTGTTTAATCTAACGCCATCTTGGTTGACAACCACAGTTACAAGGGATGTTACTCCCAAACACCGATTGGTGCAACCTATATAAAACACACATCAACATCCTTCCCTTTCTATAGCTAACAAAACACATATCAGAAATTTTTGCAATTAAAATAACAAACATTAATAACTCATCTTATTTTATGAATATTATAACAACTAAAAATAACAATAAATTTCAAAGTGAGAGTGAGTCACATATAGAATAAATATTTCAACATGAATATTAATATTGTCATAAAAATTCTTAGTACATATCATAATCCCTATGCCACACAGGTCTATTTGTTTCTCGAGTGCTAATTCTTGCTGGCTTATTTCTATCACAATTATTGTCTGGTACATGAGAAACTACTTCAGACTGTGATGCATGCTGAGAACAGTTATCAGAGAAGTCTGGCCTTTCATTATCATCATTATCATCCAAGACATTCCCATCATAGACATCAGTGTCAGTGTCTTTCAAAATAGTTTTCCTTGGCCTAATATGAAATCTGTTGCGTATGTATAGTCCTCCATTATCTCCCTTGATCTTATAAGATCTTGGAGATAGTTGTTCCCTGATCATTCCAGGATACCATCCTGTTTGACCTGGGTTTTGGTAATAAATAGTTTGCCCTAGATGGAGTTTTGGTAAATCCCGAGCTTGCTTATCATATTGTCTTTTTACTTGCTGTTTGTAATTCTCTTTCTTCTCAGCTACACCATGTTCATTTAAACACTTTGAAGTGCTGGGAATCAATGTCCGAGGACTTCTTTTGAGACACATTTCAGCTGGGCTAAGTCCGGTACATTGCCGAGGTGTATTTCTGAGTTCCAGTAAAGCTTCATATGGATCATCACCATTGTGTTTAGTTTTCTGTATTAAATTCTTCATTACCTTTACAGCAGCTTCCGCCTTCCCATTTGTTCTCGGATAACCAGGATCTGATCTGATTGATGTTCCATCGCCTTGTGAATCTCAAAAACTCATTTGAACTAAATTGTGGACCGCCATCTGTTATTAACATTTTTGGAGCACCAAAACGAGCAAATTGTCCTTTCAATTTTCTAATCACATCTTGTGATGTTGTTGTTAAAAGATAATCATACTCAATAAGATTAGAGTAATAGTCAACAGTAATTAGATACTGTCTTCCATCCACTTCCATCAGGTCAGCTCCAACTTTTTCCCATGGTACATTTCCTTCATCATGTTGTATAAGTGTTTCTCTCTGGTTCATAGGTTTTCTTTCTTGACAAGCAGTGCATGTCTCTGCCATCTGCTTTATTTCATCAGCCATGCCTGGCCAGAACATCGTCTGTCGGGCCCTCCTCATCATTCCATCATATGCAATGTGTGCTGTGTGCAGTTTTTTTTTCATTTCTTGACGCATACTGAAAGGTATGACTACCCTTTCTCCTTTCAAAATGACTCCATTACTAAGTCCCAAAGTATCAGCAAAATCAAAATATGGTTTTATCCTGTTGTCTAAATCTTGTTTTCTTTGAGGCCATCCATTCATAATTTGCTTTGATAATTTACTTAATGTGTCATCTAAGTCTGTTTCTTGTTTTATTCTTTCTAATAACGGATCTGGTATGTCCACAACTTGTGTCTGGCATATGTTAAAAACTTCATCTTGCTTCTCCTCTTGATTGCACAGTCGTGATAATGTGTCAGCAATGTGTAAACTGTTTCCTTCTACCCACTGAAATGAGAAATCATAACGATTGATCTCAACATCAAGTTTTGTAATCTTCTTGGAGCCTGGTTTAGAGGCTTCTTAATGATGTTTACAAGTGGCTTATGATAATTTATTATTATGACATGTCTTCCAAAAGTATATTGATTAAATCTTTCTAGCCCAAAAACAACGGCAAGTAGTTCTTTTTCAATCTGAGCCCACCGTTTTTCAGTTGGTGTCAATGCTCTAGAGGCAAATTCTAATGGTTGTCCTTCTTGCATTAGTACAGCTCCAAGTCCATGCTGACTACTGTCCACTTGTATTTCAAGTTTCTTGTCAGGGTTGTAGAATATAAGGACTGGAGTATTTGTAATCATTGTTTTTATCTTGTTGAATGCCTCTTCACATTTTTCAGTCCATCTAAAATTGCAATCTTTCTTTGTTAGTTCTCTTAATGGTTGAGACACTTCGGCTAGATTGTTCAAAAATTTTGACAAATACTGCACCATTCCACATAATTTTCTCGCTTCCTGGCTATTTTCTGGTTTCTTCATTTCCAGAATAGCTTTGATCTTCTTTATGTCAGGCTTTATGCCTTGCACACTAATGCAGTGTCCCATGAAACTTATCTGGTCTTGTTTCTCTACTGTTTTTGTTTCATTTAATTTAATGCACTTCTCTTTGCATCTCTCTCTTAATCTCTTCAGTTTGTCAGAGTGATCTTTTTCTGCTTCTTCTTTGGACTGACCACATCCCACAATCACGATATCATCAGCCACATTAATGCATCCTACCAATCCCAACAATGCTTCTGTTAACTTCTTCTGGAATATTTCTCCACTTACACTTAGTCCAAAAGGAAGTCTTGACCATCTGTACCCCCCATAAGGTGTGATCATGGTTGTTAGTAGACTAGACTTTTCATCTAGACGTACATGCCAGTAAGCCTCCTTTACATCTAATTTAGAAAATATTTTAGCATTTAGGAACTGTGGCATTACAGCTTCCAAAGTTGGTAACTTAAAATGTTCTCTTTTTAAAGCAGTGTTAAGATGTCTTGGGTCAATGCAGATCCTTAAATCCCCATTTGGCTTTTGAACCAAAGCCATCTGGCTGACCCAATCTGTTGGTTCATTTACAGGAATTAATATTTTCCTTTTTACTAATGTCTCTATTTCTGCTTCCACTTTCTTTTGAAATGCAAATGGTATATTACGACAAGGTGATACCACCGGAGCTATGTTCTCATTGACAGTTAATGACGTTTCACCAAAATCTCCCAGATGACAATCAATAGTGTTTACTTGTGATATGAATCTATCTTCATTTAATGTGATCAGACTTAAACTTTGGCATGTTTTACGGCCTAATAAGCATTGGTAGTGGTTCTCTACAACTGTGAATGTTACCAAATATTTCTTTTTGTTTTTAGGATTCGTTATTATTAAGTTAGCAGTGCCCTCTGTTTTTAATTTGGAATTATTCCACATTGTTAATGTTTGAACAGTCTTCTTAATTTGGGTCTTTTTTTACATATTTCTTACATATAATGTTAACATCAGCTCCTGTGTCCAGTTGAAATCTTATTTGTTGACCATTTATTATGAATAGACCTGTCATTCTGTCCCTATTGATGTTCAACACATTTATTGAGTTTAAGTGTTCCTCTTGGTCAAATTCATCCATAGCATTATGCATATGTATTTTATTCTTAGTTTTACACTTAACAGCAAAATGATTTTTACCTTTGCATTTATTGCAAATTTTTCCCCAAGCCGGACATGATGTTCTGTTCACTGCATGTCTGCCTCCACAAAACCAGCAATCTATTATGTTGTTTCTGTTGTCAGTTTTCTTTTATTCTATCTTATCTATCTTCACAACAGTTTCCTTATTTATCTCTGCCAATCCTTTTGCAGTTTGCTCATATGTTTGACACATATTTAAACACTTCTTCAATGTAAGATCATCGTGATTCAATAATCTCTCCTGCAGTCTTTTCTCCACGGAGAATACGATTTTGTCTCTAATCATTCTATCCTTTTCCTTGAAATTACATTTTTCAGCCTGAGCTCTAAGCTGCGTAATGAACACATCACAGGATGACACCTTTTCTATGTTCCAAAATCTGAAACTTTCCAGAACTTCATTTTTTCTGGGGTTGCAATAGTCGTGTAATTTCTTTAGTAATATTTGCGGGTCGTTCACATCTTCATTCTCATCATACTGCAACTGCTCACAAATTTCTTGGGCCTGAGGTCCAGCGCAATGTAGTATTATTGCTTTTTGTCTGATTTTAGGTTTTTCTTCAGCTCCTATTGCTAACAGAAACAGTTCCACTTGTCTTCTCCATTGACGAAAGTTTTCACTGACATTACCTTCAGTCACATTTAACTCTGTTGGTGGTTTAAGTAGACCTTCTGCCATCTTCAATTAAAACTTTACTATAGTATATCAACCGTAACTGAATAACCCCGAGCTTCTCTTAGTCTCTATATATGCTCTCTAGACTGAGACTGGAATCTACTAGATTCTAGATCTACACTTTAGATCTATTTTTTTTTTTACTTTAACTAGTTTTATATCACTGATATAAACCTAAATATAATTCTTGTTACCGCTGCCACCATGTTGATTATCATGAACGAATAATAACAAGACTCTGGATATAAATTATAAGACATGAAATCAGCTGTTTAATCTAACGCCATCTTGGTTGACAACCACAGTTACAAGGGATTTTACTCCCAAACACCGATTGGTGCAACCTATATAAAACACACATCAACAAACAATATTTGATTTATGAATACATATTATTTTGAACAGGTTTTGCAATGTTATTAATTAATTAGTTTGTTTTTTTTTGGGGGGGGGGGGGGGCATCAAGATGAGGTACCGCACCAGGCATCATATACTCTAGCTACGCCACTGCAAAGCCCTCAGCCCCCTAGATGACAAAGTGGTCATCATCGAACCACAATGAACGAACTATAATATATCTATCTATCTAATCTATCTATCTATCTATATATATTTAGAAAGCCTTCAGGACAGAAGACTCAAAAGTAAAGTAGCAATTATACATAAAACACTGAACCATAATCTTCAAATACAAAGACAAAATTTAATAAAATACTCTGAGAGACACAAAAATAAAGACACATTCCTCGTCCCATATGCTAGGACAAATTTGTACAAATACTCCTTCTTCCCTAGTGCTATTAGAGCATTGAATGGGTTGCCTGAGCTAGCCAGAAAAACCAGTGACTTGGCAGAATTTAAGTCATTGGTTAATATGCATGACTAAATGCATGACGCGTAGGACGTAATCATCTTCTTTTTTGAAGTAACGTCTGTATTATATAAGATAAGATATATATATATAGGCCTATAAACTTGTAATTTTTCTTCTATGTATTTATTGCATTTGATATAAATTTATCTGCTTCTAAATAATGACAGGCGCCCCATCAAAGGAGAAGATAACTACATCTTACGTCTATCCATTTAGGGAGTTTGTAGGCCCATATGGTTAAACAAATATGAAGGAGTGCTGAACAATAAGCCATTACAGTAAACAAGTCAGGCATTTTCATAATGTAGACCAATGACTGCCGAACGGGGGATAATATTCTTTAATCTAAATCTCGCCAATCCCATAAATATATTCATTTTTACTTATATCTACATCAGTGCTCTTCAAGTAGCTAGGGCATTAACACCATATATATGTACGGTAATTCGAAGCTATGCCAAATAGTAGGCCTACTCGTGTGGTCCCTTCTTTTCCACGAATCAATCTCTCGATCTTTCCTTCTTATATATTTTCCCATCTAAGTTTATAAAAAGAGGACGTGAACATTACAATCTAGAAACATTTTGTTGTAAATTACCCCCCCCCCCCCCTCCTAGTTAGAGACAGTATAACATGATGCAATACACGTCGCTTGCCGGTCTGGTCTGTCACACAGTCAGCAGTCATTTCTTAAGTCTGATGTATGGTTTGGCTCCAAAAAAAAATAAATCTTGCCACCGTATGTCCATGATGGAGCTCAAGCATCTTTGGTGAAAGCGTTCAAGTAGTCTTAGTTGTTCCATATAGATGGGTTGAGAAAACCACTGCTTGGTAAACACTTTTTGTTTTGTTGGCAGGCGAAGCTATCTATTCCGCCAACTCACTCCTGGAGGCGTCCAAAAGCACTACTGGCCATGGCCAGACGGTTATCAACCTTGAAAGCGAGGTGTCATTCGATATTATGCTTCCTAGATATGTGAAGTGGTCTACCACATTAAGGGGACGTCCATTTACGGTGATCTTTGGGGTTGAGTAGGTTTTATTTTGTCACTTCTGGAACATGTCTTCTGTTTTCCCGAGGTTTATAGATAAACAGAAAGAGGCGGCAGCGTATGGGCTAGCAGGGCGCAATCATCGCACATAGAAGCTCTGTCATGACCATTTCTTTTGTTTTTGTATGGGATAGTAGACGTCGAAGATTGAACACATTGCCGTCCGAAACGGGAAATGATCGACAGGTCACCATTGTGTATAATCTATTTGTCCCACATGAAACTGATTGAGAATGGATAGGAGCGTAGTTGGGCATCAGAGTCTGGCCAGAATCCTCCATTAACCATTGACTGTGTCGAAAGCCTTTGTGAGGTCCACGAAGGCAGCGTATTTATAGGTTAATATAGTATACTAGACTTAAATCTAGTCTAAAATCAGGACTAAGTCTAAGACTAGATCTAGACTGCCTATTTTAGTGTTTATTACAGTCTAGAGTAAATTTTGATTATCTTAGATTCTATTTCTAAACCTAGATATATATTCTAGAAGTAGGCTAGATCTATACTGATTCTATCTATAGCCTAAGTAACAATTCGAATTCTACTTGAATATTTATGATAATATAGATTACAGATTGTCACTAGATTTTATAGATCTATGACGTACTATTATGACAAGGCCCATGGCATGTGTGAGATCATTTTTTCAAAACAACTATAATTAACGGACTTCATCTAAAACAAGTTCATTCATATATTCACATGCGACTTTTTATAATATTTATAAGCTTAGGGGTTAGCATTATGTTGGACCAATGTCTCACAACGGCTGATAAGAAAAATCAGGTATGAACATATCAGGAGAAAACACGACCCCTTAACTCCAGAAAACATTTAGAAATTAAAATAGACAGTGACATTCGTAACAAACGAATATTCAAAATTGATTTAGAGTAACACCTATTAAAAAATCATTAACAAATTTAAAATCACTACAATTTTTTTTTCTACAATTATTTTATGTGTGAAATTGTGTATCGGAAAATCCCGGGCACTTGGAATAAGCAATGCCTAAAAAAGACTCGTCAAATAAAGTATCTACGGTAAATGTGTTAATTCAGGCGCTTGCTTCATGTCTTTTCTTTCTATAACCTCTATCGGGTTGTATCCCAACTACCCGTATTTTTTGTGCAGATTTTTTTTTCTTTATCAGGCACACTTAAAATTATAGCATAATAATGTCAGTTTAATTTTAAAAGAGAAATGAAAAATGCAAAAGATATATAGATATAAGAAAAATGGTACTTCCGGCCCAACGTAAAAGCGCAACATAACCCAATAAGCTAGAATTTATCTAGAATCTCTAGAATATAGGGAATCTAGATATAGATCTCTAGAGAGTCTAGATCTAGATGAGATAGATCTATAGATATAATATATTAGATCTATATTATAGTATATAGAGTCTACTACGCCCATAATAACCATGAGCATTGTGATAGGTAGATCTAGATTCTAGACTTTAAAAATATTTGATTTTCTTTGACTTTATTTATGTCTCCAGAATCTGAGAATGGGCAGAGACGATTTTTTTTTTTTGCCTTTTATTTGTCGGCTTTGTGGGTTTGTCATTTTCAATTTCGCAACTTCAACTGAGTTTGAGTGTCCTGAGTTGTGCTGCAGCAATGAGTTGCCCTGCAACCAAGTTCAACTTCTCATCTACTCTAGTGTGGACATGTCATAACCTGGAATGCTGTTCGTATGTAATGTATTGATGGTGCCGGTTTCAAATCCTGCTCTCATCCCCCCCCCCCCTCGTCCTGCAGAAGGTTTAGACTAGCAAGTAAATTATCTTCAACTCTGAAGAAACATCCTAAGCATGTAAAACATTTTACAAACAGACATCTAGACCTAGTCTAGTTACTACAATACTAGACTAGAAATGAGGCAAATCCTTGCTTTTTGGCTTGTTAGGCCTATGCTGTTAGTTAGTGTTACTAGTGTTATGTACTATATCTACAGTAGGTTAGGCTTTTCCATTTGTAATATCCAGACTCTAGCATTTTCATCTTATTCCTATTTCATTTTCTAATCAATAGAAGGAACGGAGGTGCAGTGGCTGAGCAGTAAAGTGCTTGGCTTCTGAACCTGGGGTCCCGGATTCAAATCCTGGTGAAAACTGGGATTTTTAATTTCAAGTTTTTTGTGCGCCTCTGAGTCCACCCAGCTCTAAATGGGTACCTGTCATTAGTTTGGGAATAGTAATAAGCGTTTGGTCATTGTGCTGGCTACATGACACCCTTGTTAACTGTAGGCCACAGAAACAGATGACCTTTACATCATTGAATCAGTACTTTATTCCACAATATCTGAAAGGGTAAATTTATGAGAAGGAACACACGGAAGTGAATGAAAATCAGATTTTTTTTCAGTCAAATGTAACATGAATACCAACAGAAATATCCTTACTTATTGGTAAAAACCCTTTTTGAATGACTAATTTTTCCACTGTATTAGCTGTCAGTATATGATTGGCATTTGTTCTCAGGGGGAGGAACTGGCTTTATTGGTCGTCATGTCTCCAGACTTGCTGCTAGTAAAGGCTTCAAAGTCATCTCAGTATCAAGGAAAGTAGCTCCTAATTGTATGACATGGGTAAGTGCATAATTATAACATTTTCAAAGAATCCTCTATGTATAAATACTTTTTTCTCTAATATAACTACATATTTTGCTAAATCCAATGCAGACGGGGCATGGTGGTTGAGTTGCTAAAGCTCTTGGCTTTCAAGCTAAGAGGTCCCAGGTTTTAATCTATGAAGACTGGGATTTTGAATTTCGGGATTTTTGGGATGCCCTTAAGTTATTCCAGCTCAAATGGGTACCTGACTTAAATTTGGGAAAGTAAATGTGGTTGGTTGCTGTACTGGTCACATGACACCCTTGTTAACCATCAACCGTAGAATTAGATGACCTTTACATCATCTGCCCTATAGATTGCAAGGTCTGAAAGGGTTACCTTACTTTTTTAATGTAGACAGAGCCATTGTTTAAAAGAGGTCAGTTTATTTTCTTCAGCTGTTTAGGAGCCATTGGCTGCTAGATGTTCTTCTATAAGCCATTGATGATAAGCTGACCCCTGAGCTGGTCTTTAAAGACAGATGTATCAACAAATATATGTATTTATCAAAAAGCACTTGTCTCAGGCAAGAGTAAAACCCCAGGCTGATTTGTTTAACAATGAGAAGCAGTGGCCTAGCAAGCAATTTGGGGTTGCAGGGGCCTTGGCCTCTTTACACATTCAACATCATGACATAAGATAATGTAGTTAATAAATATATAAGTCTAATGTGTGGAATACATGCAACATAGTCACTAATTTACATAACAACTTGAATAGCAATAATAAAGAATAGCTCAATATGCAATGTAAAACATTAATTTGCCCCCCCCCCCCCCCCCCCCCCCCCCCCCCCCCTGCTACTGATTAGAAGTACACATTTTGTTCACTTAACCTGCTAGTGGTTTCATCATGTTTCATTTCTTCTTTGCTATACGTTTTAACTTCACCTATATATATTCACTATATATAGTAAGTCTATGCTTGCCTACATCAGATTTGACAAATTATGATTTGATTTGATTTTGATTTTAGGCACATCAGCACAATTTAGGCCATGTCTTGCCTGCAGTCCCTTAAGGACTACTCTCTCTCTACATAACAGGGGCTAGATTTTTCTAAGGCTTTTGACAAGTTCACCACCATAGTTTGCTTAAAAAATTAAAATATTTTGGCATTAATGGTCCACTGCATCAGTGGATTAAAGATTTTCTGATAGGGAGAGAACAAACTGTAATAATAAATGGCTCTAAATCAACACCAATAACAGTAAACTCAGGTGTACCTCAAGGAACAGTCTTGGGTCCACTACTATTTTTAATTTACATAAATGATTTGCCAAATTGCTTTACTTCAGGAACAAAAGTCAGATTATTTGCAGACGATTGCATAATATATAGAACAATAAAAACAACACAAGACACAGATATTTTACAAAGAGAATTAGATGAATTACAGAAATGGGAATCAAATTGGAGCATGTCTTTCCACCCAGAAAAATGTCAGTTGTTAAGAGTAACAAAAAAACTAAAACAAATTAATTCCACTTATCTTATTCATGGCAAACCAGTAACACAGACTAAAAACGCAAAATACCTAGGTGTTATAATAAATGAAAAACTGTCATGGAATCCACATATTGATGAAACAATAAAAAAATCAAACAAAGCATTAGGATTTATTAAAAGAAATTTCTATAAATCAAATAAGAACATAAAACTAAAATTTTATTTAACCTTGGTTAGGCCAATAATAGAATATGCATCCTCCGTTTGGGACCCCTCAACTCAAGAAAACATTAAGAAACTGGAACAGACACAAAATAGAGCAGTGAGATTCATAACAAATGAATATTCACATTTCTCTAGAGTAACACCTATAGTAAAATCACTAAACTTAGAAAGCCCAGGACAGAAGACTCAAAAGTAAAGTAGCAATTATACATAAAACACTGAACCATAATCTTCAAATACAAAAACAAAATTTAATAAAATACTCTGAAAGACACAAAGATAAAGGCACATTCCTCGTCCCATATGCTAGGACAAATGTGTACAAATACTCCTTCTTCCCTAGTGCTATTAGAGCATGGAATGGGTTGCCTGAGCTAGCCAGGAAAACCAGTGACTTGGCAGAATTTAAGTCATTGGTTAATATGCATGACTAAATGCATGACGCGTAGGACGTAATCATCTTCTTTTTTGAAGTAACGTCTGTATTATATAAGATAAGGGGCTAAATTCTATACAGTTAAATCATTAAAATCAAGGTCTATTCACAGTTAAAAGAGTAAGAGTAGTAAAAATTTAATAATTTGGTAAAAATCTAATGTAAATAGTACATGTTCACAGATTCATAAATCAGGACAAATTATGCCATACGCATCTGGATTTTGCATAGTCTTATCTTATATATTACAGAGAGTACTTAAAAAAAAAGAAGATAGTTACGTCCTACGCATTTCATTCAAAAAGTAAGTGAAACATACAATGAAATCAACTTGAAGAGAAATGGCATTTTATATTGTATTGGTCCCAAAGTCAAATTTTTTTTTTTTTTTGAAGTAACATCTTTAATATATAAGATAAGAAACACTGCACTCATCTTTAATCTTTGGAATTGAAGACATTACCATTTTATGCAAATTTGTGTTACTTCATTATCATTGCTTTTGTTTGGTCTTAAATGTTCTTTACATATACACTCTGTTCACCTCAACATCAGAGTTGTTTCAGGTACCTTGTGAAGCCCGATGTCTGTTAGATTTATATTTCTCAATAAGTTTGTACTTTACATTAGTCTAGATTCGACAATCCCAACTCTACTATTCTTCATTTCTCCTAGAATGATCTGACACGTAATGGATTGCCTGGAGATTGTGTTGCTGTGGTTAGTATGTCAGGGGAGCCAGTGCTTCAGCCCTTCAAAAAGTAAGTGAGGCATTAAATGAAAGATAAATTGCATTTTATATTGTCTTGGTCCCAAAGTTGAATTTTTATTTATAATTAGTAATGTATTTTAATATTTGAATTATAAATAAATTTATGCTGAAATTTGATTACAAGCAAACTGAAAAAAAAATTATAATAAGACTCAAGCATTTTTTTAATATGAGAAAAGAGACCTTGAAATCCCAACAAATTTCAATAAAGCAGTCTTAGTCTTACTCCTGGCAATTCAAATATAACTTCTGTTACATTTATATGTGTATTTATGTTTATGTATGTTGTGTGTGTGTTTGTTTGTTTTCATGTAGTCTCCCTTGTTCTACTATTCAGTATGTTCACATGTTCACGGTTTACTCTTAAGTGTGTCAGTAGTGTGTATTCACTGTGTATTAGTCTCTGCTGGTTGGTCTCTCCTTGTTTCACGTTAATAAAAATGGAGTGTAACTTTTAAACATCAGTATTGTTAGTGTGTATTGTGATAATATAACATGGTGGCAGCTTTCTAAAAAATCTAAAATGGAAACTGTAAGTAAAACTAACTTTAAACCAAGAATTAACCCTCCACCTCCTTTAAATGTGAAGAAAGGGTATGAGGAATGGAAGCTTTTCAAGCAAATGTGGCTGAGCTATTGCACTATCGAGAGAATAAACGATATAGATGAAGAGTATGCCAAAGCACTGTTCTTGCACACTATCTGCCCAGAGGCTTTGGCAGTATACAACAGTATCACCTTTAAACCAAAGCACAATGTTCAAGACATAATGTGCATTTGATGAACACTTCATTGGTTTAAAAAATGAAACTTATTAAAGATATGTTTTCAACAACAGACAGCAGAAGCCACAAGAAACTGTAGAGGATTACCTACTAGCTCTACGCACACTCGCTAAAACCTGCAACTTTTGTGACCACATGGAAGAGTCATTAATAAGGGACCGAATTGTGGTTGGCATCAGAGACACAAGAACAAAGAAAGAACTCTTACAAGAACATAAACTAACACTCAAGACTTGTATGGAAATCTGCAAGGCAAATGAAGCTGCTGACTTGCAACTACAGGTACTAGAGACAGGTAGGCCTACATCTGATGCCTCACCACCTCAGGATGAGGCGTTCGCTGTCTCGTCTCGCAAAAATATTCTACAACAAAATGCTGCTCATAAACAGCGCAAATGTAAATTTTGTGGACAAAACCACCTTTTCAAAAAGGAACTGTGTCCTGCGTGGGGTAAAATATGTAATAACTGTAAAAAAAAAAATCATTTCGGCATTCAATGCAACCAAAAGAAACTAAAGGAAGAAACCGAGAAAGATAGGACGCTTCAAAAACTTCTAATCACAATTAATCAAGGTTGGCCAGAAGGCAAGCATCTTCTACCATATCAGCTAACGCCTTATTATAATTTCAGAGATGAAATGTCAGTTCAAGAGGGGCTTATATTCAAAGGTGAAAGAGTAGTAGTGCCCAAGTCACTACGATTAGAAATGAAAAGAGAAGTTCATTCTACACACTCAGGCATTGAAGGATGTCTAAAAAGAGCTCGTGAGAGTTTATTTTGGCCAGGAATGACCGGTGACATAAAGCATTATATTTCAACTTGTGAAATATGTCAAGCTTTTTAACCCAATCAACAGAAAGAGACTTAAATGAATCATGAAGTTCCCACACACCCCTGGGAAAGGGTTGGTGTTGATCTATTCACACTTGACGGCAAAGATTATCTTGTGTGTGTGGACTACTACAGTAACTTCTGCGAAGTTTATCGTCTAGAGAACACTAGTTCAGAAACTGTCATAAGAAAACTTAAAGCCCATTTCGCTAGATATGGCATCCCATCCACAGTGGTCTCTGACAATGGACCTCAGCTATCTTCGGACAGCTTCGCAAAATTCGCCAACGATTGGAGTTTCAACCATTTGACAAGCAGTCCCCACTATCCCAGATCAAATGGGAAAACTGAATCAAGACTGTAAAGACATTATTTCTTAAAAATAAAGATCAGTTCATGGCTTTACTTAATCATAGAAGCACCCCGAATAAAACTGGTACTAGCCCATCACAGGCACTCTTTAACAGAAGACTCAGAACCTTGCTGCCTATAGCTAAAAGCCTTTTGAAACCTCAAGTTTTAAACATCAGTATTGTTAGTGTGTATTGTGATAATATAACAACTTCTAACATATCACAAATACTATTGAGAAGATTGTTAACTGTTTGTTTATGAGAAACACTAAACAATGCTGACTATTTTTTAGTTATTTTATTTCTTTGTTTTTATTCTATTTTTATTAATTTTTGTTTTGCTTTATTTACATTTATTTATGAAATCAAATGAAATTTTAACCAGTTTGTTTTTAGCAATTCAACAACAAAAAAAGTTTTTTGTTTTTTTTATATGTATATCTCTCTCCCCCATTTTGTCATTGCTTTTTTTGTGCCTTACTAAACTCATGGGGGAGGGGGGGCCGGATTTCCCTCTATGCTAGATCAGCTTTGTGGCTGTATAGATTTGTAGAATTTCTTAATAGGTAGTTGGACTCTTGTGGCTCTGAACTCTACATAATAGTTTGTGATTGGAGGCCCTGCAGTGCTAGATCATATTTCTCCATTTTGGGAAGCAGGCTCTCTTGTGCATTCACTATAGATATAAATCCATTGTTAAGGAACTTAGATTTGATTTATCTGAATTAATATTTCTGTTTATGTAACCTAGTCAAAGTTTTAGTTGGTTAATCTTAAAAATTTTGCCTAGTTCTTTTTATTAAGAAACACTCTAAATGTGAAATGTATGTTTATATTTCACTTAGATGGACAGATGAATTTAAAGCAACAATTAAAGACAGCAGAATCACATACACAAAAGCATTAAAACAAGCCATCATGTCTGCAGCTAAACCACCAAAAGTCTTTGTGTCACTGTCAGGAATAGGTTTGCTAAAACTTCATTTAATTTTAAATGTTTATTTATCATTCTTTGGCCATTGTAAAGTAAAGTTCTCCTTTCAGACCTTGCGATCTTATAGGGCAAATGATGTTAAGGTAATCTGTTTCTTTGGCCAACAGTTAATGAGCAGGGTGTCATGTGGCCAGTGTCAAGGTGGGTTTTACGAGTTATCTAGAGGTTTACTAACTTGACCAGGTTCCCCACCTCAACAGACTAATACAATACCAACGTGCAACAGCATATCAATTTGCATGAAAACTGAACAATGAATAAATGGTGATTCAAACTGAGCAGTGAATAACTAATCAACAAGAACAATATTTAATAATAAGCTAAGTATAAATAAACAATATATTTTCAAACATAGGCCATCAATGAATCATAGATTTGTAAATATTGCATTGGTAATTATACAAATAACAAATCTCACACACACACACAGTCCATTTCGGCCCTATGGATTGGCAGCTTTGAATACTATCATACAACTCTAGAAACAATCACGGCTCTAAGGGTGAGAAGACAACACTATTTACCATGGCCCAAAGCCTAACACCTGTTAAAACGGGGAAACAGAACTGTAGTGCAATCAGCTAGAAAGCTATCTCAGCTGCAATAGTAATACGGGAACTAAGCGTGACGTAAACACACACACAATATTCTTGATGACAAAACACGCCCAATACAAACTAGTTCCTTTACATAAAAACACAACTATTCAAAGTGAAAAGAAAATTTCACGCGCGCATGACAGCCAGCATGGTGACCAACCACTTTTACTTTCCCTAACTAAAGTCAGGTACCCATTAGGATGGACTTAACCTCTCAGCCACTGCGCCCTCTGGCCAATGTAGGGTAAACAAAAAATTTAACAATAAAATTGTAAAAGTTGCCTGGTCGAGTGGTACTTTCTCCAGACTGCCATGTTGATGGTCCTGGTTTGAACTCTGCTCTCTGCAATTCCCTGTGGTCGAGGAGCAGGAGGGTTGAGCTAGGACATAATCATTTAGATGAAGGAACATTTGAAACTTACAATTGAACGTCTGCCTTTGTTTTATTGACTTAATAATTTATAGGATTAGGATTACGAGAGTTAAAACAGAAATAATAAATACTAAGGCATATACTTCCCACTTATTCAAGTCAGCCATCTAGTCTTTTACTGCTGGGTTGATTAAAGAAGTGTTAAGCAGACTTCAACCTCATACTTATGTTATTGTTTGTAGTATTGTGGTAGTATGACTATTTATAAAACATTATTCAGGTTTCTACAAAGATGATCTCCACAAAGAGTACACAGAGAATGATCAATGTGAGCCTTACAACTTCCTGTCAGAGTTGACGAAAGAATGGGAGGAAGCAGCTAAGTTACCAGACAACAGTTCTACTCGATCAGTTATTGTCAGAACAGGTAATAG
The DNA here is from genome assembly GCA_030265305.1 of Biomphalaria pfeifferi. Taxonomy (NCBI): domain Eukaryota; kingdom Metazoa; phylum Mollusca; class Gastropoda; family Planorbidae; genus Biomphalaria; species Biomphalaria pfeifferi. Next base: position 513,094 of record JASAOG010000166.1, read on the forward strand.
CATGGATTTTGTATACCATTGTGAAGGACCTTAGTGTGGAAAAGTCATGACTTTATAAAATTCATAAAACAAATCACGTGTACAAATCAAGGAATAGTAGAATGACATGACTGACAAATATGACTGTTAAATAAAACACAGTGAATGATTGCTGAATAAAACGTTGACAGGCAATGATAAATAACTAATGAGCAACAATGGCTGATATCTAGCCTTGTTTTACTTTTATATTCTCTCAAAAGACTTGTCTGGAGTGTTACATAATTCTTGACCTTTTATCCATGTCTGTCCCGGCCTACATTTTTATAGAAACATCTCAAAATGTCGACCCACATGACTGACCTGTCTCTTTCTAGGTACTAACTGACTTGTGCATAGGGGCATAACGTTAAAAATAAAAAAATTGACTTGGCCAATTTTATAGTGATATGAAATAATTCTATACTTTTGTTTTAAAATTATTTTATTTCTGAAATTCAGGAATAGTTCTTGGCAAAGATGGAGGTGTTATTCAAAATATGAAGATGCAATTTTACCTTGGACTGGGTGGTCCCATAGGCTCAGGGCAGCAGTGGTTTTCATGGATACACATAGAAGACATGGCAGGTATCATACTGTATGCCATTGAAAATGATAAGGTCACTGGCATCCTCAATGGCACAGCCCCCAACCCAGTCCGAAGCAAAGAGTTTACCAAAGCCTATTCGTCGGCTCTCTGGCGACCTCATTTGATTCCATTGCCAAGTTTTGTGTTGAATGCAGTGTTTGGAACAGAAGCTGGAACCATTTTAATGGAAGGTCAGAAAGTCTTGCCAAAAAGAACTCTGGAGTTTGGTTACAAGTTTAAATATCCCACAATTTCTGAAGCTTGTAAGCTGTTAACTTCTTGAGCTGCTTTCTGAGTTGTGTCCCATTAGTTTTTGTACAGAATGGATGTCTTTATTTTCATATATTTTGTATGTTTTTTTAAATGAAGACCTCAACTATTTGAGTTTTACACTGAGCTGATTGATACATGGTAAATTAGTTGATTGATTTTATATTTATTATTTTGTTTTCTATATTCTGTTGTTATGTAAGCAACATTTATTGTGATACTACTCTGACACATTAACATTAATTCTACTAATCAAGAGAATTAAAATCAGCATAAGAAGGTTTGTCTTTGAGTCTGAAGATTAATGAGTGCAGTATTTCATGGGGCTACATATTTTGTCACATCCAGTGCAGATATAACCATCCTCCGCTGGTGGCTGATGTAAATTTCTCTTTTATTATATTCAAGCTGAAGGTAGTTAAACTTTATCCTGAAATTTACAGCATTTACTACTTTGGACTTCGTACAACAGAATTGATGTATCAGGGACTGAACAAAGAAAAAGTGATGATATTCTAGATTTTTTTTTTTTACAACTCTGATATTAATCAAACATTTTGTTTGACCCTGGATTTGAAGTATTACTGATGTTTTTGTTAATTATGTTAGTGTAATTGTGTTATATCTACTAAGGATGTACTGATAGACGCTATTGCTAACCATGTTATTGTGGTAGATCTCAGTAACAGTGTGTACTGATAAACTTGACTAACGGCTTAATTAAACTAAGGTAACATCTTGAGATGACATTGTGTACATAGTTTTTTTTTATTGATCAATAAAATAAATAAAAATTGTTCTTAATATCATGTCTCCATCAAGAACTATTTACCCAATGAATTTGGCTGAGAGATAAAGCGGTTGGCTTCCGAACTGGGGTCCGGGTTTGAAACCTGGTGAGTACTGGGATTTTTAATTTCTGGATCTTTGGGCGCCTCTGAGTCCATCCAGCTTAAATGGGTACCTGACAGTTGGGGAAAAGTAAAGGCTGTTGGTCAATGTGATGTCCACATGACATCCTTGTTAACCATAAGCCACAGAAACAGATGATCTTTACATCATCTGCCCTATAGACCACAAGGTCTGAAAGAGGAATTACCCAATGAATTTACTATACCACAACATTAACACTTGATTGTCATTCATTTCTAGGAGCAATTATGCTGCAAGAGAAATTAACATAGTAATGATAAACTTTTGATTTTCTTTCTTAAGAACTCATCTTAACTCTTTCTCTCCTAACTGACGATACCAACGTTAACTCCACTAGAATGTGGTAAATAATTACGTAGAGAAAGAGTTAAGGGTCCGATTCTTCACTATCGTCACATCTCCACAATGCAATGCTTTTATGTTCAGAGAAGCTCTACAAATGTTAACTAACCAATCCATACATGAACTACAAAAGAATGCAAATCAAATATTCTCATAGGCCTGTCATCGGAAATCCAAACATGCACAACTGGATCAAATACTTAAACATAAAAAAAAAAAAGCTTGAATGCCTCCTTCTCTTTTCTGTTGGTGCCCCAGAGAGAGTCCTGTTTGTCCCTCCCTGGTGGATAGCCTGATTCTCATTATATATACGTTTACACATCTTCATATTAAAACCATTCAGCTAATATTCAACATATTGCATACTTTCAGGCCGTCTGTTGTTTTGTTTCTTTCCATTTCAATGCAAGTGATTTGCATTCTCATTTTCTTTGTGGCGTGTGAATTTTTTTTTCGAATTCAATTATTTTCTTGTGAGTCAAATAAAGCAAGGATTGCATAAAGGCACGTCTACTCAGTGACAATCTATTTAACCTAGGGTGCCCAATGTACCATTCTAAAACTAAAAAAGAAAAGTCCCAGAACTTTTCTTTGGGGATACTTTTGCTTTACCTTAGCTTGGTCTTACTATCAACCTATAGGATGGCTGCCTGGTCGTGTGGTTTGCGCACTGGACTATCATTCGGACTTATTAAGGTCCCAGGTTCAAACTCTGCCCGCTTCCATCCATCCTGCGGGAGGTTTGAACTAGGAAGTAGATTATCTGCAACTCTGAAGGAACATGGAAAACATTTTACAAACATTTTTTATTGGAAAACGAAGGTCATGTCCAGTTATGTTTCAATGAAATATTGACATTGACTGTCCACTACTTCAGTGTGGTAGATCACTTTGTGTACAAGGAAAGTGTAATGACCAAATGGTAAATTACTGTTTGACTAAAGCAAATAAAGTGCTATCCCAACATCCATTAAGACTTCTTAAAAATTTCCAGAAAAAAAGTGCCCCTGCTCCATCATGGACATCAGATGGAAGGATTAAACTACAATTAATAATGTTTTGGGGATTCCAGTTCCACAGCTTAGGTTTGATAGGGCACCAATAATCAAATCCTTATCACTTAATATAACCCCCACCCCCTAAAAACTAATGACTAGACTAAATGTTCCTCTCTAACAGGCTCTCTGCATAAAACAACTAACTCAAGAACTTGACAACTAGGGCTCCAATATAACGTGATACTTTAATAAATGTAATGAATAACAGCAAAATATTTTACAATTGGCTTCACTAAATATCTAATTGTAACCATGGTAATCAATTAATACTTGACTTTGTCTCAACTTGAACTTGACTGAACTCACTGTACCTGCTGACTTTATTCAGGACTCTGTTGTGACACAGTTACTATGTGTGGTCAACTGTGACACACAGTCAAGTGTTGGGTACCTGGGAGCGAAGGGAAGTCATGAGTGTGTTGTAAACAAAAGAAGGAAGTCATCTATTGGAGTTGTGCTGTATATAATGTTAGTCTTGTATATGAATTACGTTGAAATACTTCAGAATTAATAGGCACTTTAAAATTAACTTGTTTCTTCACAACTGGCGACCACGACGAGGCACAAGTATGTGAAAATGTCGATATACAAAATATATACAGAAGCGGGCAAGGAAAATGGCCTGCAAGGCGAAGAACTGGAAAAGTTCATAACACTAAATATAACACAGGAGGAAGAAAGGAGATTTAACAGGGAAAAAGCCAAAAAGAAAGAAGATAGTAGAAGGAAGGAAATCTTACAACTAGAACTAAAACTTAAAGAAAAGAACAGCAAAATGAAAAGGAGGAGCATTTTGGCAAATACAAACAATTGGACAGAATGTCTCCATTTGACGAGAGCCAGAATGAGTGCATTGACTCATATATACTGAGATTTGAGGACAGCGACTGTCTGCAACCTCCCAGTCAGAATGGACAAGAAGCCTCATGGGGCGATTGAAAGGAAGAGCCATGAACATCTGCATCCAAATGAGAGAGGAAGAAAGAAAAGAGTACGTGGCCGTGAAGGAGGCTCTGCTGAGACAATTTGGCTCCACAAGTTACGAATACCGAAGGAAATTGCCGAACGACGATCCACAAATATTTCGATCGATGGGTAGACCTGTCAAAAGTGGATCACAAATATGAAACCTTAGAGAAAACATCATAATGGACGCTGTGATGGAAGCTTACAATATTAAGGTGAAAACATACGTCACAGAGCGAGTGCCAAAGACAATCAGCAGCATAACTCCACTAGATGACTTCTTGTTTACAACACACTTGTGACTTCCTGCACGTCCCTTCACTCCCAGGTACCCAACACTTGACCGTGTGTCATGGTTGACCACACATAGTAACCTTGTCACAACAGACTCCTTATACTGGACTGACTTCACTGTGGACTAACAGTACCAGACTGAATCTTCTTGATTAAAACACACTCTGTCTCTTTAGACTGGGTCCTCTAAGGCCTTGTCAAAAGTGACAGAAACAATAACATGTCAAGTGATAGAAACAATCACATGATCATATCACAGGTGATATTCACACTTAAGGGTGAACTCAGACAGTGCCCGGTATCATTGTATGGGACAGCACATTCTAAAAATCCAGATTTTTAAATATTTATTTTTATACAGTGAAATTTAGTGAACATGCATACATATGAAGCATCTTGTGACAAACAAATTAGAAAAATAGCACCTTAAACCTCGTATGTGTAGAGGGCAATTAACACAATCCTTAAACTGCATATTTAGAGGCCAACTAACATAAACCTCATATGTTATACATAATACATTAGCTTTGTAAACAAGAAGAATATATTTCAGGCCTGATCTATCTTTTCAATTATAAGAGTGCAGCTGAGGTCTTAGAGTGATGAGTTAGCCTTAGAATCAGCCGTGGTGCCATGAATACTGAAATATGTGCCAATAACACTTTTCATCTATTTTACTAGAATATTTCATTAGGACAGTAAGTAACTTGTTTCTCCACTAATTGACCATGGTTTATCTTATCTTATATAATACAGACGTTACTTCAAAAAAGAAGATGATTACGTCCTACGCGTCATGCGTTTAAACCAATGACTTAAATTCTGCCAAGTCACTGGTTTTTCTGGCTAGCTCAGGCAACCCATTCCATGCTCTAATAGCACTAGGGAAGAAGGAGTATTTGTACAAATTTGTCCTAGCATATGGGACGAGGAATGTGCCTTTATTTTTGTGTCTTTCAGAGTATTTTATTAAGTTTTGATTTTTGTATTTGAAGATTATGGTTCAGTGTTTTATGTTTAATTGCTACTTTACTTTTGAGTCTTCTGTCCTGAAGGCTTTCTAAATTTAGTGATTTTACTAATGTTGTTACTCTAGTCAAATGTGAATATTCGTTTGTTATGAATCTCACTGCTCTATTTTGTGTCTGTTCCAGTTTCTTAATGTTTTCTTGAGTTGAGGGGTCCCAAACGGTGGATGCATATTCTATTATTGGCCTAACCAAGGTTAAATAACATTTTAGTTTTATGTTCTTATTTGATTTATGGAAATTTCTTTTAATAAACCCTAATGCTTTGTTGGATTTTTTTGTAGTTTCATCAATATGTGGATTCCATGACAGTTTTTCATTTATTATAACACCTAGGTATTTTGCGTTTTTAGTCTGTGTTACTGGTTTGCCATGAATAAGATAAGTGGAATTAATTTGTTATAGTTTTTTTTGTTACTCTTAACAACTGACATTTTTCTGGGTGGAAAGACATGCTCCAATTTGATTCCCATTTCTGTAATTCATCTAATTCTCTTTGTAAAATATCTGTGTCTTGTGTTGTTTTTATTTTTCTATATATTATGCAATCATCTGCAAATAATCTGACTTTTGTTCCTGAACTAATGCAATTTGGTAAATCATTTATGTAAATTAAAAATAGTAGTGGACCCAAGACTGTTCCTTGAGGTACACCTGAGTTTACTGTTATTGGTGTTGATTTAGAGCCATTTATTATTACAGTTTGTTCTCTCCCTATCAGAAAATCCATAATCCACTGATGCAGTGAACCATTAATGCCGAAATATTTTAATTTTTTAAGCAAACTATGGTGGTGAACTTTGTCAAAAGCCTTGGAAAAATCTAGTAAAATAGCATCTATTTGTTCACTATTATCTAAACCTTTTGAAAAATCATCAATTAGTCCTATTAGTTGTGTTTCACATGATCTATATTTCCTAAAGCCATGTTGGTATGGGGTGATAACATTATGTTTGTCTAAGTGGTTTATGATGTTGCTACATATTATGTGTTCTAGGATTTTACATGTGATGCTGGTAAGTGATACTGGTCTGTAGTTTCCTGGATCAGATTTTTCTCCTTTTTTAAATAGGGTGGTGACATTAGCTTCTTTCCAGTCCTTTGGTACTCTGCCCTGGTTAAGCGATGCCAGAAAAAGTATTTTGAACACTGGGGCTAGCTCATTGCTTAGTTCTTTGAGTAATCTAGCTGGAATACCATCAGGTCCAGATGCTTTATTTGGTTTGGTGTTGGATAATAGTTTTTGAATTCCATTTTCTTGTACTACTAAATCTTCTATGTTGTCTACTTGGTTCAAATTAAGAAATATGTCTTTGTCTCCTGGGGCTGAGAATGCTGATGCAAAGTATTTGTTTAGGATGTTTGCTTTAGGTATTGTCAACTTCAGCCTGAACAAGCCACTTGCTTAATGTGCTGCCAACTTTCCTGAACTTGAAGTTAACAACAAGCACAGGTAATGGGGTTAAACCAAGATATTTGGCAGTTCTCTTAGTAGCCATCTCGTGTCCAGTCACTCCAGTGGGAAAGATCCTTTATTGTCCTCTCAGAAAATTCATTCAGAAATTCATTTAGAAAAAAATCTAAAGTTTGTTGGTGTAATTTAATTTGTTCTTTCCTGGCATATAATAAATAGTGAAAGACTTTATTCCAATCCTGCATTTTGCCTACAAGAAATGGAAGAGAAAAAAGAAAGAATCATCTAGTCACTTTATAACCACATTAAATCAAGGGAAGAAACTGAAGTAATATTTGTTTCTAAAAATAAATACAAAAAACGCATTATCAGGAGATCACAATAGTTAAGATGGACTTCAAAGAATTAAACAGTCAGATCTACATTTACATTCCATGCTTACTTTACAGTCACATCTCAATACAAGATCAAGTTGCACACATTTCAAATGATGCACACTAATAGAGAATTAAAACTGACTTAACATGCCAAAGATTCAATTTTTTAACAAGGTTAATCCAAATAGTTTCATTGTCTAAATGTTAATATTCAAGTCTATAGCAAGTTTCAACATTTATGTTTCAAATAGTTCATTTCCTCTTGAATGATGATTATAATTTAGATTCTGTAGCGACATAATGCATGGTGGCTGAGAGGTTAAGCACTCGGCTTCCAAACATGGGGTCTTGGGTTCAAATCTTGGTGAAGACTGGGATTTTGAATTTCAGGATATTAAGGGCGCCCCTGAGTCCACCCTACTCTAACGGGTACCTGACTTTAGTTAGGGGAAGTAAAGGGGGTTGGTCGTTGTGCTGGCCACATGACACCCTCATTAACTGTAGGCCATAGAAACAGATGACCTTAACATCATCTTCAAATACAAAAACAAAATTTAATAAAATACTCAGAAAGACATAAAGATAAAGGCACATTCCTCATTCCATATGCTAGCACAAATTTGTACAAGTGCTCCTTCTTCCCTTGTGCTATTAGAGAGCATGGAATGAGTTGCTCGAGCTAGCCAGGAAAACCAGTGACTTGGCAGAATTTAAGTCATTGGTTAATATGCATGACTAAATGCATAACACGTAGGACGTAATCATCTTCTTTTTTGAAGTAACGTCTGTATTATATAAGATAAGATAAGACATCTGATAAAATCTGCGCCATAGATTGCAAGGTCTGAAAGGGGAAACTTGACTTTTATTACTTTTGTGCAGCAAAATGTTAGGATCATTCATTATTATATTCATTTTCATCATCATTTTCATCATTAAAAAATGATCACAAATCTTTTGAACAATAGGGTCCAACACATTGAAATAATGGCTTTGGTTGATACACATTTCTTATTGATACCTGATGTCAATAAGTAAATTTCTCTTTGTCTCTGCCGTGTGCGCAAGTTTTCATTGATGTTCTGAAGTACTAAATTTACTTTTGTAGGTGGTTTCAATGACTAGCTGATAACTTGTAGATTTATATTCAATTTTCAAGTATAGTTTCCACTCGCGTAATGTTTATTTGCCCTTGAGTAAATTTAGAAAAAAATACAATGCCTTATAGAAATGGTAAAGTAGAGCACACCTTTCAGAACTTGAGATCTATAGATGATGTAAAGGTCATCTGTTTCTGTGGTCGATAGTTAACTCTTTCTCTCCTAATTGATGATGCCAACATAGATTTGACCCCATTAACTAAATAAATTTTTGGATTTACAAACTTTAATTTGTGTTGTGTAAAAAAAGCATGCATTTTCCTAGAATTCTGTAACAAATAGAACATTTTCAGATATCAAACAAAAAAGTTATTGAAGTTTTAATCTTAACAGAATAGTGAAATACAAATGATTACGGAACGAGGAAAATGTATACGGAGAGAAAGAGTTAACAAGGGAGTCCTGTTGAAAGCACATTGACCAACTGCCTCTACTTTCCCCAACTAATGTCAGGTACCCAGTAGAGCTCAGTGGACTCAGGGGGTGTCCTAAAATTCTAAAGTTTTAAAATACCCGCCTTTATTAAGATTCTCGGTTCAGGAGCTAAGCATTTTTACCACTCAGCCACCATGCCTTATACAAATAGAGAAATTACCCACATCCAAGATAACATTACTATGGTAATAATGATAAGATTGACATAATTTTAATTACTTAGTTGTTATTTTTAATTTCAAGTCTGTGGAACAAATTATGCTGGTACTAAAGGGCTTAACACAGCTCACCAGAACTTACATGTATAAATAAGAAGCACATCAAAGACACTCGATTTCAAGCCTGGCTTTATGTAAGTCTGTTGAAGGATCCACATCAACACAGAGTCTACATTAAAGTCTAGAGAACCACAGCACTGGACAAGTTTGGTCACCTAAGAATAAATATATTTATTAACAAAAAGGTTTTTTTTTGGTATTAAATGGCAATATTAAATTTGTTTAAGTATCTGATAAATTGACATCATATGCAAAGTCCAGAGAACTATTGTTGTCAAATATGAAAACATTCTTATCTTCTTATATAATACAGACGTTACTACGCGTCGTGCATTCAGTCATGCATATTAACCAATGACCTAAACTCTACCAAGTTTTCCTGGCTAGTTTAGACAACCCATTCCATGCTCTAATAGCACTAGGGAAGAAGGAGCATTTGTACAAATTTGTCCTAGTATGTGGAACGAGGAATATACCTTTACTCTAGAGAGAAATATATTGTTTGATAAGTTTTAGATGCTCCTACAGAAATGAAAATTCTTTATCCTAGTCAGTACCATCCTAATAACAGTCCAAAGTATATAACACTCAGCTCAGAAAGAAAAATGAACAATACGAAAAATGGCCAGCTCCTCTACCACTGAAGCAAAAGCCTTCCTAAACCTGCGATATTTGTGGACAGGAGTGTCTCTTTAAAATAGGGCTCCACAGCCACGCGAGGAAGTGCACGAAATGAACCATAGTCATTCTACGACTGAAGGAGGCCAACAACAACCATCCTAATAACAGTCCAAAGTATATAACACACTTTCATGGAGCCATCTTGATAATTTTATTACATCAGAGAATATTGGATTTCTATAAGTAACAAGAAAAACCTTAAAAAATACATTTTTCAAAAAGACAATACCTCTATTAATTCTATTATACAACTTAAAATATTTAAAAATTAGAAAAAAAAAATTTGGTTCAAACCGAGTATAGAAGCCGTGATTTTTAAAACCATCAGATGTGTGAACGTATGAGTATGTATATACCAATTCTGCCAGCAGGAATTTATACCTTTTGGGATTATTTCTTGATATCATTATATGGACATCTAATACTAGAGCTAGACTTGTGATTTAGAACTCTGAAGATCTAGTCTAGATCTAGATCTTCTAAACTTGTAAAACAAAAATATGTCCACTATTGCATCTTTAAGGTCCTAATCATGATAGTTTATGGTAAGAAGGAATATTCTTATGAAATCTCATTTGACCTGTAACTTTACGATGTTCTTAGCCCAAACCTCCCGTAGATGGCAGGGATGGCTGTGTGTTGGGTTCAAAGGTGTACACAACATGACTAGGTAGCTATCCAAGATTTAGAATATGTGCTACAAAACAAACAGCTCATAATGACATTAAATGTATAACAAAATGAATGTGAAGATGCAATGAGCTATGACCGACCTGAATGTGAAGATGCAATGAGCTATGACCGACCTGAATGTGAAGATGCAATAAGCTATGACCTACCTGAATGTGAAGATGCAATGAGCTATGACCTACCTGAATGTGAAGATGCAATGAGCTATGACCAAACTGAATGTGAAGATGCTATGGGGTATGACCTACCTGAGCAGGTATTAACTTTTTAAGAGGCGCATATTTTTTCAACATTTCGTCTGCCTGGGCGAATCGTTCTGCTTGGACATAGCAGCACCAAAGGGAGGCTTTCAAATTGGGATGCTTTGTTTCCATTTCATTAATGAAATTCTGAATCAGTTTTAAACGATGAGGGAAATGTAGAATGATCTAGAAATAAAAGTCAATTAAAATAATTAAATACTAATGGCAGCAGAGGAGGTGCGGTGGCTGACTTGTAAACCACTTGGCTTCTGAACCGAGGTCCTGGCTTCAAATCCAGGAGAAGAAAAATTCCCTATCTTTGGGCACCTCTGAGTCCACCCAGCTCTAATGGGTAACTGACATTATTTGGGGAAAGTAAAGCCGGCTGGTTGTGTGCTGGCCACATGACACCCTCGTTAACCATTGGCCACAGAAACAGATGACCTTTACATCATCTGCCCTATAGATAACAAGGTCTGAAAAGGGAACTACTTTACTGGCAGCAGACCTTGCATTATTTCTTAGTCTCATTCCATTTTTAAGTAATGCATTATATCTAAGTACCTATTCCAATTTCACTAAGGCATAATGTCTAAGTGGCACTATCATTTTCTTGCAGTACTTTTGAAATTTCCTTTCAAGACTAAAAGGTCCATGTATAGGTGATGTAAACATATATTGGTAGCCCATTTGTTATATTGAAAAATGTACTGTTGCAGGGGTGAACAACTGTATAGTAAAAATACAGTGGACATGAATCTTTCAGTTATGCAAATAAATTCAAGTTATAATAGTAGTCTAAAAATTGAACATTATTTAAAGGACATCAATATTCCATCCATTTAGGTATTTATGCATGACAATAATTTTATAAATGAGTATGTATGTGTTGTGACACGGTTACTGTGTGGTCAACCGTGACACACGGTCAAGTGTTGGGTATCGAGAGTTAGGGGACTTGGGGGAAGTGACGAGTGTGTAAAGAAGAAGAGAGAGAGAGAGAGAGAAGTCAGCGAGTGAAGTAGGAGATCTGTATATAACGTTGCCGTGTATATATATTTTGTTAAAATGTTCGACAATTAAAAGACACTTTAAACGTAAAAGGACTTGTTTCTTCACAACTGGCGACCCCGACAAGATACGACGAGGCACAAGTAGGTGGAAATGTCGATGTACAAAATATATAGAGTTGCGGGCAAGGAAAATGGCCTGCAAGGCGAAGAACTTGAAAAGTTCATTACACTAAAAATAACACAGGATGAAGAAAGGGAAGAAAGGAGATTTAATAGGGAAGAAGCCAAAAAGAAAGAAGAAGATAGTAGAAGGAAGGAAATCTTACAACTAAAACTTAAAGAAAAGAAAGACAAAGAACAGCAAAATGAAAAGGAGGAACACTTTGACAAATACAAACAATTGGACAGAATGTCTCCATTTGACGAGAGCCAGAATGAGTGCATTGACTCATATCTACTGAGATTTGAGGATATAGCAACATCATGCAACCTCCCACAGACAGAATGGGCAAGAAGCCTCATGAGGCGCTTAAAAGGTAGAGCCATCAACATGTCTTCAAATGAGAGATGAAGAAAGAAAAGAGTACGTGGCCGTGAAGGAGGCTCTGCTGAGACAATTTGGCTCCACAAGTTACGAATACCGAAGGAAATTGCCGAACGACGATCCACAAATATTTCGATCGATGGGTAGACCTGTCAAAAGTGGATCACAAATATGAAACCTTAGAGAAAACATCATAATGGACGCTGTGATGGAAGCTTACAATATTAAGGTGAAAACATACGTCACAGAGCGAGAGCCAAAGACCATCAGCAGCCTGATAGCACAACTAAGGCAGTATAAGGCCGCATACCCAAGGGAAGTGTTAGCTAGAGAAAACCCAACTGCGGCATCAGCTTTTATGGTGAACAACGCTGCAAGAATGCGGACTCCAAGCCCTTTACATAGAAGAGAGAAAGATGAAGGAATGAGTCAAACATATAGATCTCGAAGAGAGAAAGATGAAGAAATGAGCCCGACCTATAGATATCGAAGAGACAAAGATGAAGTAAGGAGCCCAACATATACTTACCAGAATAGAGAATATCAACGTAATCAGCAAAGAGTTCGTTTCCAATGTCAAATTTGTGGTAGAACAAACCACACAACAGAGACTTGCTTCTACAACCGACGCAATAAAGATTGGAACGACAGACCAAGAGATCGAGCATTTGCTGCCAAACACACTAATAAACTGCAGGTAGACCCAGGGTTTGTGGGAGAACAAATGACCAACGTACTGTACGATACAGGTGCAACTGCAATTTTAGTCGCAAAAGAATACGTCAACCCACAAGAGTACACCGGTCAAGTAACTACACATCTGGTAGCACGTATCAACATACACACACCGTTCATCAGTGGTTGGCATGAGGCTTTAGTACCGGACAATAAGCCTGACAACATTGGCCTTATCATTGGCTGTATCAAAGGCTCTAAACCTTGCACAGTAGAAGAATTGAACAAGTGGAAAGAAAAATACACACAGAAATGTTCCATGGTTACTACAAGAGCTCAGAAGAAAGCAGAAGAAGTGCTAATTACAAACGATAACATACAAGTTCCTTATAACAATGAAAATGAAAATACAGAAACAGAAAATAGAGATATGAGAAGCCATAATCAAGTGAACAACCCGAATGAAATCTCAACAGAAAGTCAAGACCCACTACAGATTCAAACAGAAAAATTTGTCAGTGAACAGAAAAATGATCCAGATCTAATAAAACTAATAGAAAGTGAAGCTCCACCAAGACGAGGGTTAATCAAGATAGGCGAAGATGGTGTTTATGTGAGAGAAATTCATCTGAAAGCAGGCAAGACACAACAATTGCTTGTTCCAAAGAAGTATAGAGAAACAATTTTAAAGCTTGCAAATGACACCCCGTTTGCCGGACATATGGGAGTAAAGAGAACATTGAATAGAATATTGAATGAATTCTTTTGGCCTAGAATTACGCAAGAAGTCAAGGCCTACATAAAATCCTGCCATATTTGCCAAATACATGGAGCAAAGGGAACATATATGCAAGCTCCAATACAAACAACAGACTTAAGTGAAATGCCATTTGAAAAGATAGCTGTAGATATTATTGGACCAATGCCAGTAATATCCGGAAGAGGCCATCGCTACATATTGACTGTTGTAGATATGTGCACACGGTTTCCAGAAGCAATACCATTGAAAAGAATTTCTTCCGAAGATGTCGGAGACGCACTAACAGCAATATTTGCAAGAACAGGTTACCCTCGCATAATACTGAGTGATCAAGGCACCCAGTTTAAATCAAACGAATTCGCACAGTTTTGCAAAACTCTGAATAAAAAACAACAATTTGCTGCCCGTTTTCACCACCAAGCAAATGGGATGTGCGAACGCCTGAATTCAACGCTGAAAACAATGCTGAACAAAGTAGCACAGGACAACCCAACAGACTGGGACAAGCTGATCAACCCCATACTGTTCGGCTTCAGAGAAGTAACACACACAACAACGGGCTTCTCACCATTCGAGATGCTCTATGGCTCACCTGTTAGGGGACCCATGTCACTATACAGAGACTTTCTAGTAAATAGGAACATTGAAAATGACGTACTCACAGGATACGATCTTGTCATCAAAACAAGACAAAATATAATCAAAGCATGCGAAACTGTCCAAAAGCAAACAAAGAGAAACAAGAACTATTGAGAAAGCTAAATCAGGGTCGAAAGTTGAGAACACTACAAGTTGGTGATAATGTCATGGTTCTGCTGCCTGACAAAAATAACCAGCTATTTATAAAATGGCAGGGCCCGTTTCAAGTCACAAAGGTGATTTGGAAGGTCGACTACAGTATAAACATCAGAGGTCGAGACAAAGTATTTTACATCAATATGCTGAAGCTGTACATGCCCAGACCATTTACCCTTTCAGCGAACGCTAAGCAAGACACGCAAGACAGTCAGAGTCATGAAGATAGAAACAATAGAGGAACCAGATGAATTACCATGTCCGTTATTGAAAGTTGTGAAACTGAAAGATATAGACACATCACACCTCCAGCTCAATGGGCGCCAATATTCACAGACAAACCGGGTAGAACAACTGCCATAAAACACACTATCCAACTGACTGATACGAAGCCCACAAAATCCAAACCATATCCAGTTTCCTTACACCATGAAGAGATACTGATAATGGAAATTAAAACGCTGCTAAAAAATGTGAATAATTGATGCTTCCACATCCCCATACTCAGCTCCAGCAGTCCTAGTGAAACAAAAGGAAACAACCGGAAAGATGCGGCTATGTGTAGACTACCGGAAACTAAACGCCATCACAGTGAAAGATACATACCCAATGCCTAACATAGAGAACATTATACCTAAACTTAGAGGTGCAAAATATTTCACTACTCTTGACTTAGCCAGAGGTTATTGGCAAATTCCACTAGACGAAGATGCTAAGCCACTTACAGCATTCACTACTCCATTTGGTTGTGACCAATGGAATTACATGAGTTTCGGGCTTAGTAACGCACCTGCGACCTTCAACAGAATGATGGCAAAACTAATAGGGAAAAGACCTGATGTCATTTTCTATCTTGATGACATATGTGTCTTCCACAACACATTAGAAGAACACGTTGCTGGTCTGCAGCAAGTATTCCAGATACTACAAGACAACGGGCTTACAATAAAACCTAGTAAGGTTAAAATCGCCAGATTAGAAATTGAATTTCTAGGGCACAGAATACAACAAAATACGATCAGACCATTACAAGACAATATAAGCAAGATCCTCAACTTAACAATACCTACAACAAAAGGACAAGTCCGAAGCATCTTAGGTTTATGTAATTACTATAGACAGTTCCTGGCTAATTTCACAAGTGTTACACAACCTCTAATTGAACTGACAAAAAAAGGCATGCCAAACAAGATCACATGGAACTCCAGACTACAGGAATGCCTGCAAAGCATTAAAAATGTCTTCTCAGGCGACTTAGTACTCCAGCTTTCAGACATCAGAAACCCTTTCTACTTGGCAACAGATGCATCCTCCACTACAGTGGGAGGCACTTAAATGCAGAAGTGTGATACAACGCTAAGACCAGTTTACTACATTAGCAGAAAGCTGAACGCAGCAGAACAGAAATATTCCACGATAGAGCGCGAAGCTCTAGCTATTGTGTTCTGCATAACGAAACTATCCCGTTACTTGCTTGGGAAATCATTCATCTTGTTAACAGATCACGCCCCACTAGCTTATTTCAATATAAATAAGCTAGCCAACCAGAGGATCACTAGATGGGCTTTAAAACTTCAAGACTTCAGCTTTACAGTTCAATCTATTCTGGGACAAATCAACGTGATAGCTGACGTGTTGACAAGATGTGTCTAGGGACCGCTGGACTTATGTTCATTCATTAATCAGATAATGAGAAAATTAACAAATACCTTGTAAGATAACTTTAAAGTCTGTCTTGTCAAGATTTAATTAACATCACGCTCCAGAATTTTTTATTTTCATTCAGTGATGGTAAATTTGTACTACAATTGAGTTTTTTATGTTTGTTGCATTGATTGTAGTCATAGATGATAGATGTCCATTTAGGAACTGGTATGAAAGAAACACATAGTAAACAATTCCCTTAATTTGGAAGATGTTTTGATGTGACATAAAGTATTAACTAATTGTGCATTTTTCACATGACAATGTTGGCATTCAAAAGATAATTGTTACATAGAAAAAAACTAAATGCGTGGATTTTTTTGTACATAAGTTGGATAACATAACAGGAAAACTTTCTGCGATAGTTCAATTGGAAATGTCCCTTGTAACAACATATTATTGAAGATTTATTTTTCGTCATAGACATTATCAGTTCTCTCATAATAGAAGATGCCATTGTATTACATGTCATTGCTTTTTCTTGTCGATGTAAAACATTATTGATGTTCACCCAAACTGTTGGGTTCATAAAATTTTGATACGATCAAAATTTTTCTCTGCCCTGGGAGGACTGTTGTGACACGGTTACTGTGTGGTCAACCGTGACACACGGTCAAGTGTTGGGTATCGAGAGTTAGGGGACTTGGGGGAAGTGACGAGTGTGTAAAGAAGAAGAGAGAGAGAGAGAAGTCAGCGAGTGAAGTAGGAGATCTGTATATAACATTGCCGTGTATATAGGTTTGGTTAAAATGTTCGACAATTAAAAGACACTTTAAACGTAAAAGAACTTGTTTCTTCACAGTATGTTTAAATAAAAAGAAATGAAGGACTGAATTAGATTTAACTTTTTACATGTTTCTGATGAAGATTATATGACAGATCCTAGCCATAATCTCCCACAGAAAGGCAGAGGAAGACAGCAGGTGAGGTTTGAGCCCATGACCATAATGACAGTCCAGTGCACATATCACAGGAATGCTGGATTATAATTCACATAATTTAAATTTTATTGACATTAATAAAGCCAGATTTTGTTGTGTTAACTAGAACACCAGTTAAAAACTCATGCACATTGCATGTCCTAAACTTTAAAAAACAATAGTCTCAATCACATCTTTCATTCATGACATCCTCACAGTTTTATCATCCAATCTTTTTTTTTTTTTTGGTAATGTGGGAGTAAGAGGTATCTGGGAAAAAGTTTCCGAGCTGCCTGTCAGCACTCAACAAACACAATGTAGCTTGTCCGGATTTGAACTGTAGTACTCTTGATAGGTAGTCAAGAGGTTTAATCTGCTCAGCCACACATCCCACTCATTTGAAAGGTAAAATGCAGAATCTGCATCACATAATTGTGTTCTTTTTTAGCAGCAAATTTGTACTAGCTTATGAAATACAGATGTTACTTTAAAAAAGAGGGTGACAACATCCTACACCTGTTCCTAGGTCAATCTAGTCATGCATGTTAATCAATGACTTTAATTCTTCCAAATCATTGGTTTTTCTGGCTAACTCAGGCAACCCATTCCATGCTCTAATAGCACTAGGAAAGAAGGAACATTTGTACAAATTGAGACTCTATATTGCATTCAAGCATTAAAAAATGTATCTGACTTATCCAAGAAAAAAAAAGAATTTATTTAATTGAATCGCAAAGTAAAATGAACAATCACAACAACACATAAATGTTTAAGCTTAATAAATAAGATCAAAGAAAAAGTACTTAATTTCAGACCTTGCCACAATGTGTGTAGACAAGATGACGTAAGGCTCATCTGTTTCTAGAGCCGACAGTTAATGAAGTGTTATGTGGCCAGCACAATGATCCACCCTTACTTCCCCAACGTGTTGGGTGGACTCAATGGGCGCCCTAAAACTTCCATGTTCAAATTTCAAGTCTTCACCTGGGTGTCTCGGTTAGAAGTTATGTCCTTTACCAACCAGCCATAATGCCCAGAGATGAAGAAATATGAAGGGAGATATCATAAAGTAAGATGACAATATTTTTTGCAGATGAAATAATCAGGACAAAATTTTATTTTCAAAAATATTTCGACTAAAAACATTAAAATGAAAAGATTCCTGACCAACCTTTGTTGTTAACAAGTTAAAGAAAATGTCTGCGTCTAATTCTTTCTGTGCGCCATGACACACACAATCAAATAAATGTCGGATCATTTCAACACCTTCAGAGATTCGGCCACTGTTACAATAGGCATAGTGCAAACACCTCAAGAAGTCCAAGTTAGAAATCAAAGAATGTTCTTTAAGATGCTCATTAAGATTCAATAAGTTATCAACCTGTTGAGAAACATTTTTTCTTTATTTTAGTCTCATGTATATACTATACACAATTTATGATATGGTCAAAGATAATATATATAAAATTATCCAGTTCAATTGAGAAAAACATTTTATTAGGTAGACTACAAATCAACCCATTTCAACCCACCCCAATAGTATGCCAAGCTAGCAAATGGTTGAAGTCCTCTTCTATCATGGTCGTTATTGTGCATTCTTCCCTGTACAAAAGCAGACATTAACAGAACACTAAAAAAAAGTTGTTAAGTTCCCCTTTCAGACCTTGCAATATATGCTGCATATGATGTTAATGTAATATTTTTCTTTGGCCAACGGTTAACGACGGTGTGATGTGGCCAGAACATCGACTAACCACCTAATTTTCCCCAACTAACATCAGACACTTATTAGAGTTGGTTGGACATAGGGGAGCCCTAAAAATCCAGAAATTCAAAATTCCAGTCTTCAACAAGATTTGGAAGCCAAGCGCTCCCTTTCACCACACCTGTGTCCAATGTAGCAGACAATAAAGAAAGACCAGATTCAAACAGATGAAGATATTAGTTAATTTTGTTTCTTACTAGGATCACTAACCTGTCCAAGAAATGCCAAATGTTCAAAGATATCAAGTACAATTTGTCGATCAGGCACAGTTCCATGACTTAAAAATGTTTTAAGCGTCTCACTTGCTTTCTCGAGCTCCCAATTCTGGACTTGGTACGACAGTATTTTTTTCTCCATAGATAATGCTGTCATCTCTTGAGGATCGTCCAACAGGATAGTTGGATGGTTTTTCTCATTGTGCGAAGCAAATGTTGAAGTTATTTTTTGAGCAGGCAGAACCTTTTTAGAACTGTTATAGTTTTCTGACCCCAGATTTTTGTGTACGCTCTTATCAAATGGATTCAAAAATGTCTTGTTTTTACAGGAGTAATCAACTGTGTCAGAATAATCTCTTTGACTGATTTGAATTATTTGGGAGTAACTTCTGTTATAAGAGACATATGATATTTTCCATTTTTTAAATAGGAGATTCATCAGGAGACCAAATGTTTGTGATTGCTTATGACATAATAAATATATTTTTTTTAAACTGGTGCAAAACATTCTGTTGATTGTGGGTAATGACTCCCAATGAAAAATAGCATGTATTTTTTTCTTTTTTGTATTTTCAAAGTTATAGATTTAAATGTTCATATACATTAAGC
This sequence comes from Biomphalaria pfeifferi, assembly GCA_030265305.1. NCBI lineage: Eukaryota > Metazoa > Mollusca > Gastropoda > Planorbidae > Biomphalaria > Biomphalaria pfeifferi. Next base: position 532,869 of record JASAOG010000166.1, read on the forward strand.
TGAACACAATTCCATTGTCATTACAGACATTAGTCCATCAACTTTTCCACTGAGTGTTAGTGTATCTCAATCATCATGACTCTATCATAATCATATTTCATACTCATATTTCAATTTCAACTGTACTCTGTAGTGTTAACTGTCACTGAGATGTAGATCTAGGACTTAGGCTCTAGTTCTAGATTAGATTAGAGATCTTAACCTAGATGAGTGGTAACACAACGGAGAAAAATTCATTAAAAATTAATTATCAAGCCATTAGACTCTAGATCTTAAAAACGAGAGAAGTTTTGTATTGCAAATAACTTGAAAGTTCTTTTACAAATTGTACGCTGTAGTCTGTAGTTCTAAATTACATGAAAGTTTTGAGAGTTATCGTCCTTACACTGGGAATTCCCTTTTACAGTATTTTTTTTTTTTTTTTTACACAGAATATAGGCTACATAGGTCTGTGATACTTGAATCAAAAGACTCAAATAAGACGCCCTGACTATGAATTTGCCTTATTTTGTGTGTCCAAAAGCATTGATGTGTATGTAAAAGGGGTTGTGATAAACAGGGCTGCCTGCGTGCGAATTTTGACGTAGATGTCGTTTTTTTTTTTACACAAATAATTTTTTAACACACATCAATCTCTTTCAACGACAGGCCCATCCATTCTTTATGTTGCTTTCCCATCGCTTTCTGTCTGCTTCTTCTTTTTTTTTTCCTGGTACTGTTCCTGGTACTGAAGACTAGCTAAATTGATGGATCACGTGATAAAACGCTACTAACAATATAAGCAGTAGCGTAACAAGGTAGGCCTACCTGTGGGCCCGGGTTCAAGACCATCTCGGTGCCGCCCCGCCCTCCCTTAATTAGAAAAATATAGTGGGTGACAAAACAATGGAGTAATCTAAATGTATCGGTACCTTTACCAAAAGACACTCCAATGCAAGTAGTGTACCTTGTCATTAGTAATAATGTCATTACGGGTGATTCAGTTAGGACTCCATACAAGTAATGGTGTCAAAGTGGCTACAGCTTCTTTTACAGAATTCAACGGCTAAAAGGTGTTTCAAATCAAGAAACAAATGTTTAATGAGTTGTTTTTTCCCCCAGTAGACACATTTCCATGACAAAAACACTTCTTGGTGTAAAACAATAAAACATCGATAAAAAATAATAGCTCGTTCTTTGTCCATTATTTAACAGTGAATAGATCGAACATTTATTGAATAAAAAAATCTTCTAAGTAGCAAAATCAGAACTCAGTGCATCTATTTCTAAACTTTTATCTGTTTCTCGCTCAAGGGAAAGAACAATAAGTAAAGCCAACCTGTTCTGTGTCATAGACATTCTTGTATAATTTTTCGATCCTTCAAAACTTTGAGACAGACAGCAATGCAGAACAAACTGACACAGATAAAGTGAGAAATGAGAAGCATGCTTCGACAATGTTTGGAAAACTTGGGGCTAACATTTAGTTGTCTATGAAAACCCCAGCTAAATCACGCTTTAGACACAGACTTGAAACGTCTTTATGAATGGCTCTCAGAAATATGAAAACCTAGACATGACTCTTTAATTGTTATCATTTTTAGTATTCTGTCACCGGGATCAATTAAACAGTGTCGGAAAAAAAACGTTAATTTGATCAGCTTTTAATTTTGAGTACTGTCACCAATGAAATGAAAATGGAGCTGATTTTGCAAGAACTGCCAAACCTTCTGGATGCTGATTAGCCGAAATAACCGTATAGCACATTAATTAGTTATAGTGGCCTCGAAATTGATCTGCGAAGTCGCAACCTGTGTAGACCAATAGCTCATTGCCCCGTCACAGGTCACTGCTGAGGTCACTATCACGATAGCTGTCGATTGAACAAGTTACAGATGGCACGTAATGGTCATTGAGAGAATGGGGAAGAGTTATATAGGAGATTTCTTCTTTTTCTTCTTCTTGAAACTGTCAGGTAGAGTTGAGCCTTCGCCTCTTGGAACTCTAGGCCAGCAAAAGTGAACAAGAGCTCCCTTTCACCGGCCTGTCAGACTCGCGACCAGAGACCGCCTGCACCGGGACCCTTGCCATTTTCCTTTTCTATACTAGGCTAACCGTGCAGGACACGCCATTTATGTAACGGCCCCTTGAGGAACGGCGCCTGGATTGTGACAAGGTTGTGGGAGCTTTTTTACAACTCCGCACAGTGCAATGAGGATGCTCTCGCACCCCCTTAGGCACCCCCAGGGGAGTTTTGTTTTGCTACCCTTTAGCCTAATCGTTTCTTCCTACGATCGTTTCCACCCGGGGCGCCACTATGTGGCAGGGTAGCATGCCCGGGATAGAGGAGATTAAAGTGTTAGGGGATGTCTTGTGATACTGTTCGCATCCAAATATAGTGTGCGTGTATGAAATTAAATACGCGGAAATTTAATTTCTCGGAGCGTATCCCCTTGAAATTCAAGAACAGACACTTAAAAAAAAAAAAGAATCCTTAAAAAACAATTTTCAAAAGTTGCATTTATTTTACAACACTATAAATTACATATGGCTCTTTCATGTAGGAATAACTATGGCCTTGCAATTGGTTCAGACTTGATCACTACGCATTTCCCTATTCAAATCCGATTGGATGTCATTTGTTTTACGAAATGTCTTAGTCTAAGGCAGCGGTTCTCAACCTTTTATGCTCGGCGACCCCTTTTTACAATCCTCCACTCTGCCGCGACCCCCCCCCCCACACACACATACAGCAATAGAAGAATAGACAATATCAATCCATATTTTCGATGGTCTTAGGCGACCCCTGGCAAATTGTCAATCGACCCCCATGGGGGTCGCGACCCACAGGTTGAGAACCCCTGGTCTAAGGGCTTTTGTTGAGTTCTCTCCCCACACATTTTCTGGCAACCTACTTTGTTGGCATCTATGGGCCAGTAGGGCCACTATGGCACATATCAAATAGTTATAAGTTTTATAATATTCTCTTTTAAAAAAGGCACTCTGAGCGTTGTGCTTAAAAAAAAAATCTTTCACAGACTCTACAGTGCAATACTATTTTAATCTATCACATTTTCCAAAATAATGTAATAGTCTGCACCAGTAGACAGTACTACTAGTAGGCTTCATCCTTTTAGGGCTTACATACTTAGCGATTAAAAAGCAACATAAAGCCTATATTTCTTATAAAAATAAGACTTCACTGTATGTATGCATATCGGTACATTATCAAACTTAAAATAATGATTTTGAGGACAGGTAGACCATCATATGATGCAGAATTTGTGGGGCGGATTGTATAGAAATGCCCGGGCAGATTTTGACACCCAGTCCGCCCCTGATATTTACCATATGTTTGGAATCTAAATTTATGTAACGAATGTTCATTAAAGCGCCGTAAGCAACTCTAGCGGGGTTAGGGGCGAGGCCTTACTTCGTTCTGAGAGTCAGAGATTCTTTCTCATAACGTCTACAAACGGGGGAGGGTGCGGTGGATGAGTGGTTAAACGCTTGGATTCCGAACCTGGAGACTTGGGTTCGAATCTCTGTGAAGAATGGGATTTTTGAATTTCAGGACTTTTAGGGCGCTACTGAGTCCACCCAATTCTAATGGGTACCTGACGACCTGACCTTATTTAGGAAAAAAGTACAGGCGTTTGGTCGTTGTGCTGATCACATGACACTCTGCTCATTAACCGATGGCTGAAGAAACAGACCTCTATACCACCTTTTACTAGTAGTAAGTAAGATGAGCGCTTGTAAAAAGAAAAGAAAGGGTTGAAGACATAAAGGGAAAGAACCACTCGATATTAAACTGCTTTCTTAAGCAATCAGAACTGAGAGTTGCATTCTCCTAGCATCTATTAATCCTAGTAAAAAAATAGCACTTTTAAATAAAAATAAAGCTTATCTAAACGGAAGAACCGCAAAAATATGTATATCTGTTTGTGTGGTGAATCAAGTTTACTGCTAGCCTAAACTCTTATCTTATATAATACAGACGTTACTTAAAAAGAAGACGATTACGTCCTACGCGTCATGCATTTAGTCATGCATATTAACCAATGACCTAAATTCTGCCAAGTCACTGGTTTTCCTGGCTAGCTCAGGCAACCCATTCCATGCTCTAATAGCACTAGGGAAGAAGGAGTATTTGTACAAATTTGTTCTAGCATATGGGACGAGGAATGTGCCTTTATCTTTGTGTCTTTCTGAGTATTTTATTAAATTTTGTTTTTGTATTTGAAGATTATGGTTCTCTGCTAATTGATGATCCATGAAGATACATTGACGTCTGCTGAGGGCCTCGCTGAAAGGCACTTATAAATTCACATGGAGCAGACATAAGAAGAAGGCACATTTAATAGCAGACGATTGGCGCGTCTGGTCACATGTAGTAACGATAACATAAAAGTAGCCACCAGGAATGACAACCTGTGAAAAATCATTTTAATGATGTATGATTTACGATATTATCGTATTATATTTAAGAAAAACGTAGATAGTGTGGTAGTGTCGAATAATTGTGCTTCAAAGTTTAACTTCTGTTATTAACCCAACAGGTTCATGGTCGAGACAGGGACCTTGACGGATGGGATACCTATGATCTAAGCATTTAATGCCACGGAGAGTGCTTGTCAGAGTGTATCATGTTTCTTCTTCAGAGTAGCTGGTCCAGTTTTCGTATATAGCATTGTGTGTAGCAAGGATGGTGAGACTGAATGCATCCTTTCCTTGTTGTTATCTAGATGTTAAAGAGTTACATCCCTTTGTTTATAACTTCCCAGGCTATGAATGTGAAAGGCATGCGCACTAAAGCTTATGTAGTAGACTGAATGTCTTGAGTTTGAGGAATGACAAGGAGCCTTGTGAGTGGTTGGGGTTACTTGCTTTCTGGGAGTGAAAGCGGACCTATTTTCTTCCTTCTATTATTGGACATTTTCATAAATGGTGGGAAACTTATAAATAGCACGATTTTCGGTGTATCCGGCGTACATTATGACGTGTTGATAAACTACCGTATTTTTCGCCGTATAAGACGCACTTTTTCTTCTCCAAAACTGGGGGGGGGGAAAGTTGGTGCGTCTTATACGGCAAATACACATTTTACATGCATTAAAACTGCCCCCAACTTTGTGTGGCGCTTACTCGCAGTCCTTTCCTTATGCAGTGTGTGCTGCGGGCTGGATTTGGGGCACGTACTGTGGGCTGTGGTGACTTCTGTGACCCTCCCTGCACGGCCAGGCTGTGTGTGTTCGGGCTTCCCTCTCCCTCCTATAGCGCGCCATGCCCCCCTCCCGACAGTCTAACCATGTGCTGCACGGGCATCATGCTGAGCTTACTGCCGGTACCTCCATCCATCAGCGCAGGCTGCGTCTCCTCATGTCTCCCGGAGCAGTCTCACTCCTCAATTTGCCATTGGCCTTCTCCCCATATAGCTGTTCTCATGACACATGCATGTTACCCTTTGTGGTCAGTGTAACAGTCTGTAAATCAAGGCTGCAGTCTATCCCACAACATTCTCTCCAGCAGCATTCACTCAAACCAGATGGCATATGAGGGGGTTATGAGACCACCAGATTAAATATGGGGATTAGAGAGCACCAGATGAAATATGGGGGGTAAGAGACCACCAAAAATATTTTAGTACAGTATTTGGTTCAGAATCTTTTTTTTCTAGATTTTCCTCCTTTAAAATTGGGTGCGTCTTATATGCCGGAGCGTCTTATACGGCGAAAAATACGGTAGTTTTTTTTAATGAGACTTTCCGTGCACTTTTAGCACTGCCTTATCAAACCTTTTCAGTTCTTCCGTTTGAAATTTTATTTAGTTGGCAAGTTTGACGCTCAGTTTAGCGTTCTTGACATTGCTTAGTTTAGCGTCCTTGACATTGTTTAGGCGTGAAAATCTCCGATTCAGCGTTTGCTATCTATATAGCAGGAGCTTTTGTGGGTCATTTAAAGAATATTCTTATGATAATTACTGTATATTGAGGATCTGCAGTCATCGAAGTCCTAGTGTTGCTGAGTAGTTGTACCCCCCCCCCCCCCCCTCCCACTGATCTGAGTAAAGACACAAGAACATCTATTGCCTCTCTTATCTTATTTTATCTTATCTTTCTTGTTAATTTAGCAGCGGTACAAACGCTAAAATGTTTATGCTGGGTGACATTACATCATATTTACAAGTTTGTTTTATTGGTTCAACGAAATGGACATTCAGTTTGTTTACAATTGTCCCACCTCAGCATAAATATTATAATTATTTCGCTTTTTAAAGAAAAATGAGAGAGAAACAAAGAGAGGCATTTTGAGAGAAAGTGTGTGTGAGAGAGAGAGAGAGAGAGAGAGAGAATTACATTAAAGAAAACGCTGTTTGATTGACCAGACTTGTTAAGGCTCTATTATACATTTTAACTCCAGAGCAGACGGCACTTCCAGATGATATGTTTACATGTTTGAACGAACGGCAAATCAATCAACGGAAGTTGCCTGGATTTATACATGTCCAGTTTCTTTTCTTTTTTTTTATGTATGTTGCCACCATGTTGGACACATGCACAGTTGAAGTCGAGCCTCCATGTTTTTGTTTCCATTACGGCATTCAAACATCCTTTGATGTGGCATTTAATTAGAACATTTCTTTTCAAGGAAAAAAACCCAACTTTCTTTAATTAGCATATTTATTACATTTCAACATTATTATTTTGTGGCAGCAAGTTAAGCCCGACTTAGATTTGGACAAACTACTTTACAAACAGTCCGATCAAAAAAAAAAAAAAGAAATTACACATTCCTCATTTTCTATTTTTGAAGAGAACTTTCGAATGCGCAAGTGAATGTCCCGAATTCTAATCTTGATAAGTTGCAGATTGAATGTCATAGAAAACTAGTGAAAATTTTATAACAGTCTTAAAACTAATCAAGCACTGAGCAAAAGTAGCCTATTGGATGGCTGCCTGGTCGTGCGGTTTGCGCGCTGGACTGTCGTTCGGATTTATCGACGGTCGAGGGTTCAAACCATGCCCGCTCCCATCCCCCGTCGTCCTGCGGGAGGTTTGGACTAGGAAGTAAACTATCTTCAACTCTAAATGAACATCCGAAACATGTAAAACATTTACAAACATATGTAGTGAAAAAAATTATCATTAGAGATGATATATAGGTTAGTTTTTTTGAATTTCAATAATTTAATATTATACAATCAGCTGTACAGTCTGTATTGGTCTAGTTTTAATATAAACTGAAGCTGGTCGTGTTCTAGTATCAACTGTAGCTGGTCGTGTTCTAGTATCAACTGTAGCTGGTCGTGTTCTAGTATCAACTGTAGCTGGTCGTGTTCTAGTATCACCTGTAGCTGGTCGTGTTCTAGTATCAACTGTAGCTCACCACTTAATAGTATCGACTGTAGCTCACCACTTAATTGTATCAACTGTAGCTCACCACTTAATAGTATCAACTGTAGCTCACCACTTAATAGTATCAACTGTAGCTCACCAATTAATAGTATCAACTGTAGCTAACCACTTAATAGTATCAACTGTAGCTCACCAATTAATAGTATCAACTGTCGCTTCTCATACAATTTTCTACATAATTGTTTTTGCAGTGGCATGCCTTCCAATTTCATGTACACAGGGGGCTGTGTAAGTTTCCCAAAATTGTCTCAAACAACCCTTTTTTTTAGCTGCCCTGGTAAGATGAAATGCCGCTATTAGTTTTGTGTCGCCTTTCTATCGATTTGTCATGTTTAGATCGAAAAAAACTAAAAATGCTATTGAATCGCAGATTTTTCATTTTCACAAATTGATAAATGTACTATAAGTCGGAAATATCATTATCGATAATAGGTTGTTCATGTTCAATTAAAAAACAACAACAAAGTAAAGGATTAACTAAAATAATTTTCCTTGCATATTGCATTTAGTTTTCTTGCCAAAAGGTCTGTAAACCTCATTATTGTTAATTTTTCAGTTTGTTTTTCAAGTAAAATCTACGCCGAATGATTCTTTGAAATTTTATTACTTTAGACTAAACAAAAACACCGCTTGCATATTCACTGTCCCTTGGCGAATCCGATGGGAGCCGACTTTGAGTTTGTGTGACAACACAAACTCTCTTTGTAATCTTTTTTTTTTTTATTCGAAAGATTCCCCACGACTAGAAAGTCTCAATTTCATATAATAAAAAATTTGTAAAAAAAAAATATAATAAGGATCGTTACATATTTTTTAAAAACTTTTAATCTCATTTGAACGAATGGCTGAATAAGAATGTGTTATTTGCATTGGAGGTCACCACGACCCGTGGCTACTCAGTATTCAAGACACAGGCAAACTGGTTAAAAAAATGTTTAAGGCGTTTGATAATTAACTTTCCCCTGATGAAGTATTTGGAGACAGCTTGTTTCTGTGATGACATTCATTCATTTACAGCGACTGATTGAGGCGAGGCGAATTAGATATTAACTCTTTCTCTCCTAACTGACGATACCAGCGTTGATTCCACCAGAATGTGGTAAATAATTACGGAGAGAAAGAGTTAAGAGGTTTTGATCATCTGATTACCAGGCACACAGCCAGTCAAGCAATAAGTCACAAAGCCAGTCACAACCAGTCGCAACGAGTCACAACCAGCCACATAACCAGGCACGTTGCATTTTTAAAATACCTATTTATCTATTTTTAGCGGCCTCCAAAGGGACAAGCCGTTATTGTGTTTTTGCTGTCCGTCCAAGTGCATGTCCGTTTGTCACGTTTTGGAGAGGTCTTCTCAAAGATAATTTTTCTAACAACAACAAAAAAAAAAAGGATAAATATGTGAATGGCTTTAACATGGGTTTGAATCTCGGTGAAGACTGGGATTTTAAAATTTTCCGGCTTTTAAGGACGTCCCTGAGTCAGGTTGGCGGAAGGGAGCTTTTTGCTGGCCTTGAGTTTGAAGACTAAATGACTCAAAGTAATATTAACACACACAATTATGCTTATACAAGTTAATGTAAGAGTTATTTTTTATAACCACCCAGCTAAATCACTTGATCGTTTCATTCACGTCTGCTTAAACGCAAAGATGATTATCGTAGCCGGACAAGTCCAACACAATATGAATTTCTTTCAAACCCATTCCTACAAGTTCCTGTCTAGAACTAATTGGGTCATATAGTTAGACCAACGAGCATTATGCAAGTTGAATACTCTACAGTGTTGAACGTTCAGACAATTATTTCATCGTCTGCCAAAGTTTCCTAGGATTTGTTGTATGGGGATTTGGCGATGGTAATGAGAGAGAAATGGCGGCCGGAAATAGCAAGAGACTTAGTGAAAGCTTATCCGGAAGTGGTAGAAAACAAGTAGCTCTTATTGTAGTTTTTGGAAGAGGAGAGTGTATTGGGCAAGAGGGATAATAATGACCAATAAAAGAAATGTGGAGGGTCAGTGCGTGACCGAGAAACATTACGAGAAGAGGCTGCGTTTGAGTAAACACAAGTGTGTGTGTGTGTGTGAGTGAACGCAATAGTAATATATATATATATATACCCATATACGTGTATGTGTAAAGGAGGAAATTTTTACAAATCAAACAAGAACATAAAACTGAAATGCTATTTAACTTTAGTTAGGCCAATATTATGCATCCTCTGTTTGGGATCTCCCAACTCAAGAAAACATTAAGAAACTGGAACAAATACAAAATAAAGAAGTGAGATTTAAAACAAACGAATATTTAAATTTGATTAGAGTAACACCTTTAGTAAAATCACTAAATTTGGAGACACTTCAGGACAGAAGAATACAAAGTAAAGTAGCTATAATACAAAAAACACTGAACCATAACTTACAAATAGAAAAACAAAACCTTATGAAATACTCAGAAAGACACAAAGATAGAGGCACATTTTGTATTCCATTCGCTAGAAAAAAATTCGTACAAGTGCTCCTTCTTCCCTAATTGCCACTGTCATGTTTGTTTATAAAATGTTTTACATGTTTCCGATGTTCCTTCAGAGTTCCTAGTCCAAACCTTCCGCAGGACGACGGGGGATGGGAGCGGGCAGGGTTTGAATCCGGGACCATCGATACATCCAAACGACAGTCCAGCGCGCAAACCTCACGACCAGGCAGCCATCCGAGAATGAAATGGGCTGCCTGATTCACTTAGAAAACCAGCGACTTAGCAGAGTTTAAGTCATCGATTAACATGCATGACTAGATTGACGCGTGAAAAGCGCAAGACATAATTATATTCTTTTTTGTAATATATAAGATATAAGAGGAGGTTAAGATTATATAATCATATAATAAGATTATATACGGATATAAGAGGAGGTTAAGATTATATAATTATATAATAAGATTATATAAGAGGACGTTTAGATTATATAATTTTATAATAAGATTATATAAGGATATAAGAGGAGGTTAAGATTATATAATTATATAATAAGATTATATAAGGATATAAGAGGAGGTTAAGATTATATAATTATATAATAAGATTACATAAGAGGAGGTTAAGATTATTTAATTTTATAATAAGATTATATAAGGATATAAGGAGGTTAAGATTATATAATTATATAATAAGATTATATAAGAGGAGGTTAAGATTATATAATTTTATAGTAAGATTATATAAAGATATAAGAGAATGTTAAGATTATATAATTATAAAATAAGATTATATAAGATATAAGAGGAGGTTAAGATTATATAATTATATAATAAGATTATATAAGATATAAGAGGAGGTTAAGATTATAAAATTATATAATAAGATTATATAAGATATAAGAGGAGGTTACATTTTTTGAGGGCCTTTCTTTTAATACATTGTGTGTGTATAGAAGTCGGAAGGCGAGGGATCCAATGCTGACTCTTGTACAAATTCATATCATTAGCCGCCATCATATATAATGACATTTTGTGTTTATTGATAAGACAAAAACAAATAATTCAAGTCTCAAGATTGTTTCATGGAAATAGCTAAAGATGCGAAATAAAATATCTTCCATTCCCACTATTAGCTTACTATTTTGTCATTGGCTGAAATTTTGCAACAGAAACTCGGGGCTTCGTAACAACACATTTTATTAAACTTTATAAAAACAACAACAACAACAACAACAACACCCAAACAAAAAGACACCATCAATAATTATTGGCTTGATTTTTTTTTTTTACGCTATGTGGTAAGGAGTAAGAAAAATGAAATATGGTGAACATTTTCATTACCATTCATTGAGATGCTATTTATAGATCCATATCTTTTTATGTCTGCTTCGCAATATTTGTCATTTGACCGAATAGCTGAGTGCTTACCATGTAGTGCGAATAACGCAAAGGTCGTGGGTTCGAGACCCGTACTGGTCTCCTAATTTGTTTAGATGACGAAACAGTTTAAGACACTGATTAACATGCATGATTAGATTGACACATGAAATACAATAATTTGCGACGTCACAACCTGTGGGTAATGAAGACCAATAGCTCGTTGCCACGTTGTACGGAACGTCAGACAGACAGAGTTGATAAGAACTTTGTAAAAAAACGAAAGAAGCACATTTTCTGAGCTTTTTAATAGGATTTAAATATCTACAATAGGGGGCGCGGTGGCTAAGTGGTTAAGCGTTTGGCTTCCGAACCTCGGGTCCTGGGTTCGAATCTTGGTGAAGACTGGGATTTTGAATTTCGGGATTTTTAGGGCACCCCTAAGTCCACCCAACTCTAATGGGTATCTGACTTTAGTTGGGGAAGTAAAGGCGGTTGGTCGTTGTGCTGGCCACATAACACCCTGCTTGTTAACCGTTGGCCATAGAAACAGATGACCTTAACATCATCTGCCCCATAAATAGCAAGATCTGAAAGGGAAACTTAACTTAAATATCTACAATAATAAAATAGCTATAACTACATCATAAGAAATGTTTTATACTGCGTTCTGGCAAAATAAAGGTTTAATTAGCTTAAAAAAAAGGAAACTAGAATATTTAAATGCCAAAGATTAATCTTCATTTAATAAAAACAAATGGATTTCTGCAAATCACGTGACAAGCAGACGGCAATGCTAATGAAAACAAAGATGGCGACACAATTTTTTTTGTTTGCATATGTTCGAGTGTAACAAATACATATTTAGACTTCACGTGACTGTTTATCTATAACATAGAGAGAAGGGTGAGGTAATGGGAAATGTTCCAGAGAAAGAGAAACGGATAGATATAAAGAGAAAGAAATATAGGGATGAAGAGACAGAGAGAGAAACTGAGAGAAATGTGAATAAGAAAAAGATAAAATCAGATAGATAGACAGTTATACAGATAAATAGATAGATAGATAGATAGATAGATAGATGAAAGATAAATAGATAATAGATACACAGAAAGCCCCACAGATAAATAGAAAGACAGATAAATAAACAGATAGATAGATCATTAATAGATACACAGAAAGCCCCACAGATACTATGACAGTCTTAATGCCTACTCTGCACTGAGACTATCAGATTTCTTTCCTATGTTTAACTACAACAGACGCAGTCTAAGTTTATGGAGAGCCTAGAGTTTTCAGGTCATGTTTCTTAACTCTGTAGACTAGTGAAAATACTGTAATACTTATATAGGTTATGGCTAAAATAGATATGAATACTTAACTTTTATACTGCTCATAAATGCTGTATAATAAAGTACACAAAATTGCAAGTCACAAATTTTCATTTCATAAAACTCTTTAATCGGCCAATCTATATTTATTTATGTCTATGTGTAACACATACCCAATGTTATTCATATTTCTGTTTATTTATTCCTGGCTCAAAACTAGACTTAAAATGTTTTTTTCCTGAAGCTGATCCTTCAATAACATAGAATGAAGCAACAAAAAAAACCCTTAATTCTGGACATTAACATGAAGTAAGAAAATAAAAAGGATTAGTGCATTAGATAATGATGCAAATGTAAGTGAAAATATCTGTGTATGTATGTATGTATGTATGATTTGTATGTATGTATGATATGTATGTATGTGTATATGTATGTATGTATGCATGTATGTACGTATACGTATGTATTTATGTATTTATGTTATAAACCTGGTGGTGGCACAAATGGGGGTAGTGGTCTGTGTGTAGTCAGCCGACGCAAATCGCCCCAGGCCAGCGCTAGACGAGCGGTCAACCGTGACGAGCTACGACGGTCAGCCGAGTCGAGTGTAAACAGGACGATTCGGGAAGGATTGCCGTCGTGAACAGAGCTCAGGAGCGTCACGAGAGTTGTAGTCATCTGACCACCTAGAAACGTCGAGCGGCGTTCTGTCCGGTTCGAGAAGGCCAGTAGGGACCCTATATAAGAGCGGAGGTGACGCAGTCAAGACGGTTCAGAGCCCGGTTCACTACAGTCCGGTCGACCACAGCACAGTTCAGCGGTGTGGTTCTGTACGGAGCATTACGACGGTTCAGTGCGGAGTACTGTCAAGTACAGTTGAGACGACTGGCGTCTTGATCTTGGTCTGCGATCGAGTCCGACACAACGAGCCTCGTGTGTGAAGTCAGTCCTGAACTGTTGAACCCAGTGCAAACCCGGAACGAGACGGAGAGGCCAGTGCAAGAGTTGATACGGCGGAACGGTGTTATCGGAAAGATATTTGTACAGTGTACGTGTTACCAATTGTACAGTATTGGCTGTTATTTATTCAACTATTAAAGTGTTACGTTACTTTGGAGCTCTGAGTTGTCAAGTTCTTTAAGTTGGTGGTGTATGGTGCAGTTTGCAGAGAGCCTGGATAGTGAGATTCGTAACAGTATGTATGTATCTATCAATGTAATCTATTTATGTGAGAAGCGTGGTCGAGAGGCCAAGTGCGCTTGAACTTGGATACCTAGAAGGGGGCTCGAGGTGCGACACCCGACTCGGGCAGAGTTGTGTTTACTGAGCCCTAAAGGCAGCACGGAAAACCAACTCCTAGATACCCCCCTTCCCCCCCCCCCCCCCCCCCCCCCCCCCCACTGGTCCACAAATGAGATTGGACCAAAAGCGCTCTGAGCATGCTATAAGCATGAAAGTAGCGCTATATAAAAAAGCTATAATAATTAAGAAATCTAATCTATCTATCTATCTAATCTATTTATCTAACTATTTATCTAATCTATCTATCTGTCCGTCTGTCTGTCTGTCTATCTATCTATCTATCTATCTATCTATCTATCTATCTAATCTATCTAATCTATCTTATCTATCTATCTATCTATCTTATCTATCTATCTATCTATCTATCTATCTATCTATCTATCTATCTATCTATCTATCTATCTATCTATCTATGTAACTGACGTCACGACCTGTAACGTGGCAACGATTTTTTTGTCTAAGCTGCCCACAGGTCAGTCTTCTGTACTACTATAACGATTGGTCTCCCTTGGGTCAATATATTGAAATATTGATAATTTAAGAAAGTTCGTGCTATTGATATTGATAGAACTCTTCCTTAAGTGTGAGCACTTTTCTCCAGCGAACATAATACGATGGCTGCCTGGTCGTGCGGTTTGCGCGCTGGACTGTCGTTCAGATTTATCGATGGTCCAGGGTTCAAACCCTGCCCGCTCCCATCCCTCCTGCGGGAGGTTTGGACTAGGAAGTAATTATCTTCAACTCTGAAGGAACATCCGAAACATGTAAAACATTTCACAAACAAACATACGATATAGTATGTCTCTAGGTAACTCTTCGAGTCTGAAATGTGTTGGTCTTCAAGTAGAACAGACACATGTAACACGTTGAGAGTAAGGGTTTGACTTTAATACTGGACGGCAACAAAGAACAAACTTACGGCTGGACAAAGTGGACGAAAAAAAAAAAGCCAATAAAAAAGACAGACACAAGACAGACAAAAAACCAAACTAAAAGACAGAGATTTCAAATTTCTCTTTTCTGTGGTGTAGTCGTGTCAACAGATCAATGGACCGTCCAGCGTTCTTCAAGTTAAGTAATGACCACATATCCTCAGAGATTAGACCCTTCGTCCGTCTTGTGACCTTTGGCTAAAACCAGGAAGCGGTATAGTGGTTACGTCCCCTGGAAATGATTATTTCGCCATTGGTCACTGAATGACAAGTGCCCGGCGTGACACAAATGACATAGTGTAGACTGACCGCCGTGACAATGACGTGTGATGTCTGAGTAGGTTAACATATTGTCTAAGATTGACCAAATATAATCTTGCCGATAGAGATTTCACGTAGTGACGAGTTCATTGGTGTACTCTTTCAAGCATTTTAAATTATGTTTTGTTTCTTTCTCTCTGTACAGTGGCGTCTGATGGGTAGGTGTCAGCCGGTGCGGCAATGTTTCGAAGTTTAAACCTCACAATTGATACATTTAAAATGAAGGTTACATGTGAAGTTGCCACTTAACTAAAATGCCTGTTTATTGTACAACAAATAATCGATACAGTAATTGTATTATTATAATGGAATATTGATTTGTGAAAGTTTGCATTTAGTTATTTTTCAACATGAAAAGTGTTTACTTGTTGGTTGTAACAAAGAAATTGGTAAAATTTTCTATCTTATAAGTCTAACTACAAATGTCCTATTTTTTGAGTCTAACTACAAATGTCCTATTTTCTAACTACAAGTGTCCTATTTTCTGAGTCTAACTACAAATGTCCTATTTTCTGAGTCTAACTACAAATGTCCTATTTTCTGAGTCTATCTACAAATAGTTAGCCTTTTGGTGCATCCGGTGCACAGAGTAATAGAAGTTTTGATAATCTGTGCATTTTATAAGGTGCACAACATTTTATGAGTACACTTTTAAGCAGTGCAAAATCCAAATTTCTGTCGCTTTGAGCACAAACACAATTTTTAGTGTTTAGTTGGCAACAGGGATCTTTCAGCATGACTTCCTTGACCTTGTTTACGTTGTTCCTTAATTTCAAAACTCTCTAGCAAACTTTTCTATTTTTTCTTTCTTCGTTTCGCTTTCTCTTATTTATCTACGTTATGCTTGAGACTTTTATTTATTTTTTCTTTGTCTTTATATCGCCTCCATCTTTCTTCGTTTCGCTTTCTCTTATTTATCTACGTAATACTGGAGACTAAATAAAATAAAAACTCAAACACATGGGAGATTAATGGATCGAAAGTGTGCATCATAAATAATCAGATTTTAGAGCCTGATAAATCGAATTTCGCTTCTTTAAACATATTCCATCATGAGTATGAAAATGGATTTATCCTTCTGCTAAATATACACCAGGATCTAGACTAGTTTTAAAACCACAAAATAACAGGAAGTTCCAGCGGCAGAAGACAAGTAGGCTGATTACATTGTTCTCATAAAGAAACGAAATAAAATCTACCTTTCCGGGCTTCAAGGTTGTATTTATTATGAACTTATATAAAGGTTCCTAGATCATCTTCGAAATGGAAACCCAGTAATGTCAATCCAGGAGTAGCATTCTTCATTAGCTGTGTACATTATTTGTGTACAAAGTGTCATGTAAATAGCGTGTCTCTGGTGGTGTACAATTCTCTATTAGTTTACTTCCATAATTAGCCATGAAGTAGGAACCCCAAGGGAGACAAGTTGCTGCACGGAAATTTTAAACTAATTAGAACACATTGAAAATAAATTATTTTAACATCTACAATTCTGTTAGTGTTTAAAGATGCTTAAAAAAACAATGTATCCTCATTTTAATCACAATTTCGGTTACTGTTAAGTTTATAAAAAGTGTGTGGGGGGGGGGGGCATATCTCTTTCATAATTAGCCATGAAGTATAAACGCAAAGGGAGATAAGTTACTCATTTTAATAACTATATTGGTTACTGTTAAGATTATAAAAAAAGGGGGGGGGGGGGAACATGAAAGCTGAGTGGTAATGCGCTTGGCTTCCAAACCGAGGGTTCTAGAGTTCAAATCTCGGTGAATACTTAGATTTTAAGCATTGTCATTTTTAGGAAGCTCCTGAGTCGCCCCAACCGTAATGGGTACCTGACTTGAGTTAGGAAAAGTAAAGGCGGTTGGTAATTGTGCTGGTTACAACACACCCTCGTTAACCGTCGGACATAGAAACAGAGGACGTTTACATAATCAGAAAGTGGGTAATTTTTTTTACATTCATCATCTCGATTATGCAAGAGCATGGAACGGGTTGCCTGAGCTAGCCAGAAAAACCAATGACTGGCCAGAATTTAAGTCATTGGTTAACATGCATGGCTAGATGCATGACGCCCAGGACGTAATCATTTTTTTTTTATGAAGTAACGTCTGTATTATATAAGATAAGATAAATGAGACCGAGATTACAAAATGCGCCCTTTCTTTGGGACCCTTAACTCAAGAAAGGAAAAAAAAAACTAGAACAGACTTAAATTAGAGCCTTGAAATTTATTTATAAAATTTTTAAATTTTTTTAAATAGTTTCATCAATATGTGGATTCCATGACAGTTTTTCATTTATTATAACACCTAGGTATTTTGCGTTTTTAGTCTGTGTTACTGGTTTGCCATGAATAAGATAAGTGGAATTAATTTGTTTTAGTTTTTTTGTTACTCTTAACAACTGACATTTTTCTGGGTGGAAAGACATGCTCCAATTTGATTCCCATTTCTGTAATTCATCTAATTCTCTTTGTAAAATATCTGTGTCTTGTGTTGTTTTTATTGTTCTATATAATATGCAATCGTCTGCAAATAATCTGACTTGTTCCTGAAGTAATGCAATTTGGTAAATCATTTATGTAAATTAAAAATAGTAGTGGACCCAAGACTTTTCCTTGAGGTACACCTGAGTTTACTGTTATCGGTGTTGATTTAGAGCCATTTATTATTACAGTTTTTTCTCTCCCTATCAGAAATTCTTTAATCCACTGATGCAGTGGACCGTTAATGCCGAAATATTTTAATTTTTTAAGCAAACTATGGTGGTGAACTTTGTCAAAAGCCTTGGAAAAATCTAGTAAGATAGCATCTATTTGTTCACTATTATCTAAACCTTTAGAAAAATCATCAATTAGTCCTATTAGTTGTGTTTCACATGATCTATATTTCCTAAAGCCATGTTGGTATGGGGTGAGGACATTATGTTTGTCTAAGTGGTTTATGATATTGCTACATATTATGTGTTCTAGTATTTTACATGTGATGCTGGTAAGTGATACTGGTCTGTAGTTTCCTGGATCAGATTTTTCTCCTTTTTTAAATAGGGGGGGGGGGGGGTGACATTAGCTTCTTTCCAGTCTACTATATCTTCTATGTTGTCTACTTGGTTCAGATTCAGTAATATGTCTTTGTCTCCTGGGGCTGAGAATGCTGATGCAAAGTCTTTGTTTAGGATGTTTGCTTTAGTTTCATTATCATTATTTATTATGTTATGTTCATCTTTTAATGGCGCTATGCCTTTTGTTTCCATTTTCTTAGACTTAATGTATGATCATAGGTTTTTGTTGTTATCGTTAGATATTACATTGTTTATGTATTCACTCTGCAGCTGTCTGCTTACTTTTTGGGTTAGGTGTTTAATTTTTGTATACTTTTTGTAAACTCTTTCTGCCTTAGTTCCTTTAAATTTTCTATATAGGTTTTCCTTCTGTTTACAAAGCTTCTTTAGTCTATTATTAAACCAGCATTTATTTATTTTGTTTGAAGTGTATTTAGTTGGTATATGATTTTCTATAATGCTTTTAAGATGGTTTTTGATGAAATTCCAGAGGTCATCGACTGGCTGGTTAGTGTCTTATTGTAATAAGAATGTTTGTTGAAAATTTAATGCAGCTTGGTGTAGTTGTGTTAGGTTACATTTATTCCAGAGTAAGATTTTTCTTTTGGGTTTTGAATTGGCTACTGCTTTTATCTGACTGTGTATTTTTATGATCTCATGGTCTGATAGACCAGGGATAATATCAAAATCATCTACTAATCCAGGTCTGTTGGTTAAGAAGAGATCTAATGTGTTGTTTAATCTAGTTGGCTTTTTAATGATTTGATCTAAACTTAGGTTGTGTAAAGTTTGTATGAAAAGCTCATTTATGTCCGTAAGGTTTTGGTGTTTATCTATGGTTAGTGTTTTTCAATTTATATCAGGTAGGTTGAAATCACCCATAATCCAAAAAACTGCATTTTTATTTGTCTCTTTAAGTGTAGTAATCTGATTACATAGTTCCTGCATGTATTCTAAACTAGAATTTGGTGGTCTGTAAATGCTGCCTATTATTAGGGATGTTGAGGTGGTATTAATTTTACAAAATGTTGATTCTATATTTGTTGAGTTAGGTAAGGTAATTTCTTCTTCTAAAAGAGTGTTTTTTATTGCTAGAAGAACTCCTCCATGATTATCAGCCCTATCTTTTCTAACAATTTCATAATTACTATTGAAAATTTCTGCATTATAAATTTCAGGATGTTGCCAAGTTTCTGTTCCTGCAATTATGTCTGGTTTCTCACATTCTAATAAAATTTCTAAGTCTGCTGTTTTGTTCCTAATGCTTTGAAAATTTATTACTAAGGTTTTAAGGTATTTTGGTATTACTTCTTTAGTAGGTTTGTTTAGTGAGGCTGTTGTATTAATTTTAGTAGATTTAGGTTTAACAGGAGTGGATCTGGCTAGTGGTTGGTGAGTCTGGTTTGGGATGGTGTTTAGGATATTGTATGGGTCATTTAAGTGAAACAAAGTTTAAGCAGTTTTTGTTCCTATTTGGGAGGTGCGGTGGCTTAGTGGTAAAGCGCTTAGCCTCTGAACTAGAGGGTCCTGGGTTCAAAATCCTCGTGAAAACTGGGATTTTTAATTTCGGGATCTTTAGGGCACCCATTTCTAATGGTTACCTGACATTAGTTGGGGAAAAGTAAAGGCGGTTGGCCGTTGTACTGACCACATGACACCCAAGTTAAACGTGGGCCACAAAATACCTTTACATAATCTGCCCTACAGACCGCAATATCTTGTTTGACTTGTAATTTTTTTAAAATCGCCCTGTTTTATTAAAATTTTTACGGTAAACTTTTATTCTCGTAGACATTTCCATTCTGTGGTACCAGGTCAATAGGAAACATTGACACTTTTCAAACATTCACCACCAGGGGTCGCTGTCGGTGTAATCTGCAGATCAAAGATGCCGCCCACTCGATGAACGAAGTTGATTTCCCCAGAGCCCCACTAGATAGTAAAACAGGCACTAGAATGTTAATGTCTGTTGGGCATCAGGAGAGTCTATTGTGTTTTTGTTTTCGGGAAAGAAATTTTGAAAAGAATCAATTGTTTGAGAAGATTGGGTACTAATTAATAATAAAGTGTAATTATGTAATAGTCTACACAGCTATGGCTTGGGATTGTCAACTAAAAGATACCCTGCCACACACACTTTACATAGCTCTAGGCATTCAATAGAATTAGAGATCAGAAGAGCTAGAAGTGGGTGATGGGACTAATAAAGGGGAAGCAAATCTTTGAACTGACCCGTGTCGTCAATTACATGCAAGTCCAAATAGGAAGTCACTGAAAGGTGACCAGTTGACCAGATACTAAGAGGAGCAGGGTGAGAAGGAGGTGGACACAAGGAGTAGGACCTCTGGACATTTGGCCTACGAGATCAGTTGGTACTCAGAACGATTAGCTTCTGATCATTGACTGAGATCTGTCTATAGACGTCCTGAAGTCTGTGTATGAATCTGTTGACTTCTATATACGTGCTGACGTCTGTGTATGAAAACGATGACGTTTGTGCAGAACGTCTGTAAACCTTGACGTCTTTGTAAGTGTTAATGTCTGTGTATGAATGTGTCAACATCTGTGTATTAACTCTTTCTCTCCGCAATTATTTTCCACGTTCCGACGGCATTCTTCATTTTGCTCATTAGTATTTTATTAAACCCTGTTATTATTTGAATAACCTCTTCGTTCCTTTATCAGGATATGTTTTATTTGGTCTAGAATTAAAGGGGAAAGCCTTCTCTTTTTATATAACCCAAAGTAAAGTTTATACAATCAAAACATTAATTCAATGAGGTCAAATCAACGATATTATCGTCCATCAGGAGAGAAAGAGTTAATGTGTCGACGTTAGCGTATGCGTTGACGTCTTGTCTATAAATTTGTTGACATCTGTTAATATGCGTATGCGTTGACGTCTTGTCTACAAATTTGTTGACATCTGTTAATATGATGTATTGACGTCTGCGTATGCGTTGACGTCTTGTCTATAAATTTGTTAACATCTGTTAATATGATGTATTGACGTCTGCGTATGTGGTGACGTCTGTCTATAAATTTGTTGACATCTGTTAATAAGATGTATTGACGTCTGCGTATGTGGTGACGTCTGTCTATAAATTTGTTGACATCTGTTAATATGATGTATTGACGTCTGCGTATGTGATGACGTCTGTCTGTAAATTTGTTGACACCTGTTAATATGATGTATTGCCGTCTGTGTATGTGGTGACGTCTGTCTATAAATTTGTTAACGTCTGATGATATGATGTATTGACGTCTGTCTATATGGTGACGTCTGTGTTTGCGTTGACGCCTATGTAAGATTTTATTGACTCCTGTGTATGCATCTGTTGTCGCCCTGTGATGCTGTTAAATATGTTAATTAATACTATCACAATTTTAAGTCTTACTTCTCTTTGATAAATCGCGTTGTTTTGTTCATAATTTATTAATGACGCCTCTGAAATATCACGTGACAGGTTTAAGTAAGAGGCTAGAAAAAAAAACATGGAAAAAACAAAAAAATCTACCCACGTCCGGCCAGGAAAAAAGTCAACAATAATACGTAGCACAAGCAATATCAGTCATGAGTTCGCAAAGCTGTGACATCACCAGTGACCTTAAAGAAAAATACTTGTTTTGGTGGCTGGTCAAATCTTGATCAAACTGGTTAACGAATTTTTAAAAGCACGGGTCACTTAATGCAAAGCGTTTCCTAGAAACAGTTGAACTCAAAGACTCAAAGAAAACAAAAAGTTCTGTTTTTTTTTTAAAATTTGTGTGTCTTCTTGTTAATTGTTTTGTTTTGACAAATTTCTGACGTTTCTTCAGTCTTCTTGCACTACAGAAAGAGGTGGGACGTCACTTCCGGGTGGTGGGGTATAAGGCTGGCTGGTTGTGCGGTTTGCGCGTTGGACTGTCGTTCAGATTTATCGATGGTCCAGGGTTTAAACCCTGCCCGCTCCCATCCCCCGTCGTCCTGCGTGAGGTTTGGACTAGGAAGTAAACTATCTTCAACTCTGAAGGAACATCCGAAACATGTAAAACATTTACATTTTTACAAGGCGAGGTAACTCTACAGATAAACAATTAATCAATCGGTGATAAGTAATTAATCTCGTTTTATGTACAAAAGGGGAAATACGTTTTGAGAGATCTTAATATAAGCTTTGCATTTTTTTGAAAAAGTATATTTGTCTATTGCTTGTATTAAAATTGTTTACATCTTGTGATTTTCATCGAATAAATATTTTTTTGTTTCGACAACACTTCCCCGTACGTTCGTGTCATTTGTCTTTATAAAATAAAACAGTCATTGAAAGTCTACCCTTATTTCTACCTTAATTTTTGTTGTATCAAGTGTGCACAGTCCTTTAGTCGAAATTTCAAACGTTATAGATTTGTGGGTCCATCACAGCAGTCACCTCTCAACTAGGGCTCCACCGCAAAAGTTATATATCAAACAGAGGTCCATCACAGCAGTGACCTATCAACCATGGGTTCATCACAGCAGTCAACTCTCAACTAGGGCTCCATCGCAAAAGTTACCTATCAAACAGAGGTCCATCACAGCAGTGACCTATCAACCATGGGTTCATCACAGCAGTCACCTCTCAACTAGGGCTCCATCATAAAAGTTACCTTTCAAACAGAGGTAGATCACAGCAGTGACCTATCAACCATGGGTTCATCACAGCAGTCACCTCTCAACTAGGGCTCCATCGCAAAAGTTACCTATCAAACAGAGGTAGATCATAGCAGTGACCTATCAACCATGGGTCCATCGCAGCAGCGACCTGTCAACCAGTGGTTGTTAAAAGTTATCCATCAACTAGAGGTCCATCACAGCAGTGACTTATCAACCAGATGTCCATAACAACTCTATATACCATGGGTCCATAACAGCAGTGACCTATCAACCAGAGGTCCATCACTACAATGACCTGTCAACCAGTGGTCCATCGTTAAAGTTAACTATGAACCAGTGGTCCATCACAGCAGCAACCTATCAACCAGAGGTCCATCACAGCAGAAATTACAACCAGAGGTCCATCACTACAATGACCTGTCAACCAGTGGTCCGTCGTTAAAGTTAACTATGAATCAAAGGTCCATCACAGCAGCAACCTATCAACCAGATATCCATCACAGCAGAAACTTCAACCAGAGGTTCATCACAGCAGTGACCTGTAAACAGAGGTTCATCACAGCAGAGACCCATCAACCAGAGGTCCATGACAACAGCGACCCAAGCTGCCAAATCCTAGTGCCATCGTAGCCAGTGATAGGTCTGACTCTCACCCCCATCCTATATAATAATAAGAGTACTCATGACCTAACCGTAGACCTACTTTTAATCAATGTTTCTGGAAAGTTAGTCAACAAATAACTGTTCACATTCATTGACAGCACACAAAAGTCTTTCAAAATATTATTTCATTTTATTTATTCGGTCAGTTTAGAAGCTAAAGCAGAACAAAAAAAAAAAAAATACGCCAAGGGAAAGATTACCCCAAATAATATGTTTACTTCAAAATAAAGTGACGTAAAAGTTAGCTACCCCTTCGCCGATCTTCCCTTCGGAGTAAAAACTCTGAGATTTGATCGGAGTTGCCTATCGCATTATCTGGCAGACTGGGCCGGCTGTGGCCCGGGTCTCTAAATGTAAATGTAATATCTTCGGACGACTTAAGAAGCGGTAATAGCCTCGGGAGGAAGGAGTCTAGTCCGAGACTGACCTTTCCCTCGACACGTGCTGGAGTGGAGAAGCAAGGCTCTAGGTCAAGGATTATAGTCTTTAGTTCCAGCAAGGGAGTACCGGTCTGTATAGTATTTAAGTCTCTTGTCTTGGTTTCCACAAACAGATTTCACCTTTTTTTTTTTTTGATGCAACTTTTATCATTTTAAGCGTTCGTCTGTCTGTCTATTATTTGCACAACGTACCGTAAAGCTGTTTATAGATGTTCTATTTCTTTAATTGTTAACATACCAAATTTATGGTAGTGCTGTCACTTTGCATATCAAGTTTGTGGTACTGCTGTCACTTTACATATCAAGTTTGTTGTACTGCTGTCACTTTACATATCAAGTGTGTGGTACTGCTGTCACTTTACATATCAAGTTTGTAGATATAAAGAAAAATATTTTAAGAGATTTTAAGCAAAACTGATCAAAGAGGAACACCTCCACATTTTAAGCCATATATCTCAATACTGTAGGATTTTCCCACTTTTCCACCGATATCAGTTCAAATAATTCATTTACTATTAGTTTTTTTTTTCGTTTTATTGATTCATGTTTTGTTAGTAAAATATTTTTGATTGGAGGATGGGTGTGGAAGAAATAACGTGTACAAAATGGTACCAGACAGACAGACAGACAGACAGAAAGAGTGAGTAGGTATAAGCTTTGTACTAACTTCAAGGGTGTATTTTTTTTTAAAAGAATATATTACAATCAGAATTACAAGAATTATACTTTATAACGTAGCATACCGAGTGGAGGCTAAGCGCCTTTTCAACAACTAGCTGTAATCCTTCAGAGTGGAGGGACACATACAAAAACAAAACAAAAACAAAAACATAAAAAGAAAAGGAGCTATTACAGTTAGAAACGGGACCCCCCCCCCCTAGTCCCCAGGGTATATTAAGGGTATATTAAGGGTATATTAAGGGTATATTAAGGGTATACTGAGGGTATATTAAGGGTATATTAATGGTATATTAAGGGTATATTGAGGGTGTATTAAGGGTGTATTAAGGGTATATTGAGGGTATATTAAGAGTGTATTAAGGGTATATTGAGGGTATATTAAGGAATTAATATATATATTCCAATATTCCAATCCAATATATTCTATTGGGTATCCAGCTTTAAGTAACATAGCACACTTGAAAAAGAGAGAAAAAGTCGACAAGGCATGCGTTATGAG
Source organism: Biomphalaria pfeifferi (assembly GCA_030265305.1). Lineage (NCBI taxonomy): Eukaryota > Metazoa > Mollusca > Gastropoda > Planorbidae > Biomphalaria > Biomphalaria pfeifferi. Next base: position 557,982 of record JASAOG010000166.1, read on the forward strand.
TACACTACTGTATGACAGTGAATCATGGACCTCCTACCCAAAACAAGAGAGAAAACTAAACTCATTCCACTTGAGATGTCTCCGTAGGATCTTGAAAATCACATGGAAAAAAAAAAGTGTTCAATACTGAGATCCTTGCACGAACAGGTATTCCCAGCATCTTTACAGCCCTCAGACAACGCCGCTTGCGCTGGCTTGGAGATGTTCGCCGGATGGAGGACAATCGCATCCCGAAAGTCATCTTCTACGGACAACTCGCGACTGGCTCAAGAAAAACTGGTCGCACCAACCTCCATTACATAGATGTAATAAAACGGAACGTCAAATCAGTGAACATCAATACTGACCATTGGGAAGACATAGCTCTAGACCACACCAGATGGAGAGAGAAGACAGTGACCAAGAAAGCTATGGACAGTGAAAGAACATGGGTCTCAGCTTAGGAAGAAAAACGTACAATGCAAAAAATGGCCAGCTCCTCTACCACCAAAGAGAAAGCCACATAGACATGCGCTATCTGTGGACGGGAGTGTCTTTTAAAAATAGGGCTCAACGGCCACACGAGGAAGAGAGTGAGATGAACCATAGTCAGATAGATAGAGAGAAAGAGATACAGAGAGAGAGAAATAGAGAGATAGAGAGAAAGAAAGACAGAGAGAGAGAAAAAGAGACAGAGAGAGAGAGACAGAGACATATAGAGAGAGAGAGAAAGAGAGACAGAGAGAGAGAAAGAGAGACAGAGAGAGAGAGAGAGAGAGAGATTGAGAGAAAGAAAGAGTAACAGAAAGGGACAAAGAGAGAGACAGAGTAAGAGAGAGAGAGAGAGAGAGAGAGAAAAGGAGAGAGAAACACAAAGAGAGAAAGAGAAAACGATGTGAGCTGTAAGGCCGATAAAGAAAAACGCTCAGAAAAAAAAAAAAGACATTTTAAAATAAATAACAGATCAAATGAACAATGTCAAGGACACTCTATTGAAAGGTCACTGTTGTTATGAACTATCTCAAGAGTTGCAGTTGATATTCAACTATCCTCTAATTTATTACTGTTACTCATGACTAAATGCATGACGCGTAAGACGTAATCATCTTCTGTATCATATAAGATAAGATAAGTTGCACGTTTTTTTCGAGTTGCGCTACTATGGGGCAGATGATGCGCTGGCTTGGAGATGTTCGCCGGATGGAGGACAATCGCATCCCGAAAGTCATCTTCTACGGACAACTCGCGACTGGCTCAAGAAAAACTGGTCGCACCAACCTCCATTACATAGATGTAATAAAACGGAACGTCAAATCAGTGAACATCAATACTGACCATTGGGAAGACATAGCTCTAGACCACACCAGATGGAGAGAGAAGACAGTGACCAAGAAAGCTATGGACAGTGAAAGAACATGGGTCTCAGCTTAGGAAGAAAAACGTACAATGCAAAAAATGGCCAGCTCCTCTACCACCAAAGAGAAAGCCACATAGACATGCGCTATCTGTGGACGGGAGTGTCTTTTAAAAATAGGGCTCCACGGCCACACGAGGAAGAGAGTGAGATGAACCATAGTCAGATAAATAGAGAGAAAGAGATACAGAGAGAGAGAAATAGAGAGATAGAGAGAAAGAAAGACAGAGAGAGAGAAAAAGAGACAGAGAGAGAGAGAGACAGAGACATAGAGAGAGAGAGAGAGAAAGAGAGACAGAGAGAGAGAGAGAGAGATTGAGAGAAAGAAAGAGTAACAGAAAGGGACAAAGAGAGAGACAGAGTAAGAGAGAGAGAGAGAGAGAGAGAGAGAAAAGGAGAGAGAAACACAAAGAGAGAAAGAGAAAACGATGTGAGCTGTAAGGCCGATAAAGAAAAACGCTCAGAAAAAAAAAAAAGACATTTTAAAATAAATAACAGATCAAATGAACAATGTCAAGGACACTCTATTGAAAGGTCACTGTTGTTATGAACTATCTCAAGAGTTGCAGTTGATATTCAACTATCCTCTAATTTATTACTGTTACTCATGACTAAATGCATGACGCGTAAGACGTAATCATCTTCTGTATCATATAAGATAAGATAAGTTGCAAGTTTTTTTCGAGTTGCGCTACTATGGGGCAGATGATGTTAAAGTCATGTTGTTTTTTTTTTGGGGGGGGGGGGGAGCAACGATTAACTAACAGGATGTCATGGGGCCAGCACAACGAACAATCGCCATTACTTTCCCAAACTAAAGTCAGGTACCCATTAGGGTTGGGTGGACTCAGGGGCGCCCTAAAAATCACGAAATTCAAAATCCAAGTCTTCACGGCGTTTCGAACCCAGGGCCCCAAGTTTGGAGGCCTAGCGCTTGACCACTCAACCACCGTACCGTCATTTTTTCTAATGACAATACCTAAAAACCTATTACCCTGATTCATTATTCAGAGAGACAGGTTATTGCCCTTGCCAACTTTGTACATGAGAATCATTCTATTTAAAATTTCTACTATAGGACATATAAATTAAAAAAAACAACAAAAAACCCTAAAAAAACAACAACAGTTATTGGTTTCTTACATTTACCTGTAGATATTTTTTTAAATTTTTAGTTTATATTTCAATAACATTACACACAAGACAGGCGGATCACCTTCCAGGCTGTACGGTAAGGTAGCAACATCGAGCGATTGTATCTTGTTCATTGGAATGGATCCTATGCAGTTCATACACTTATTATCTCCCAAACAACTGTTATGATATTGCCTACATTGCTAGACATCTATATAAATCCAAGCTTATTATAATAAACAATGTTTGTTAAAGAATAGGTCATTGTCTATTTGATTTTTATATACAAAAAAAAAATATCTTATGGCATAAAGCCATAAAAGAAATAAGGTTTCAGGTCTGTCATCTCATTGTAGAGCGACTATGGTTCATCTCGAACAACTTTTCATGTGGTTGTGGAGCCCTATTTAGGAGAGACCCTCCCGTCCACATATATTGCAAGTCAAGGTGGCTCGGCTACGCTATTCTGCCTCAACGTGGCACTCGGGTGGAAACGATCACTTGAGGAAGTGATTAGGCCAAATGAATAGCAAAACAAAACTCCTGTGGGAGTGTCTATGGGAATGCGGGAACTTTTCCATTGCACGGTACGAAGTTGAAAGAGAGCGTCCACGTCCCTGTCGATAACCCATGCGCCGTTCCTCAAGGGACCGTTACACTAAGGGCGAGTCCTGAACGGTTAGCTTGGTACAACATAGGAAAATCGCGGGGGTCCCGGTGTGCTCGGCTTTCGGCCACGTATTCTAGTCCATGCGCCCGGAGTGCCAGATACATCGGAAATAGCAATGTTTTACATAGACATTGACTTGGCGCTCTTCCAGACAGAACGGTTGGTTCAAATCAGGCTTACACGCCTAGAGTTCGAAGAGCATTCGGTTCAACTCTTTTGACAATCACACGGTCAAGTTGGCTTTCGCTTTTCTTCAAGAGCTGAGGCCCATTTTCTCGCTGTCCATAGCTTTCTTGGTCACCGTCTCTCTCCAACTAGTGCCTGAGAAAATAACATAAGGCAACGTTTTAACACCCCCCCCCCCTTCATGGCCATCTGACTTTATTTCTTTCCATTCATGATAATTTATTAAATAATATTCTCCCTCTCCCACTCCTATGTTATTTTGATAATGTTCCGTTTATGACCCGACTCCCCTCCACCCCACCTCTCCTCCCATTCCTGTCAACAGGCCTTTTTTTTTCCCCGAGGCTGACCTTTTGTTATTGACTTCCTGTCTGTCCGTAATGTTTTCATCGGAATGAAATCTGACAAATTCAAACTCGCCATTCAAAACGTGAGTGACACAGTTCTGGCGAGTACTTTTGACTTCAAATGTACTCATACCTGTGTGTGTGTGTTCCTTAGTGAGTGTATATGTGGGTGTGTTCGCGTGCTTTTATTTGATTCCTTTAGTCCCAGGCTGAAAAGTATCAATTTCTTGATCGGAACTTTAGGAACGCAATGAATCTATGCATAAAATTTACACAACAATCAATTATTTTAACTTGACTTTTACAACGTTGAACAAGAAATAACAACAGCAGCAAGTTACAAAAGAACAACAACAACAGAAATATCCTGACGAAAAGCAACATGGGCCTGATTTAAGTAAGTGGATTCCCGGGCCCAGAGGCTTAGCTAGGGTGGGGAGGGGGAGGAAGGGGGAGAATTAAAAAATTCCCCCTAGTCCCCTCTTAAGGGGAGCCCCTAGTTGAATGTTTTTTTACATTAAATATTAAATATTACCCCGGGCCCACAAATGAAGGCTAATTCCAAGCTACGCCAATGCCCGGGGCAGGATATTTACTTAGGCGCAACATTTTTTCGAGGCATTTAGGGCCCCCAGCAAACGAGAGTGACCAGCATGATAGAACGTAGGGCCCCCAGCAAATCAGAGTGGCCAGCATGATAGAACGTAGGGCCCCCAGCAAATGAGAGTGGCCAGCATGATATAACGTATGGCAACAGTAAATGAGAGTGGCCAGCATGATAGAACGTAGGGCCCCCAGCAAATGAGAGTGGCCAGCATGATAGAACGTAGGGCCCCCAGCAAATGAGAGTGGCCAGCATGATAGAACGTAGGGCCCCCAGTAAATGAGAGTGGCCAGCATGATAGAACGTAGGGCCCCCAGTAAATGAGAGTGGCCAGCATGATAGAACGTATGGCCCCCAGTAAATGAGAGTGACCAGCATGATAGAACGTATGGCCCCCAGTAAATGAGAGTGGCCAGCTGAGAGTGGCCAGAGTGGCCATGATCAAAAACAAAAACAAAAATCGAACGAAAAAGAACGAAACTAGAACATTAAAAGAACCAAACTAGAACATTAAAAGAACAAAACTAGAACATTAAAAGAACAAAACAATGTGCTGTCAAATGTTGTTTGTGCGTCCTGAAGTTGAACTAGGTCAATATGTGACGTCATAAAGTACGAACTAAGGAACAACAACTCTACTGATCTCTGGGCTTGAAGGTCGAGTGAGCTTTTATTGAAACCTTGATGACAAACAGGTGTCTGAATTAGGGCAAAGGTCAAGTGTAAAAAAAAAAAGAAAAAGGGGGGGGGGGGTGGTAGTGAAATTTTGGTATGCTATTTATAGCTAATATTCTTTTTTTCCCCCCAGCAAACTTAATTTTTTTTTTTTTTTTACAAAAATTCACCATCTTAACCCTATCGATTATCACAACTATCTTATCTTATATAATACAGACGTTACTTCAAAAAAGAAGATGATTACGTCCTACGCGTCAAGTTCAATTCTTTCTCTTATAAATGACAGACGTTACTTTAAAAGGGGAGATTAATTCAACTTATGCATTCCTATATGAGTAACATTTAAATCCTGCCAAGTCGTTGGTATTCCTGGCTGACTCAAGCAACTCATTCCATGCACTAATAGCACTAGTGAATAAGGAGCGTTTGTACAAATTTGCCCTAACATCTGGTGCCTTTATCTTTGTGTTTTTCTGGGTATTTCTGAACAGGACGCAGTCATCTTATTTTTGGAAGTCAAAAAAGGTTTTATATTTGCATTTGTAGATTATGGCCCTTTGTTTTATCGAGTATTGCTACTTTACATTAAGTTTTCTACCCTTAAATGTTTTTAAATGTAATAATGTTACTAATAATGTTACTTTAGTCAAATGTGAATATTTGTTTGTTATAGTTTCACGGTTCTAAATTTGTATCAATTCTACTTTCTTTATGCTTTGTTGACGGGTCCCAAATAAAAAACGGAGGACTCTTGCTTTAATACTGGCATGAAAAGAGTTGAATAGCGTTTCATTTTTTTATTTGTAAAAATTCATTTAAATAAATCATAATGTTTATATGACTTTTTAAAATATTTTTTTCAACATAATACCATGATGACTTTTTATTTATTAAACACCCAGATATTTTGACTTTTTAGTCTGTGTAACTGGGTTTGCCATGAATAAGATTTGTATTTTTTATTTAAGCGTTTTTTTTTGTAACTCCAAATAATGGACATTATTTCTCGGTGGAAAGAAATGATTCCATGTGATTCCCATTTTTGTTATTCATCTAATTATCTTTTAAAATTTCAGTATCAATCATCTCAGTCCATTCAATCATTTGGTCACTTCAATCATTTGGTCACTCAGTCGTTTTAATCATCCTAATCATTTCAATCAACAACAACAGCAAAAAAAAAACAAACAAACAAACAAAATAACAAACAACTCTTATTCAATGGATACCAGCACACTCTATATGTCCATTTAAAAAACTATAAATCTGCTCAATCTTATAAGAGCCATTTCCCCTTCTCTGTTTTCTTCCACATAGTTTTCTCTTATTTTTTAAAAGTCCAGAATAAAAACTGAAAGAAAAAAAAAAAAAAGGAAATGAATAAAACTATAAAAAAACAAAACACAAAAAACAAACAGATAAAAGGAACTGTCACAATCACTACGAAAGAATAAGGTCGACCTAAGAAATACAAACATTAACATATTTGTTAGGGCTCGTGGAAGAAACCAATCTTTCAACTACTGTACACTGGCTTGTGCCGAGTCATTTATTCATGCTGAGTAGCCTCCACCAAGCTGTCCGGCCCTCATTAAACCAAATCCTCTGAGCAACTTGTGCATCGGGAAGTCGGATTGGCAGAAAGATCGTTAACGGGCCAGGGGTCCCCCCTTTTCAATGGGAGATCGATCACTAGTTGCGTCCATACCCGCCCTCAAAGATGTGAGAATCGAAAGAACGTGTCGCGGAATACCTAGTTTGTTTCGTTAAGTTCACCAAGATTTGTCTTTTTAACTTACATCGTCTGGGTTTTTCTTGGTATGACATTTGTACTAAGTAAGTTTATAGAAGTCTACTCCTTGGGTGTTTGTTCTGAATACCAGACTGTGAACAAATCCATGATTTAGAAAAAAAGTACATTAAAGAGTTAAATCCTTTGTTAGTAGAGTTAATCTGAACTAAGTATGCTAAACACGGACACACTACTTGAGATTAAAATAAAAGACCGACTAAATGAACAAGATAAAAAAAAAACAACAAGTTTTCAATTCACATTTCAGAATGGACCTCATTCACCAATCGTAAACAAACAACATTTAGCCATGTGATAGTATTGATAAAACAATGAAAAAAAAAAAGTATCACGTGACAATCTTTATGAATTACGTAAATTGTATAGAAGAAATAGAGAACCACGAGGCTAAATGTAATTTGTTTTCGATTGGTGGATGAGCTCCATTAAAATGACAAGAATATTTGTTGTACTTCCAGCTCGGGTTTCAATTTGATGTTCTGATGTAAAGTGATTCCCAACGTTTCGATAAAGCATGCTTACAGGGAACTGAGAACCAGTCCTTATGGTCGGCCAATGATTTTAAAGAAAGTGGAAAAGACGAATTGCCTTATATTGATTACCAGTGGCCCCGAATCTCAATTAGATTAGGGCTGTCTGGTCGTGCGGTTTGCGCACTGGGCTGTCGTTCGGACTTATCGTTGGTCCCTGGTTCAAACCCTGCCTGCTCCCATCCCCCGTCGTCCTGCGGGAGGTTTGGACTAGGAAGTAAATTATCTTCAACTCTGAGGGAGCATCCGAAACATGTAAAACAATTTACAAGACAAAACATTTACAAACATTTCAAGACTAGATCTGGTCCTGGATAAAACTACCGAGACCCAAAAATAGTGAAATGACCTACCAACGTAAGTATGATGTAAGTTCATTGATGTCATGTGACGTGTTCACCAGAAACTACTTCGGTCTACGCTACTACGGGGAGAAAAGGTTAAAGGTCAAACGATTCTTTTGCACTAAGTGCGCATAGAGTGTCCCGGATACGATAGGCTACAAAGAAACGGTGTGTAATAAGAGTCTAGCCGATTTCTGCCAACCAACACTGCAATCTAGTCGACATCAGCTGGCCCTCAGCCCTCTCCTGTTTAATCAGTATTTTCAGATGCTTGTTGCGTAATGACAGGTTTTTTGTCTGCCGCTGTGTCTTGTCATGTCTCTTGCCATTTGTCTCAACACTTCTCTTCCAAAAAGCTCGGCGTTCACCATTGGCAGGTCACTGACATGTTTGTACATTTTGACCGATGCTTGTATTTCTTCTTGCGGTGTTAAAATGTGCGCTGAAAAGAACAACCGGAATAGCATCCCCTTTTCTCGTATTATAACTTTCGACCCCATTTACTTTTTTTTTTCTTTTGGACATTTTTGAATAGCTGTCTGTCTTTTTGTCTGTCTGGGACAAATCTTACTCACGTTATTTCTCCCACTTCCCATTCTCGGATTAACTTGAAACTTTGCACAATTATTCATCGTCCATGACAACACATGAATCAATAAAAAAAATTTGACCAATTAGTTAATTAAACAAAAAAAAGTTTCCCCTTTCAGACCCTGCAAACTATGGGGCAGATGATGTTAAGGTCATCAGTTTCTTTGGCCAAAAGTTAAAGAGGAGGGTGTTATGTAACCAGCACAACGACCAACCGCCTTTACTTTCCCCAACTAAAGTCAGGTACCCATTAGAGTTGGGTGAACTCAGGGGCGCCCTAAAATCCCCAAACTGAAAAGCCCAGTCTTCAACGAGATTCGAACCCAGGACCCCAGGTTCGGAAGCCAAGAGCTTAATCACTCAGCCACTGCACCCCCGATTAGTTAATTAATTAGTGGTAACAAATTAATTTTGGTTTGTATAGAAAAGGGGAGATGCATTTGACAGTATTATGAGATATTGTAATAATTTGCGTAGTTCCTTTTTTAAAATGTTTTTTTTTAATTAAAAACATTTTTTCTTTCAGTCAATCTTACTTTCCATTATTCACTACGTCAATTGTGATTTTACTTACTTTTTTCAGACATATATGTATTTATGCACATATACCCAGGGAAACAACGCTAAAGCTAGAATTTAAAATAGGATACAGTTTCCCTTTCAGACCTTGTGGTTTATAGGGCAGATGATGTAAAGGTCATCTGTTACGAGGGTGTCATGTGGCCAGCACAACGACCAACCGCCTTTACTTTTGCCCAACTAATGTCATGTACCCATTAGAGCTGGTGAACTCAGAGGCGCAAGGTGATCCCGAAATTAAAAATCTCAGTCTTCACCTGGATTTGACCCCCGGTTCGGAAGCAAAGCGCTTTACCGCTAAGCCACCGCGCCTCCCCTTTTTTTCTTTACTGATGGATAATTTCAGATCCCAGTATAAAACTAAGAGCAAACCTAACTACATAATCGAATTGAAATGTCTAGGAAAACAACTGGAAAGTCGTCGAGAACACGCAAGGACAGTTCACATGCAGCAATAAACATGCAGAGCTAAGCTTTGTTTTTTTATAAAGTATTTTTTAAAATTTTCTTTTAGCTTTTATTTTGTATTAAGACACACACACACACAAATCACTTCTAAACTTTCAAATCTAGTACACTTGAACTCAGAAATAAATAGCCTCCAAATAAAAAAAAAACAAACTATAAATTTATTATCTTGTACAGGGAAGTGTACTCATAAATTTCTAAAATTTCGCTAAGAAATGCATCTAGAGGAAATCCTCGTCGCGACTGTAATCTGATATTCATCAATTATTAATGTTGTAGACCAGATATTTGGTTAGAAAAGGGAGGATACTCTAGCTTACAATTACATCAGGTCAAAGAAGGCTGAGCTCATCCTAATTAACAAATCGATATGTTTTAAAGGTTGTGCCAAATAAACAAATTATCGTGGTTCAAAGTTCACTTTGTGTCATTCAATTATGTGAGTTGCTGATGGGTTTTCTGTTTTGTTTGCGAGTTATCCAACCTTTATTTTTGTTGCTTTACTTTGATTTATCTACCTTTGTAATAGTTTGCGGTTGTTTTCAGTACATTGAAAGTCTGAAACTTGCTCCCCATCAAGTTGCAACAGACCACATGGTCTAAACTTATTTAGACTACATTTCTTATTCCATATGCAAGGACAAATTGGTACAAGTGATTCTTTTACTCTAGTGCAATTGGAATGAGTTGTCTGAATCAGCTAGGAAAACCAACGACTTGGCAGATTTTTAAGTCACTGATGAAAACGCATGACTAGATTGACACATGTCAGGGCCGGCCTAAGATAATTGGAGGCCCTAAGATAAATGAGTTTGATGGTCCTAATTGAAATAAAAAATTTAAAAGAAACAGCGAAAATAGGCACTTTTAAAAAACTTGCATGTATGATGGCTGTATCAATATCTCAATCGACAAATAATCGACAAATAACTGATATTCATATATCGCAATTTCCTTAATAGAGACAGTGTTAGGGTTAGACCAGAAACATAGAGTAATGGTAGAGACAGAGTTAGACTAGTAAACATAGAGTCATAGCAGATATAGAGTTAGACTGGTAAACATAGTGTCATGGTAGAGACAGAGTTAAACTAGTAAACATAGAATCATAGTAGAGACAGAGTTAGACCAGTAAACAAAGAGTCATAGTAGAGACAGAATTAGTCTAGTAAACATAGAGTCATAGTAGAGACAGAGTTAGACTAGTAAACATAGAGTCATAGTAGAGACAGAGTTAGACCAGTAAACATAGAGTCATAGTAGAGACAGAGTTAGACTAGTAAACATAGAGTCATAGTAGAGACAAAGTTAGACCAGTAAACATAGAGTCATAGTAGAGACAGAGTTAGACTAGTAAACATAGAGTCATAGTAGAGACAGAGTTAGACTAGTAAACATAGAGTCATAGTAGAGACAGAGTTAGACCAGTAAACATAGAGTCATAGTAGAGACAGAGTTAGACTATAAACATAGAGTCATAGTAGAGACAGAGTTAGACTAGTAAACATAGAGTCATAGAGCTCTACTATATTTGAGATCTGATCCAAGTTTCGCATTTTTTTTCCTCAAATATTATAGTCCTATGCGAGGTCCTCACCAATTGGAGGCCTTGGGCGGCTGCCTATTTTGCCTTAATTACCTTCTCTTTGTAAGCAACGTCTGTAATTTATAAGATAATTTTTTTTAAGGGTGTTATGTTCTCGTGGCGTCTGGAGTCTACATTATGTTTTTTTATCAACACTTTTTAAATTAAATGATTATTATCATTAGTTCTAGTAAATATAGTACTAGTTTAGTCGATAACTCACATATAGAACTAGAAAGAAATGAGAAGGCTGACACACTCGCCAAGAGTGGGAGAATAAACTCACAATGGATCTCATTCACCAATCGTTAACAAACAACATTTACGTATCACGTGACCAGCCTTAATGGATTGCGTAATTTGTATAGATGATATAGGAGAACTGCGTGGCAAAAATGTTGTTGGTTTACGATTGGTGAATGAGGTCCATTAATCACTGCACTCTATCCAGAAGAAATGAAGAAATTAATTGTAAATAAAATAAATGAGCAATGGACGAGCTCTCGTCCAAATCACAAGAAAGATGACGCTTACTATAAGCTATCCCGACAAGATCTAATCTTTCGACTCAGGACCGGACACAACAGAATGCGACAACACATGTACCGGAAGCTCAAAATTGGAACCAGTGAGATCTGCCTATGTGGAATATCACCAGAGAATGCCGACCACGTCCTCCAAAACTGCTCTCTTTACCAAGAGGCCCGTACAAAACACTGGCCCCCAAACACCCCAATAGAAAGAAAACTATATGGAGAGCTCCCTGATTTGGAAACCACTGCGCAGTCCATCTCATATATTGGTCTAGTCATCTGAACGCTCCAACATAAAAAATGAGAACGAAGAAGAAGAAGTCGTTAACTAAAACGAAAACGACCGTTAACTGAAATTAAAAAAATGGGAAAAACAGAATCGGAAAAAAGAAACACGATGAAGAAGTGAAACTCAAACTATTGATCGAATCACAGATCGGATTTGTTTTGTTCAAACTTTCCTGTGAAGTCAGAATGATTTATCATTGATTGAATCACTTCGCCGTCCCAACGAACTATTAGACAATAGACTAGAAGGAATCAACTGAACTGGCTAGACCAGTGTGTGTGTGTGTGTGGGGGGGGGGCTAGAGAGGCAGGGTGGGGCGGGGGAGGGAGGGCAAGTCTATTTTTTTATAGTCCATTGGTTGAGTACAAGATGGATACCAAACAAAAGATAAGTGTAAAAAAAAAAAAAAATTTAAAATCTGAATGAAGTTTCTTGTTTGATTCCAGTGAATTGAATTAAAAGTGCAGGCTATTTATAGCCTTTAGAAGTAGAGAAGAAGAAGGGGAGAAAACACACACACACACACACACGCGCGCGAAGTTATCTCATCCACATGTCCTGTTTTAGATTTATTCACGTCACATTCAACACACGGGAAGCAGAAAGACAGGTGAAAATGTTGCGGGTGTCTGGAACCTACAGATGTCCAGAAGCTGTGTATCTTATATAGTCACATGATACGCTGCTAAGGGAAGATATTATCATCCCATGAAAACGTACAAGCCCTAGAGACATTTTCCCCAAACCTTTTCCTTAACGAACACTTTGCACATTTTGAGTATTTAGCGGAACACTTCGCACATTTTGAGTATTTAGCGGAACACTTCGCACATTTTGAGTATTTACCGGAACACTTCGCACATTTTGAGTATTTAGCGGAACACTTCGCACATTTTGAGTATTTAGCGGAACACTTCGTACATTTTAAGCATTTAGCGGAACACTTCGTACATTTTGAGCATTTAGCGGAACACTTAGCACATTTTGAGTATTTAGCGGAACACTTCGCACATTTTGAGTATTTAGCGGAACAGTTCGCATATTTTGAGTATTTAGCGGAACACTTTGCACATTTAGAGTATTTAGCGGAACACTTCGCACATTTAGAGTATTTAGCGGAACATTTCGCACATTTTGAGTATTTAGCGGAACACTTCGCACATTTTGAGTATTTAGCGGAACATTTCGCACAATTTGAGTATTTAGCGGAACACTTCGTACATTTTGAGCATTTAGCGGAACACTTAGAACATTTTGAGTATTTAGCGGAACACTTTGCTTATTTGTCTTAGAGAGCTTAATTCACGTGGTGACTACTAGTTAATCATTTCAGTAGTTCGTGGGACGACACCTATTTAGGACGAAACACTAGGGTTCCGCGGAACACAGTTTGGGAGACATTGCCGTAGACAACGCTAGCAGAGGGTTCTGGCTTACACAGAAATCAGTTACAAAACACACACACACACAATAAATACACACACACATTACTAATTCTTTCTTTTCTTCCTTATGGAGATAATTTAATTCAATAGTTCTTATACTTATTTTTTTTGCTTCCTTCATATTTAGCGTTAGACACTTAGTATTAATAGTTTCTGTAGAGACGCACCCTAATTGACGGATTTTGAACGCGACTAGTGACGCTATGACTTAGGTTAGAGGCTACTTAGAGACAGAAAATCAGTTGGTGATAGGATTTCATAAGGGTAGGACGCACTTATTGACAGAGACATCGACAGTGGTCTTTTATTGGATTAAACCTTTTATCTGAACTATTCAGCGGTGTTAGGACTCGTTTCCTTACATGTTAAAATTAGATGTGTCTGTTTGCTTGTTGGTTAATCGCATTGAAATACACCCGCACAAGAAAACCCAGACATCTTCAGAGTAATTTGGCGTAATCAGACAGGCATCAATTAACTACAAGACAGATAGGCAAACATCACATTAGATAGTGGGAGAAACAATGCCGAAAAATGGACGAAGGACTAAAAAAAAAACCCAGTAAAAAAGCATAGCAGCTGGTAAAAGACTTCACATCCTCAAAACACTAGTCATTTTGGTGTTGTGTTTGCTTGAGTGTTTAAACACTAAGAATAATAAGATAAGATAACACTCGGCCTCCGAACCGAGGGAAGCGTTGGGTCCCGGTGAAGTCTTGGAGGGGTTTTTAGGACTACCCAAGTCTGATGGGTACCTGACATTGGGAAAGTAAATGTGGCTAGTTGTTGTGCTGGCCACTTGACATTCTCGTTCACCTTATCATAGAAACAGTTTAGCTTCATATCAACTGTCCTTTAGATAGGCCTGAGAAGGTGACTTTTGTCATTTGTACTTTACAAGTGCTTGTGGGAATTAAGGTACAGCAGCAATGAACTAACAAGTTTTTAACAGCCATCTGGTCGCGTGTCTCAGTACGACCGTACTTATCGCCAAAACTGCTCAGAGCGACGTATCACAATCAGTTTTAGAACCACTGCGCGCAACAGTGCCTGGGTGTCAGGCAGTTGAAATCTCGGTCAGATGGTCCAATTACTTAACACAAAATAGCTTCAGGTGTTCACGACTCCAATTACGTTTGACAACCGTTAGTTTGTAGGGCCCTCCAGTGTCTGTGTCGTGCTGTCTTCAAAACGAGGCTTCGGGTTTATTGTTCTGTAGACACAATAGTGTTAGGGTTAGTGAGACTGGAGATGGGGCTTCAGGGTATAGGAAAATATTTTAAGAAATAAGCAGAACAGTTACCGGTGATAATAGACTACACTGAACAGACCCCACCCCTTCCCTTTATAGGGTTTCATCGTGTAGTCTACATGTCTCGTCCTAATTGGGGTAAACAACCATGTTTCTTCCTTATTGGGGTAAACAACCATGTTAGACAATAGACGTTCTTTAAGAACAAGGCGATGGGAGCTTCAGTTGTCCCCCTTGACGTTCGCAGATTTGACTTTCGCGGAAGCGTTATAAAATTATCCAGTGTCTTAAGTTTTTTTGTTTTTTTTTTAACACGGATTTTCCCACGGCCACCCGATGCATATGCACAGTAACCTATTGGTAAGAAAATGAATAGGTCTTCACCAAACTTTCTGGATGCTCATTGGCCGAAATAACGGTATAGCACAGTGATGCCCACCCTAATTCGACCAGCGGGCCATTTTAATTTCCGACACTCGTGTCGCGGGCCACATGACCGAAAAGGTAAAAAAAAAATGAACGAAACAAAATGAAATTGACTTTAAACTAATTTTATGAGAAACCCATGGATGTAGTACTTACATTAATTAAAGGGATATTGGAATGTTGTTGGGTTTTTCAGGCGTTGGAAAATGGGTTTATTTTTCTACTTCAAATGTGAGCAACATTTTAACAAGTCTTACCTACGACTCATTTTCTTGTCTCTTTGTGTTAAATATTCCCACCAATGCCGCCATATTTGTTTCATAATGCTGTTCATATGTGTTTTTGTGTTTAAACATTCACACGTTCTTTATAAAAGAAATATGTTGGCATATTATCATGTTCCACAAAAGGTAAAGATCCGTTCACTTTTCCTGGTACATTTCCCATTAAAGTGTTCAATGATGTGGTACCAATGCATTAGATAAAGATGAGGGCAATAACGTAGGTAAAGCTTCATTTTTCAACCTTTTTTTGGGGGGGGGGGGGGGGGGGGTGAGGGGAGGGGGCGGGGTGGGGGGTATTTTTCTAAACTTTGAATTGACGTTTCGGCGGGCCGGGTAGAACCACTTCGCGGGCAGGATCTGGCCCGCGGGCCGTATTTTGGGCATCACTGGTATAGCACATGAACTGGTTCAATCGAGACCAATCGTTATAGCGGGCCTCATTACTGACCTGCGACGTCGCAACCTGTGTTGACCAATAGCTCGCGACGTCAGAAACAGTTGACCAAAAAAAAAAAAGGTTATTAAGAGAGATGTTAACCTGTCCTCAGTTGTTTTTTGTTTTTAATTTTGTATTTCAAAAGATTTCACATTGCCAAAACAAGCCTTTCATCTAACCAAAATAGAAGCCAAACAGCATTGCAGTGAGCTCATGAGGAATTTAATGGACTTGTAGATTATGAATACAAGTGTGTCTGGTCTGGCGATAATTTTACCACCAATGAAACCCCAACTAATATTCACCAGTTGACACATAGAGGTCCTGGAGTTCTGTTAGTATTACCACAGACTGAAATGATGTCAGCCTTACTTTTTTTATATTCACTGATACATTGCATTAAAAAAACAACAACTAATTTATGGTATCAAAACAACAAATGTAAGAACTTTGTTCAGATTTGTTCATAGTTCTCGGTTTCCTTTGCTTGTCCCTTTTAAAGCCCTAGACATACAAGCCCCATGGGCTTTCATCTCAAACGAAATGCATGATCTTCGGAGTTTTGAAGGTCAGTGTCTAGTAAAGTCCAACAGTTCTAGGACACACACACACAGAAGTAGTCGCAGATATATATAGGAGCACCAGCGAGTGGTCAAAAAAATATATCAGTCTTTCATGTTCATTTTTGTTCATGTTCATTACAAGGTAGAAGATCCAAAACTATCAATAGTCAATGATTTCCTCGGATCGTTCACCAGCTGACAGATCAGCCTGCAGGCCCATTGATCTGATGTTTTTATGCCCAACACTTAAAGCTGGGATAATCAACAATGTTCCTGGACAACACGTTGCGGACTTCTACAATAGGGCAGACCGGTACGATTTTCTGATGTGAACTTGTCGTCAACCCAAATCTGAGGCCAACCAGCACTTTTTTTTTCTAAAAGGAAACCTCAGAATTCTCTATCCCTAAAATCAATAATTTCCTAAATGTCAATTCTAAGTGATTAGGATCAAACACTTAATAATTATGTAGAGTTATGAGCCAGCTAGCCCAAAGAAGAATCCTGTATTCGGAAATGATAAAATCATAATCAGTGGAGATACGTTACATACTTGAAATACAAAACAAATAAAAACATATTAAGCTTTGAGAAAACTGTATATATTGCAGATTTATTAAAATTTTAATTAGTGACAATCAGGACTATCCCCCCCCCCCCCCCCCCCATTCCTGTAATACTACCAATAAGTTTATGAACAGACAAGGAACAAAAAAAGAACGGGACGATATGGAAACGATTGTCACCTCAAACGCACGATTAGGGCTAGCCACCATTACAATTTACAAAACCTGATGGAAAGCAAGTCTTTACATTAAAGCTTCAAACACTGGTTTTGAAGTAATTATAAATTCTGGGACATAGTTTAGGATATTTTGAGGAAGCTTTTTAAATTCTATTTTCTTATCGGTTTTTACAAAAGGGCATTTATTTTTTCATCTTGGTGTCATCCCAAAGTTCTCAACTAGTTAAGAGTCATGGGCCCAAGCGCAGTGGGCCCCTAATGGTCGTGGGCCCGGGCTCATTGAACCCCTTTGCGCCATGGATGCTACGCCACTGGATCTAGGTTTATGCTATTAGATCTAGATCTTGTTAGCAAAGAAAAAATACTTGTTAAGAGTAGACCTACATGCTTGACTAACCACGGCAGTCTGTATTTTCTCGCCGGACCACTCAACACACAACAAACACTATCGCTTGGTTGTGTTGTCATGACCGACTACACGTAGTCTAGAGTCTAGACTAGCCTTACACAGACCAGTTTGTTAGAATCAGTCAGACACACGATCTATTAACTTTTTGGAACAGGGAGAGGTGTAGATGAAAATGTTACTATTTTTTCTCGAGTTGGTTATCTTAATGCTTTTAAATATTATACACACACACACACATACATATATATATATATATATATATATATATATATATAACTTTACCATAGCTGTGGACTAGGCCGTTATTAAGCCTACTTACAGCTACTGTAAGAATGAAGTGATACATTTGGTTAGGTCTAGATTCACTTTCAGTATTGTTGAGGGAAGTGAAGTATGCCTAACCTAAAAATAAAATATCAAAGAACACCTTTTTTTTTACATGTCAAGAAGTAAGTGTCTTATCTTATCTTATATGATACAGAGATTACAGACGTTACTTCAAAAAAAGATGAATACGTCCTACGAGTCATGCATTAAGTCATGCATATTAACCAATGACTTAAATTTTGCCAAGTCACTGGTTTTTCTGGCAAGCTCAGGCAACCCATTCCATGCTCTAATAGCACTAGGGAAGAAGGAGCATTTGTACAAATTTGTCCTAGCATATGGAATGAAGAATTTGCCTTTCTGTCTTTCTGAGTATTTTATTAAATTTTGTTTTTGTATTTGAAGATTATGGTTCAGTGTTTTATGTCTCATTGCAACCTCACCCATAGGTGTTCTATCCTGAAGGCTTTCTAAATTTAGTGATTTTACTAAAGGTGTTACTCTCGTCAAATGTGAATATTAGTGTCCAAATTATTAAATATAAATGTTTCTAAGCATTTATATAAAAAATGGCAAAAATGGCAAAAATAGCAACTTTTTACGCAGAATTTAAATATGTCGATATATCAAATTTGAAAAACCATCAGAGTTTCCCTCAATGTGACTTTTAGTGATGACTATAGGCAGTTTATGTCCCCTTATTTATGAGTGCTGAAGTTTCATTATGTCTTGTGTAATTGAGAGTAAAAATGGCCAACACAACGATAAATTAGGAATTCTTCCTTAAAAATGGGAAATTACTAAGAGATACAGCCGTGGGGAAATTCCTTTCACCGTTTCTTCGATTTCTGGCATCGGGCGACCGTTGAAGAAACATGAAAAAATTTAGGGGAGATAATAGCGCATTTTGTAAAATCTATTAAAGACACAAATAAAAACCCATAAATTGAGAGAATATTCTCAAGTTGAGGAAGACTGTTACCTTATGTTAGCCTAAACAGGGAAGAAACAGATCAGGTTTCTGGAGATATTTTAAAAAAGAAAACACATTTTTGTAAAATCGCGAAATTACGAATTTTTTTGTTTTTAAAAGACTGGTTTGTCAATTTAAAGACGCGCTAATATTTACGTTTCTTAAAAAGGCCTCGAAAAGACATTACAACAGACGATATTGGCTTTTCAAACTTCATCAAAAACGCATTCGTCTAATGTTTATTTTATATCCTTCAAAGTCTCAAGAAAGTATCTTATACATCATAAGCATATTTTTTCCCATTAAACGGTTTAATTCATTGAATTATTATTAGTAAATATTGTTATTAAAACCACGGAAACTAAAGCTCCATGGCCATATTACAAGGTCCTCGGGGCAAAGACCTTCCATCAGGAAACAGTACCAGGAAAAAAGATTAAGAGGCAGAGAAAGCGATGGAAGACAACATAAAACAATTTACGGGCCTGACATCTAAAGAGGTTTTATCCAAGGCAAAAGATAGAGAGGAATGGAGAAATACGGTTGAAGAATCTTGTGTGGTACCCCAACGGTCCAACAGACTAAGGAACAGGTGAAGATGAAACGGTTTTAACTTTTTTGAATTATTATTACTATCATTGTTATTAAGTACAACTAACATTTGAACCTTTGGTAATCAGAAGTTTTCAGCTACCCTACACTTCGGTTCCGTAACCCTTACAAGTCAACTGAATATTTTTTAAACTTCTCGGCTCCGAAGTGCCAAAAGTTCGCTATTAATAAAATACAAGCCTTGACTTGTCTAAATATATAGGTCTGTGGTTTATTCTTATTTTAAGTTCACCCACTTCCACTTGTGTGTGTGTGAGCGTGTTTCTAGTGGACACTTTCCCTGTGTTATTGATAGCTGAACTTATAATTTAATTATAATGTCATACTTTTAAGATCTAACAAAAAAAAAAAAAAAACAACTTTATTTTTTTAGGACAATTTCCCCCAAAATCCTATATCATGGAACTAATAGCCAGGTAACCCAGTCCAAAAACTTCGCCACTCAGTTTACCACAGTTGGCAGTCATAGCATGTCCGCTGGATTGGAGGTTCTGTACGGTATTTTGTGGTGATGAATGTAAATAAGAGGAAATTATCCGGTCTTCTTCGGCCGCGAGCGGGTCTTTCCTTCGGCTGTGCACTATGTAAATATCACGGCCGGTCCAGTTAGCATTATGGTCGATGGTATGATGGAACCCACAGACAGGGCAGGGAGGGAAGAATTATATCTGTCCACGCCTGACTATCGGAAGAAATCATTTCCGATGACCAATAGGGCTTATGGAAAAGACCAGTCAAAGGCGGCAGGTTGGACATAGACCTAACTTGGGGACATGATCCAGACTCCGATGACATAGTATGTATAGAATGTAGCTTATTGGGGAAATACCTGTAATAAAATGCAAGGGTTTAACAGAAAAACTTGCGTTGTTTTTTTGCTAATTGCGGCATTCAGGCTGCGAATTTGTAAAAACCATTTCTTACCAAGCACCTCAGAGGTAAAAAGGAACCAACAAATTAAATGTCATTCGGATCCGTACGGCAGTTGCTTAGATCTCCTGATACATAAATGTGTTCAGTGGTATTTCTTATCTTATTTATTTTGCGCTTACAATATAGTTTTTGAATTACAAATGGGAAAGTTTTTCATAGAATGAGGCAGTCACTTTGAAGACAAATACAAATCAATACTGGACTCAAAGCAATAGACACAAACTTTAAGTGGTAGAAATGTTATTTTATTTGTTTTAGCAAGTTGTCAAATATTATACAAGAAAAAAAAAACAAGTCATATGCTATAAACCTGGTCAACAGAAACAATAGAAGAGGGGAGGGAGAGAGAGAGAGAGAGAGAGAGAGAGAGAGAGAGACTAAATATAGAGAGTGCGTAAAAAAGAGATAAAAAGAGAGAAGTAGAGAGAGAGAGAAAGAGAGAGAGAGAGAAAGAGAGAGTTATTGTAGATATACAGCTATGAACATTATACAATGTGAATGTCAAGATATGAGACTAGAAACAGATGAATTCAATAGGACAATGCATGCCTTACATGGGGGGAATGGCTATATGGGCAAACGGGCAAATGCCCGGTGGGCCAGTACCAAATGGGCCGGTCTGGTCGCGACCAAAGGAAATAAAAATTTCGATGCAGACAACTTTAAAAAAAAAGTGACAGCAGCAAGACACAAAGGCCCGAACACGTTTTCTTGTTGTTTTTTTTTAAAATTCTTATGATAATTAATTTTGTTTGAAATTCAATAAGAATGTATAAAAAAACAACACTATACACTGTACGTATTATCGTTTGCAAAACGTTAGACGTACTTTCTGCTATGCACGAGCGGCTTGGACTGCTTTGATATCTTCGAGGTTGCGTTTGGCCTACTCGTTTTGCTGGTCGGTATGGGCCTTTGATGGCGCTAGCATTTTTTATTTGCTCCTTCCCTCCCCCCTTCTTTTAATAGTTCCAATGAAATTTAACCAAAAACAGGGATGAGAGAGGTTAAGTTAGAAAACATTGATATAACGCAGCAAAATAAAATTATCTTATATAATACAGACGTTACTTCAAAAAAGAAGATGATTACGTCCTACGGACGTAATTATAAGAAGTACACGCGACAATTAGCTCTTTAACAATACTTAATAGAAAATTAACTGTAACATACACACAGCTGCAAAATTGCAAACCACCCAACGTATTCACAGCTCAATATTAGTCAATATGGGTATAAAGTTCTACTTTCTGCGATTTGAAAAGAAAAAGTAAGTTTCTTTTTGTTTATTTTTAATAACATAGATCTAAAAATACTACACTTAAGGCTTACAAAAAAAATATTTAATCTAGATCTAATTCAATTTTTATACTATTATTATTAGTGGCAAACTTATGCTTAGTATGAAGTCATTAATGATGAAAATTATTACAATAATTACAATAATGTATAGATCTATAGCGCTGTCACATCCGATATTTAATGCAAGGAGATTAATATTTTAAACTAGTCGACCGGCGGCGTAGCATAGGTCGCTATTTTGCAGGGCCGGTCTTAGGCCACTGCAACCTATGCGACCGAAGGATCCGCACTTTCATGGGACCCGCGCTGATTCAAGGTGTATAAATTATTAAATTAGACCATTTTATAACTTAAAACAGATTTCCCGCGCCCTCCTGTAGATTAACAAGGAGCTCCTGGAAATCTCCCGAAATTGCAAAATATACGAAAAAAGTCCTTAAAATAAACGAAATATATAGAAAAAAATTGTCATTTTGGGGTGTCATTCAATATGGAAATCGCCAATCTTACGGGCTATTAATAAAAACGGCATTATGCATTAGCCGTAATTGTGTAATTAGGTAAAAGAAGCTTCTCGTGCCTCAAACTAATGAAGAATTACTTGAGGTCAACAATTCTCAACGATAGATTGAAACATTTGGTAATTCTTGCTATAGAGCGGGATCTATGTAGGAAACAGAATTATTATGATATATTGTATGACTTTGCTACACGCAAGGCTCTTAAAGTAATTCTGTACGTAGTTAAGAATGAATAAAATGCATAGCATAGACGGATTTGTTTTCTAATACAAACTCTTAAATTTCACTTATTGTCCGCTTCCGTACCCAAACTTGGCCCCGCGAAATCCGTTTCGAATAGGGCCTCACAATGCTTAAGTCCGACCCTGCTATTTAGTGTTTGTAAAGTTTTTTTTACATGTTTCGGATATTCCTTCAGAGTTGACGATAGTTTACTTCCTAGTCCAAGCCTCCCGCAAGACGAAGGGGGATGGGAACGGGCAGGGTTTGACAGTCCAGCCGGAGGTCACGGTCCAGCGCGCAGCCATCCGTAGCGAGCTGTGAAAACGTGTTCTCCCCCCTTCTCTTGTTTTTTTCTTGGGGTGACTATCCGCAGAAATAAATGAGTGATCTTTCCTTTACTTCTTCTTCTCGTTATATATATATAAGAGAGAGAGAGAGAGAGAGATAATTGGTCATGATATATTCATATACAAATCGCGTTTTTGAGAATGTACTAGAAGGAAGCAAGAGCTTTTCACATTAAGTAAGTGCCTCTCTAACCGTTCTGCTTTCTCTTATCTTTTAATGGAATGGGTTGCCTGAGTCAGCCAGGAAAACCACTGATTTAGCATGGGCCTACAACTAGACAGCTTGGGTCCACAACTAGACATGATCCACAACTAGACAGCCTGGCCCACAACTAGACAGCTTGCCTCAGTCACAGATCAACATGCATGACTAGATTGACACATGAAATGCGTAAGACCTAACAATCTTATTTTTTGAAGAAAAGTCTGTAACCTATAAGTAATACCAAAAAGCCTCAAACTCATTAGGCTGCTATTGTATTGTTTATAGTTTTCAGACTATATACATTATGTAATCATACGAATGCATAGATCCAGTTTTCGATGCGTTATCAAATTTTATATATTTTGTAGAGAATTAGGCTTACACCTGTAATATAACACATGGGCGTAGTCGGGAGGGGAGGGTCTTCAAACCATCACTTGCCTCAGACCTCATTGTTTGAATGGGAAACTTTACTTACTGCCCCAGTGCGGCCAACGTAAGTAAACTACAGTTTCCAAATTTCATGAACGTAGCCAAAAGGGGTTTTGTGGTTTCCAGTCCAAGTCCAATACAAAAACTAAAGCATTTTACCATTTTCTACCGGTCGCTGGACTCCATTGAATAGCAGAATTGGTTATTGAATTTTTTTTAGCGGAAGAGTAGCAGGCTAATTGCAATGTAGATACCTCAGAATATGCATTTTTAAAGCTTAAAATAACGGAAATAATGCTTGGTTCCGGGGCTTCGCCCCGACCCCACTGTGGGGAGCTCACGGAGCTCCCCCGGACTTCCTATCTGCACTTTGGCGGTGTGTATTGTCTTTCCACTAATTATAGGAAGAGAGTATTCTAGGGTAGAGAAAACGTTTGAAAGATTGAGAGATCAGAATTCAATGAAGATTAATTACATATACACACAGTAATATATATATATATATATATATATATATATATATATATATATATATATATATATATATATATATATATATATATATAAAAATTGCGGAGTGTGGTAAAAATCCCCCCCACACCCAAAATATATGACTTGCCATTTGTGGGCCGGTTTATATGGTAATGCCCGGGCCGATTTTGATACCTAGTCCGCCCCTGATGCCCTGATCATATATATATATTATATCATTGAGATCATGTCAATGGTACAAATTTTAAAAAATCTTAAGTCTCGGGCTGCTATGGAAGAGAAATTGGATGTAAAATGATCTCAAGAGACATGTCTAGAGGAAGACAGCCGACAGTGTCTCCGAAAATCGTCACAATTTATTAGAGTTATAACCTCATTGGTCTTAAGATCAGACTCCGCAAGATAATGAATGATCAGTGACCTGTGACATTTGACCCTTGAACACTGCATGAAACAGCGATGACATAAACCAGTGTTTCTCAAACTATGGTGCGCGCTCCCTACGGGGCGCGACTTTCTGACAAATGGGTTTGGGTTCAAAGGTGGTATTTTTTTTAACCTTCCCCAATCCCTTAGTCTGTTGAACCGTTGGGGCACCACACTAGATCCACTGACCGTCTTTCTCCCTTCCTCTCTCTTTTTTCTCTTGGATAGATTTTCATTCCTTCATTTATGAAAATCAAAAAAAAGTTGCATTGAGCCTGAGCCCACAACTAGAAAGCTTGGGACCACTAGACAGCCTGGGCCCACAACTAGACAGCCTGGGCCCACAACTACACAGCTTGAGCCCACAACTAGACAGCATGGGCTCACAACTAGACAGCATCGGCTCACAACTAGACAGCATGGGCCCACAACTAGGCAGCATGGGCCCACAACTAGACAGCATGTGCCCACAACTAGGCAGCTTGGGCCCACAACTAGACAGCCTGGGCCCACAACTAGGCAGCTTGGGCCCACAACTAGACAGCCTAGCCAATAACTAGACACCTTAGGCCTACAACTAGGCAGCCTGGGCCCACAACTAGACTGCTTGGGCCCATCACTAGGTAGCATGGGCCCACAACTAGGCAGTCTGAACCCACAGCAAGGCGGCCTGGGCCCACAACTAGACAGCTTGGACTCACAACTAGGCAGCTTGGGCAAACAACTACACAGCCTGGGCCCACAACTAGACAGCTTGCCCAATATGGAGATTATAATACGACCATTTAGCCCAATACAATCGTAGATGCTCAAGATCTTGTGCTCCCAATGTCTATCAGATAAGAATTGGTCCCTACTACCCTGGCAGCCTGGTCGTGCGATATGCGGTTGGACTGTCGCTTGGTAGTCTCAATGGCCCCGGGTTATACCCTGCCCGCTGCCATCCCCCATCTTCCTGCGGGAAACTTGGGTAGGAAGTAGATTATCTTTAACTCTGAAGGAACATCAGAGACAAGTACAGGATTTTATAATATTTTTTTACCATTTTTACCAATTTAATATTTTATTTGACTACTGCACTTCTTACTCTGCAAAATATAAAAAAAAAACAACAAAAAAAACCAAACAAACAACAACCTTGTTGCAGGGGCGGAGAACATTTAACTTGTTAAGTGGATAGCGGACTTCAATATTTAGATCGAGGGAGGCGTAACTAGTAAAAGTTTGAGAAACACTGACGTAAGCTCGTAAATTTTGACCATTCATTAGCAAAGAATGGGAAAGTCATCGTATAATCACTAGTGAACACTTTATTCAATGTACTATGCCATTGACTTTACAAGACACATGCTGAGACACATGCTGGGTTTAGAGTTGTAAGGCTCAAAGTCCTAGCCGCGGAATTGTGCATTTCTTAGCGCGATTTCCTTTCAACTATGTAGGTGTTGCAGTATTTGTATGTGAAAGTATTTGTATGTGAGAGTATTTTTATGCGAGAGTATTTGTATGTGACTGTATTAGTGTGTGGCTGCATTTATAGTAAGTAAAAGTAAAGTTACCTAACGGCTTATAGGGCAGATAATGTAAAGGTCATCTGTTTATGTGGCTCACGACAACGAGGGTGTCATGTGGCCCGCACAAAGTCGAACCGCTGGATGAACTCAGAGGCGATCTAAAGATCTCATTTTTTTAAAACCGAGATTCGAACCCAGGACCCCCCTCAGTTCGGAAGCCCAGTGCTTTACCACTCAGCCACATTGCCTCCCGGTAGTATTTATGTGTGGCAGTATTTTTATGAGTCATTTTAATATGTGACAATATTTAAATATGACTGTATGTGGCAGTATTTGAATGAGGTAGTATTTGTTCGAGTCAGTATTTGTAACATAATTTGTTTATGACAAATATACTTGTAACCGTATTTAGTTGTGGC
Source organism: Biomphalaria pfeifferi (assembly GCA_030265305.1). Taxonomy (NCBI): domain Eukaryota; kingdom Metazoa; phylum Mollusca; class Gastropoda; family Planorbidae; genus Biomphalaria; species Biomphalaria pfeifferi. The sequence goes on from JASAOG010000166.1 coordinate 584,011, forward strand.
AATACACACCGTACGCGTGCGAATCTTTAATGATGCAATAAGATTCAAACATTACCTTCTGCAATTATGCAATGAAGGTCCGAATGTAAATGTTAGCTTTCTTGTAGTCTCTGTACACTGGTCATCGATTAGGTCACGAGTACTTAACTAAAGTCTATACACTTTGGTCATTGATTTGGTCAAAAACTGTTTGAACTGACGCCGTTAGTGTGTCAATGGTGGCCGTGAAACATCATGGCAAACTCATCAACACAGCTACAATCTTTAATGTGTGTTGACAAATGTCCTTAAGTAAACATTGTGATTATAAAGAAAAAGCAAGACAATTATCTCCCCTTGCGTTCATGTATCTAGGTAGCAATCTTACGTTCATGTATCTTAGTAGCAATCTTACATTCATGTATTTAGGTAGCAATCCTATGTTCATGTATCTAGGTAGCCATCTTACGTTCATGTATATACGTAGAAACCTTATGTTCACATGTATCTAGGTAGCAATCTTACGGTCATGTATCTAGGTAGCAATCTTTTGATTTATAGACCAATCTTCATTGATACTTTACATACGTTCCATTGTGATTGACTTGAGGACACAGGACAGATATAGGACAGAAAGGAAAAAATATAGGACAGAAAGGACAAATATAGGACAAATAATGGAGAACTATGGGACATGTAGGATGTAGATATGAGATAAAAGGAGTAATATAATACAAGTAGGACAAATCTATACGGTATAGGACAAATGTGGAACAAAGTATCACATATAAAAAGGCTAGACAAATATTGGACATCTAGGACAGTAGGACAACAGATAGAATAGAAAATATATCTTATATTATAAAGTAGAATGTGAGGCGTATGTATGTATGTATGTATGTTACTTATAGACATCAAAACCGCTTGACCAATCTTGATAAAACTAGGCAAGGATGTTCCTTGGGTACTAACTTAGACCGTAGTGTATGTATTGTAGCCCTAAAACAAGCTTAAGACCCTCAAAAAAAAAAAAAGTTGTCCGACTATATTAAAGCTATAGTATTTATGGATCTAGGCGATCCATTTAACAATGTTGACATGAGAAAAGATCGAAAGGATTTAGACCTAGATCTAATTTTAAGAAATACACTTTGCGCAGATAGTTTTTTACTTTGACACATGAAAATACAAAAAAGATCCAATGATTTCATTATATAATAAAATTAACCTTCAATTTTGTGTTTCAAAAGCATTTTTTACATAAATTAGTTCCTGATATCTTTGACTACAGATTTCCTGGCGAACATTCTTTCATTAGACATTACCAATTGGTTACACATTAACACATCTCTCTACTGAGTCTATTCCTAAGTCTAGGTCTAAAACTCTTATTGAACTCTAAGATGATAAAACTTCTTTTCGCAAAGATAGTTTTGCGCTTTAACACATAAACATACTAATTATTGTCCATTCATTTGATATTTTAATCAATTTAACAGTCAAATTTGTTTTTCTAAAGCATTTTTAATACATTCGTTCGCTGTTCTCTAAAGCTGCGTAGCCGTGTTGAGATAGGCCTATATTCATTCATGAAAAAAGGTCACGCATGCGCAACACAGAATGAACTCTATAAAAGCCAATTTTAACTCTAGATTAGTGTAGATTTAGATCTATGTCTATCTCAAGATCTACTTTATACTTTAACACATGAACATACAAAATTAAGTCTATTCATCTCAAATTTTAATCAAATATATGTAGGCAAATGTTTTAGTTTGAAAAAATGGATTTAAGCCTATTACCTATTTTTATTTGATAGCTTCATTCACACTATTTTTACATTGACACATTCGCTTTACTTATTACATTATTATTTCGTTTAATTGTGACTATATCGACAGTAATGCGCAAATAAAGACTCGCGGGTAACATATGTCTAGTGATAGGGCATATACGAGATACATGACAAAAAAGGACATATAGGACGAATATAAGACAAATATTTAACATAGATGGCAAATATAGGACAACTGGAGAGGGGGTGGAATGCAGTTGCTGTTTTAATAATCCATGTTTTTTTTTTCGCATTTAAATCCAGCTTGAAGTAGGTCACGAAATATAAACACGCCATCACGTCTGCTTGAATGACGCTGTGCTATCAACTTTAAATCCCACTTCTTGGCTGCGTTTTACTTTTCTCATTTCAAGAATAAAGTTTTACCCAAGCACACAAAATGACACAATTATCATCAGCGTTTATAATCCTAGAAATACTAAACCAAGAGTGTCTGGGAAGAAAGAGTGAAAGAATCAGAATCCAAAACCATTTACAAAATCATATTTTTTTCACAAGCTCTGGATCTATGCACAAAGGCTGTTACAAAACCATTGTATACTGCAAGGCGAGATAGTTCAAGCTACACTCCTTCAACCTTAATTTGATGCACAGTTGAAAAACCCGTTAGTTATTTCGCAGTGGTAATAATAAAACCCGCTAGCTATCTTGCAAAGGTGCGCAATTCTAAGAGCCAAGAATGCCATGCATAACGGAAAAAACACTCCAATCGTTTCTTGCGTGCAAGACTCGCCGAAGAGTTGGATGCATCAGAATGGAACTATGGCACGTTAAGACGATAACAAATTGGATAAACATTCTAATTCACAATCCTTCATCACGACTGGACCGAGGCTTCGCACCATCTTATAGTAGGCTGAAGCACGATGTATTCCCTGTCTTTAAGACTGCAATCTTCAAGAGAACCGAAGCTACTCCGAGACAAGGTTAAAGGCGATGGTTTATGCTTTTTGCTGCTGTAGAAGATCTTACAGGAAGCGTTGTTGTTAGATTTGGGCACGCGCTTATGCGTGCCGTTCTGGACAGTTTCGTGTTTCTGATGTTCTTGGCTGCTTTGACTTCGGTAAAATCCGTAGCATGCTCTCATGGAGCTGTCTCGTTTTGAGAAAAATGTTTCCGAATTCCGGCTATTTCCGACGAACGTTCGTGACTTTCCGTTGCATGGGTTCATACAGGCGGACGAATTCAGACTGCTGTCTGATTTAAAAAGCGATCCTCGCGAGGAATAACTTTTACCTGAGCATGACTTGACCGAGGACACGTGACCGGTGTCATGGTCAGTTTCATTGAGGTCATCTTTTATGTTGAGGCTCAGGCTACTGCCTCGGCTTTGGTCCGACCGCAGAACCACCATCACCTCCCCTCCCCCGCTGATGACGGACTGAGAGTTCCGCCTGATGGACTGGGCGTTGGTCAGTGTGGTGTTGTTGGAACCCCTAGCCTGGCGCCGGTACAAGCAGCGGAAGAGGTCGAGGATCTGCTGCCGGAACTTGTGGCCCGTGGCGCAGTAGAGGAAAAAGTTGACGGAGTGGTTGGTGTACATGAGAAGCTCTGTGATGGCCTGGATGAGCTGAAACTGGGCCATACTCTGGAGCTCCTGCTCAGAGAGAAAGTCAAAATGTTAGCATCAGCTCAATGTCTAGAAACAAGACACCACAGACAAAACATGGTAAGAGAAGTACTCTAAGTTTCCTAAGATCAACTTACTTTATTAAGCTGAACTCAAATTGTTAAGGTAAACTCAAATTGTTAAGGTCAACTCAAATTGTTAAGGTCAATTTAGTTTGTTAAGGTCAACTTAAATTGTTAAGGGTCCATTTATATAGTTAATGTCAACTTAAATGATTAGGGTCAATTTAGTTTGTTAAGGTCAATTTAGTTTGTTAAGGTCAACTTAGATTGTTACGGTCAACTTAAATTGTTAAGGTCAACTTAAATTGTTAAGGTCAACTTAAATTGTTAAGGTCAAATGAAATTGTTAAGGTCAAATGAAATTGTTAAGGTCAAATGAAATTGTTAAGGATAACTTAGTTTGATAAGGTCCAATTAAATAGGGGGGGGGGGGGTGAAATTCTAAGTCAGTATTTAACCCAATCATTTACGGTGTACTTTTTACTTTATTGGTCACGGTGGGTAAAATAAACTCAAAACATTTGCGATAACATCAGGTCATCAGGAATGGAAATCCGACTGTTAAGTGAAACCTTAATTTTTTTTTTTAGATAGCGGAAACGGGAAATGAATCTTACAGCATTGAGATTAATGGCTGTAAATGTAGAGTTGCTCCCCTTAGATAACCTTTGTAAGAAAAAAAATTAAAACTAAAACCTTATACCAACTCACTGTCTTTCTGTCTGGTAAAAATTTGAATACATTATTTCTCCCACACCTATTCTCGGATCAAGTGCAAAACTTTGCTCAATTATTTATTGACATAGACAAGACATGAAACAATACAAACATTAACCCATTAGTCAATTGACTATTAATAGTGAACTATTTTGTTCATTGTTAACATGGAAAATTTATAGTTCAGTTTAGAGAGATATGGCTAAATGTGTGTAGATCTAGTCTTTGAGATGATTGTACACATTTTTTTTAAAAATTTCTCGGATCAAGTTGAAACTTAATTGTAGTTAGCCAAACATGAATAAATTAAAGAAAAAACAATTAGGCAATTAGTTATTTATAATTTAATCTTTTCGTTGATATAGAAAAAGGGAAATACATTTCTGATAGATGTAGTAATAAATTAAGAGTTCTTCCCCTTAGATTAATTTTCAAAGACATAAATAAATATAGACTGGCCGATAAAAGTTTTATGAAACGAAAATGTGTGACTTGCAATTTTGTGTACTTTATTATACAGCATTTATGAGCAGTATAGTTTTGTTTAATCTCTAAGGCTAAAGATCATGCAAGTTTTCCGAATTCGGAAATCTGACAACAATAGATATACATGTTTTCAAGTTACATGAAATTATTTCCTTTTTACAGTCTATATTTTTACATATGTCTAAGTTAATGTTGTTTAAAATGTATTTTTATATTTTGCTTGTTTACTATTGAAAACAATTTTCCATTAGACTAAGTACGTTAAGGCACGATATTACACCAGCCGCAAAATGTGCGTCACTTTAGTGGAACACTGAAGGGACTGGATAGATCTGTATTTAGTGCTGCCAATTAGGTGCTTTAGATTATCCACGAGGAAAGAGTCTTAATGACATTTATAAATTGTTTAGGGAAATATCCAGAATTGGCAGCACTTGATACATTGCATAATTACAATTGTCAAACATCGGAATAAAGAATTTACATGGGTCGAAATTCCAGGGTTGTTAGCGCATGATATAAATAGCAAACTTTACAATTGAACAATGTCGTCTGCATGTGATATCAAGATGGCGGTTACTTACGTTATTCTTACCGGAAGTGTCATTCCATAGCCTCGTTATGATCATGACAATATTGAAGGGCAAGGTCAGGACCAGAAATGTAAAAGACACTGTCAGGAGGAGGGCTGTAAGGCGGGACCCCTCATTCTGGTTGCTCCGCCTCTGATTGGCCACATTGCTGTTCCGGTGATTGGTTGCCAGGATGTAGTTATCATTCTCGGAGCCAGAGAGAAGCATCCTGTTTGACCTGGCTCCAGCTACCTGGTGAAAGATCAACTTTATTAAGAATTGAAACACTCGATTGAAACTTACCGAAATCAAAATTGTAATAGTGTTTGAATATTGTCTTGGATTTTAATAGCCTCGTTTTCAAGAGCACGTCACGTGGTAACCCAAATATTTTAACTAACTAAAAAACATAGTAAATAGAAAGTTCAACTTTTCAATTGGTCTGGTGGAATTTTTGTTTTAAGATATTTTCTTTTTTTTTTCCCCAGGTAGCAATGTTTCTAGATAACAATGCTACTAAAGTGCTATGTTTCTATGTAGCGATGTTTCTATTTAGCGATGTTTCTAGGTAGCAATGTTTCAATGAATCATAATTTCTGGGTAGCTATATCTACGTTCAAATGTGACATTCAAAAACCGAATCACAAACCATGAGATTAGAGACACGGGTTACTGTAGCGATTGAACCCCATGATGACCTGCTAACAATCGTAAAAAAAAAACGCTTGCTAAAAATCTAAGGCCATATTACAAGATCTTCAGGGAACAGTACCAGGAAAAAGAAGAAGAGGCAGACACATAAAGCGATAAAAAATGGACGAATCTTGGTAAAGACAGAGATTTTTAATTTTGAGATCTTTAGGGGGCCTCTAAGTTCACCCAGCTAAAATGCGTGCGTTGGGGAAAAGTCATCGCGGTTGGTAGTACTGCTGGTCACATGACATCCTTTGTTAACCGTGGGCCTCAGAAACATGGTCCTGTCATGAAAAGGGAAATTACTACATCTTTCTTTTCTTTTCTGCATCTGTATCTTGCTTACATCATGCCTGTTTTTTTTTTTTTTATATATATCGCCACATTATATCCCGCTTCTCTAAATTTTTATCTCATTTTTTTTTAACTGCATGTCATAAAAAAAACATGACAGAAAAGCAGCAAGAAAACAGATGGGTATTGACACAGGAACCAGCGCCAATGCATGAACAGTCTGTAGCCGAATATTCAGAGATCAAATCTCAAATAGACGTTACAATTCACATATGCCGAGCCCATTAGAGACCAATCAAAAAGACCGATCAAAGAAGGCATCAACATGGCAACAAACTATTGGTCTATTGCCCATAGGTTGCGATATCGCGGGTCAATTTTGAGGCCTTTTAGAACGATTTGCCTCGCTTCACTGCCCCATCATTATCGGCTAACAGATCTCCTCTATCTCTCGCATAAGAATATCGCCTGAATCTTTTATGTCATTTGAATTACGCTTATTAAACGAAGTCTTTGTTCTGAAATGAAAATATATTTCTAAATTATGTAGAAAGCTGCTTCTCATCCTTTAGTTATTGTATTCTTAGATAGATTAACGTGTCAGATCCAGACCCAAGTCCCGCTTCATTCTAATTATGCGATCTTTCTAGAACAGACAATCTTCATACGTGGGTGAGCTATCACGCGACCTACCACGTGAGCTATCACGTGACCTACTTACCTCTTTGATGATGAAGATATTCAGGACTGTAATCGTCAGGAACGGAATGAGGCTGTAGATCAGAGTGTCCACCCAGGGCCAGATCTCAGTGACCAGTCGGATGTGCTGCTTGGCAGGCATGCATCTGTCGTGGAGCTGGTGGAGTACAAACCAATACAATCGGTCAGTTCACTTCCGGTCCAATCAATGCGTTTAGTAAACGATGTCTATTGTGTGACCGACAAGAGCGCGGCGAAGCCAGCACAATGACCTTTTACTTTCTTAACAAATATCTTTGTACTTTGTTGTACCGAGACCAATCGTTATTGAAGGCCTGAACACTGACCTGCAACGTCAAAACCTGTAGGCAGTGGAGACCAATAGCTCACAGGTGTGTACGACGTGGCAACGAGATATTGGTCCCAGTATTCTTAACTATTAGAACTCGATTCACTTGATTATACCACAAAGTACTGATCAAACAGAAGGCATAAGAGCCGCTGGTCGCCCACTTTTACGGCATACGGATGTATGCAAACGCGACATGAAGCTTTTCAAAATCGACACTAGCAGCTGGGAAAAAGAGGCACTGGATAGATCCACATGGAGAGTGAGCATAAAGGAAGGGTCCCAGGTTGCAGTTGCCATACACAACAATAGTAGAAACAAGGGTGAAAATGCAACGGTGATTACATATGCCCAACCTGTGACCGCAGCTGTGTATCAGAGATTGGCCTCTCTAGTCACACAAGAAGTTGCAAGTGAAGAGATCGTCTTTCGGACGTAAAATGCCACAAAGAGAGAGAGAGAGAGAGAGAGAGAAAGAGAGAGAGAGAGAGAGAGAGAGAGAGAGAGAGAGAGAGAGAGACTGATGCTGCTTGTGGTAGGAATGTTGCTTAGCTCAAAATCTTATTTGCGATCAAATGGAATAAAGAATATTATCTGTATTCGTACCGCTTTAAAACGTATTGATCAAAATGAAACAAAAATAAACAAGTTTGAATATTTAGTAAATAATGCAAAGCAACGTCAGGTAACAGACAGAATAAGGCGACAAAGCAACTTCAGATAACAGACAGAATAAGGCGACAAAGTATATTCAGATAACAGACAGAATAAGGCGACAAAGCAACTTCAGATAACAGACAGAATAAGGCGACAAAGCAACTTCAGATAACAGACAGAATAAGGCGACAAAGCAACTTCAGATAACAGACAGAATAAGGCGACAAAGTAACTTCAGATAACAGACAGAATAAGGCAACAAAGTATATTCAGATAACAGACAGAATAAGGCGACAAAGCAACTTCAGATAACAGACAGAATAAGGCGACAAAGCAACTTCAGATAACAGACAGAATAAGGCGACAAAGTAACTTCAGATAACAGACAGAATAAGGCAACAAAGTATATTCAGATAACAGACAGAATAAGGCGACAAAGCAACTTCAGATAACAGACAGAATAAGGCGATAAAGCAACTTCAGATAACAGACAGAATAAGGCGACAAAGCAACTTCAGATAACAGACAGAATAAGGCGATAAAATAACTTCAGATAACAGACAGAATAAGGAGCCAAGTATACTTTAGAGAACAGATACAATAAAGGCAACAGGCCACACGAAGACAAGTTTACAGTTTCACAAAGTCAAAGAAACCTTAATCAAAGTCAGTCTCTCAGATTTGTCAAACATCAAACTCGGCAACAAACAGGCTGTTACATCTCCCCACGATAATTTCTGGTCTATAGGAAGGATAAAGTACCAGATGCAGTGTCTAAACATGTCAGAATGTCCTTAATCTACCCTCAGTGTGTTTCAGTCTGTTGACTGGTTTCATTTCTCCACCCCCTCATCTTAATTTCATCTGGCCTTAGGCTGGTCATTGGAGAGTTTGACCATTTGTTGACACATTCAAGATAGGTGAAATCAAGGGGAAGAACTTACATCTGCTCAAGATTTCTATACGTATGCGTCCGTCTCCTTGGATTATTGCCCTTAGAAAGTGGAGGGCGCTATGCCCTCGTGTACTAGTCCAGACAATCACCCGAGATAGGCTACGCTCGACCACGCGGACTTTTGTCGGCTCGCTGAGACATAAGGAAATACAATTTGCATAAAAATTAATCCATGCTGGTCATTAAAACTGTATTATAAACTGTCTAGAGTACAGAACGTCTATGAGTGTCTAAAGTACAGAACGTCTATGGGTGTCTAGAGTACAGAACGTCTATGGGTGTCTAGAGTACAGAACGTCTATGAGACTATTTGAAAAATCGCTATATCATACTACAGCATGATCTGTGTTTTCTGATCCGATCTCTTGTATGGACAAGTCTGTTGAGGGGGGGGGGGGGGTATTTGAGAGAAGGTATTCGAGTTCAGCTAGAGTCAAATCACAATTACTTTAAGTCAGCATAGGGATTCGATCTTGTGCTTTCCTGTTTAGCCCAGCGGCTTATGCTACACAACCACACTTACACATCTTGTATTCGTATTTGAAGTTATTAATGCAATGCATAAATGGTACAGCATTGAAAATAAGTCGTAATCCTTACTATAGAACTTTTCATTGAAATACCATCAACCATTCTACCACGTATAAACCAAATAAGGCTACAAAGACAGTTTATGTGGAAACACAAACTCAAAATCGAAGTGGTCCACCCAGGCAGGTAATAAGGCAGGTTTCAAAATTTTCAGAAAGAATATCTGAATGAAATTCTATTAAAGATAGAGAACTCTTTGTTATCAACTTCTTGATGTGTTGATTTGTTGTGTGTTGAGCAGTTGTTTACAGAACGCCTGATTAGGAGAGAGAAAGAATCGTAACAATATATATCTCAAAGCATAAAGATAACAAAACTCGAGAAAAAAAAAAGTAACATTTTCATCTCCACCCCTCCCTATCACAAAAGCTAACAAACTGGACAGTGTAAGGATAATACTAATAATAATTCAGTAAGAGAGAAAAAATGATGAACAAGAGATATGAAGAAATGTGTTGGCGATATAATGGAAGAAAAACGTAAGTAAAACGAAAAGACTAAATAAGCAAGGTCAGGGTTGCACTATCAAAAGGTCAATGTTGCCAACAATATAATCAAAATTGCTTAATTTAAAGTGGGGGAGGGGTGGGGTCGGTGATGGTTTTAGGCGCTTGGCTTCCAAACCTGAGGTCATGGGTTCGAATCTTGGCGAAGATTGCGATTTTTTAGATCGTCCCAGTCCAACCCAACTCTAGTGGGTACCTGACTTTAGTTGGGGAATAGTAAAGGCGGTTGGTCGTTGTGCTGACCACATGACACCCTGCTCGTTAACGGTTATGTCGCAGAAACAGATGCCCTATAGATCGCAAGGTCTGAAAGGGAAACTTTACTTTGTTTTAGTTCTACAAGCAAAAGATCTCAGAAATTTGAAAAGTGAAAGAGATTAGCTTATAGTTTATGAACATACTTAGCCTGTCAAAACTTCCGTGTTCTTTACACCGGATACACCAAATAGATTGCAATATGGATTTGCCTCCATGTATGAACATCGCCTATTCATACATGTTGAACTTTGCAGTAATTGATATTTCTGTCCTGAGCTGTCTAATGAGCTCAACGAAACGTGAAGTTGTTTTTTTTTTTTATGATGGTCGAAGATGAAAGAAATCTCTGTATCCATTGATTGAACTCATTAACTCAAGACCAAAGCAGATTACCTCCCTTCACAAGGAAGAGCTACTTACCAGTCAGAGCAACGATAACCAGTTTACTGTTTGCACTAGTGCAGCCTTGAACCATTTCATGAATGCATCTCAAGTACCGGCGGTACTCTGCTAGTACAAGGTGGGCGTATAATTTTAGCAATAGTGTATTGCTCCTAGAGTCTGGTCAGTACGCTTTGGTCCTGTCTCTTTGCTGGATATATGGGGATGGGTGGGTATCAGGGAGAAGGCCTCTGTGTTGCTTTAGGCCAGCGGTTCTTAACCTTTTAAGCTCGGCGACCCCTTTTTACAATCCCCCACTCTGCAGCGACCCCCCTCTCTTTGCTGGATATATGGGGATGGGTGGGTGTCAGGGAGAAGGCCTCTGTGTTGCTTTAGGCCAGCAGTTCTTAACATTTTAAGCTCGGCGACCCCTTTTTATAATCCCCCACTCTGCCGCGACCCCCCGAGCCAACACAAATACACATAAGGAAGAGTAGACAATAACAATCCATAATTTCGATGGTCTTAGGCGACCCCTGGCAAATCATCAATCGACCCCCCAAGGGGGTCGCGACCCACAGGTTGAGAACCCCTGCTTTAGGCGCTTAGTAAACACAACTCAGCTCGAGTGAGTTCTCAAGTTGTACGCTAACCGCTATAAGGATTCGAACTCTAGCCCTCTGGTATGAAACTAAGAGGTTCATACCACTCAGGCGCAAAGCCCATGAGTCCTTACGTATAGGGTCACATCTTGGGACATGACAAGATTAAAAAAATGAAAATAGTAATTATAGTACAGTACAAAACATTTTTAGTATGTCGACTGTAATGTCGCCGGTGATGTCGACTGCAAAACGGGTGCATGTTATAGCATGAAACAGAATGTCTTTGTTATTAAATAATATTTCTATCACTATTATTATATATTTAGGTTAATCACTTTTCAATTGTTTATGATTTAATACTTGTGAATAATTAGAACTTACAAATAAAAACCTATATAAAAAAAAAAGAAAGCCCATAAAAGAGGCAAGATGGCCCATAAAAGAGGCACATAAAGTCCCAAAAAAGAGGCAAAGAAAAGATGATCCTATGTTGATAAAGGTTAAATTAAATAGCGCAAATTCTGAGGTTCCTTTAAAAAAAAGGGAAAGAAAAGAATAAAGGTGGATGTTCAGTAGAAGCAAAATGAATAAAATATTAGCCGCTTTAGTTCCAAAGCCATTCAATGAAAATTACAGAAAATTAATTTGTCCTCTGGCTCAGATCAACATTATTATAACATTTCTTACTAATCCCTTTTATTTAGTATTTCATCCTTAACGCAGGTTACATTCATGCTTGTTATTCGTTATAAAGTCTGGACGCTTGAACATTTCTAACATACCTTTAAGATCTCAAGATGCCAGCTGGGAGTGACCCACTGTCCCGAGGTTGAAAGGAGAACTATCGCTAAGTCCCGAGGAAAACGCTTCTTGAGTATAACATAAAATGATGTATTTAATTCAATTTAACCCATATCTCTAGATTATAGATGGGCTCTGTAAATTTGCCCTTTTTGCTCTAATACTTCTGTGACCACATCACACGGTCCTTAAGGCACGCAAAGACATTCCTTCAAGGCACAGTACCAGAACAAAAAAGACGAGGATGACAGCGGAAGCGATGGGAAAACAACATCAAAGAAAGAACAGGCCTGTCACTGTATGAAATTCTAACAAAGGCGAAGGACAGAGAGAAATGGAGAAAGACCATTGACAGACCTTGTGTGGTGCCCCAATTACGATCAGAAAATCTCGAACGGTGAGATGTTTTTGTAGCTTTCAATATGGAAAAAAAACTGCTCACAGAGATCCGTGGTTGCTAACATAGCTAGAATTCTGGCAGCAAATTTCCGCAATTCACCGTACCATTGTCTTTACTTAGAAGTTTCAAATTCATGTCTTGCAGATGACCAATGAGATCACCTGCAAATGCCAAATCCTGAACCCATTCGTCAGTTTGCAAATGTTCAACAGGTTCATCTTTCATGTTCAGAAACCAGGGCTTTTTTTTGTGACGGTACGCACCGGTACGGCGTACCGGCACCTTTTTGAAAGTGGTAAAAAATTATAACTGTATTTTAATATATATTATTAATTTATTAGTAGTTAAAAGTTAGGCAATCAATCATTGAGTACCGGCTCCTAATCACTGAGTACTGACACCTATTTTTTTTTACAAAAACAAAAATACTGTCAGAAACAATCCAATTTCCTCACGCAGTGCAAAAAATCTCTTCAATACTTTATAACAGGAGAGCCAGCGGACTTCTGTGTATGTAGAGAACACAATCCAATTCGTGTCTTATGCCATCCAGAAACATTGAAAATCGCCGTTGATTTAAGCCCAATGGGAAAGTAAAAAAAAATTATAGCGACTGAAACTGTAGGAACTGTAATAGTTAGCGCAGAATGTTTATTTTACCAATGATGCACTGAAAATGAGCAAATTTAAAATCAGCATCTCTTATTTTTGCTTAACTGTTCACGCAATCTGACTGACAAGTCATTTATTTTATCTGCCACAGTGTTTCTAGTTAACGCTATTTCTTTGAATGCTTTCACCTTTTCTGGACAAATTACTTGCGCAGCTTTAACGACACACTCCTTCATAACTTATCTTCTTATCTTATATAATACAGACGTTACTTCAAAAAATCACATTTACTAAATGATTTCCTATGGCTTGCAATTAAGTTTGACAAAATGTAGCTGGCTTTCACTGCAGACTCACTCTCATTGTTCAGTTTAACGCAATCTATCAATTCAAAAAGTTTGTCATCTCTTATTTTCCAGCGTAATAGTTTATAACATTTTTTAGGTGGTCAAGCGGACCGCATGCAAAGTTGTCGCCGGCCGCATGCGGCCCCCGAACGCCGTGTTTAGCATGCCTTATCGTCTTATCTAACGTCCGTTTCTACCTGCGCACCTGGTAGAGACTTAGAAGCAATGACCGGGAAAGCCAATTTCAGGCAAACAGGCATCCCAGGCAAAGTTAGCTCTTGCAAGCGATTGCGATCTAATTCTATGCTGCTTCTAGGAAACTGTTTTTGAATCGATTCATTATTAAATATAGTTACATTCTATTTCGCTCTAGTGGCGTATATGGAGAGCAACGCAGCGCTTGGTTTCCGAGCTGAAGGGGTCGGGTGTTCGAATCTCGATAAAAACTGGGATTTTGAATTTTGGGATTTTTAGGACGCCTCTGAGTTCACCAACATCTGATGGGTACCTGATATGGAAAGTAAACGCCATAGTCATTCTGCTGTTCACATGACATCGTCGTTAACTCTGGCCATAAAAATAGATGACCCTTACACCATCTACATGTATAGATAGCAAGGTCTGAAAGGGGTACTTAACTTTATCATTTAGCGATGTCTATAACCAACGCAATTAAAAAAATTTCTAATTTTTCCTAAGATCATGCATGAAAATAAAAACTAGATCTATAAGCAAAACACACAAACATGAATATTTTCATCTTGACGTCTGGCCATTAAATATTTCACTCTGAGAAGTAAAAAATGGCCCACTTGCTGAAATAATTCCAACTGGCATATTGCCAGATTTCTCGAGTCGTCTGCTAATGGTCCGAGGCTTCCAACATCAATTGTGTCTTTTCGCCTCGGACAATAAATGAATGTAATGTCGAGAGCAATTAAAACTAATTAGTCTGGTCACAATTTTCTGGGTTTCAAGACATTCCAACTGACACCCAGCTAAACCCAGAAATCCCCCCCCCCCCCTTTTTTTTTTACCCCTGCTCAGTCCGCCAATGCTGATTTGTTTCTGGATTCATTAAAATTCCCCACTCGGGAATTATGGGCAGACAACTGTGACCTTCGCGATGTTTGATTTCACCGCACGAGAGCCGAAGCGGAAGTTGGCACTTCAGTTGGTCAAAAGGTCAGATTCCTAACATTAGGACAAGGGAACCTTAATAATAGCTTACAAAAAAAACCACATAGACTCATACTAAAAGGTGTGGGCGTATGTGACTTAGTATGTGAGTGTGTGTGTTTGTGTGTCAGAGTTAGGGGAATCGCATCGAATCACGTCGTTTCCATCTTAATGCCAATTATAAGGAGCAACTAAAAAACTAAAACAAACAAAAATACTTTTTCTTATGCATAGTTTATAAACCAGTTACAAAGACTAACAAGCAAAGTATAAAAATCCTTTGAAAAAAAAAAAAAAAAAAAAAAAAAAAAAAAAAAAAATTAGTAACAAAGACGGGCAGCATATAAAAAAAAACAACAACAAACAAAAAACAAGGTTACAAAAGACAGTTTGTGTGGAAACACAAACTCAAAATCGGCCCCCGAAATAGTCCACCCAGGCAGGCTTCAATATTTTCAGAAAGAACATCCAAATGAGAGATAAAAATGGAGAAAGAAGGTTGACAGATCTTGTGTAGTGCCCCAACGGTCCAGCAGATTAAAGGATAGGTGCAAGTGAATGCAAAGTTAGTTGTGAACCTGGCCTAACTAGTTCCCCTTTTAGACCTTGAGGTCTATAGGGCAGATGATGTAAAGTTAATCTGTTTTTGTGGCCTACGGTTAACGAGGGTGTCATGTAGCCAGCACAACGACCAACCGCCTATACACATCCCCAACTAATGTCAGGTACCTATTAGAATTGGGTGGACTAAGGTTTCCGAAAGCTGAAAATCCCAGTCTTCACCAGGATTTGAACCCGAGGCTCCCGGTTCGGAAGCCAAGCCCTTTACCGCTCAGCTACCGCGCCTCTCCTGGCCTAACTGATGTCTTATAATTAATGTAATTGTTTTGAAAAAGCTCAATCTCTTATTCGAATGGCGAAAAAAAAATAATTTTCGCACTAAAAAACAAGTTTAGGAAAATGAAGTTTACAAGATAACTATTCGTTTTAAATTACGTCTAAATTATGATGCATACTAATTAGCTTTTCCTTTTTAAAAAACTGCTTGCATAACTATTTTAAAAATTAGATTTTTCGCTTTCAGAAAAAAAAAAGTAGCCGTTGCATCAGAACTTTGAATGGTCTAAAATGTTGTGATGTCGGATTTTCACTATTTTTTTTAAGTTTACGAGATCTAAACGGGACGGACGGACAGACGGACAGACATTTCGCACAAAACCAATAGCGTCTTTTCCCCGTTCGGGGGCCGCTAATAAAAATACTTTTCTTATGCATAGTTTATAAACCAGTTACAAAGACTAACAAGCAAAATATAGAAATCCTTGAAAAAAAAGGATCAGGTAGGGTGCACTCTTCCAGGAAAAAAAATAATAACAAAAAAAACAAACAAACAACACAACTGCAAGTGTAGACCTAACATCT